>JAOXYF010000019.1:1621285-1635311 GCA_028565775.1 Sternarchorhynchus goeldii
TCTCTCTCTCTCTCTCTCTCTCTCTCTCTCTCTCTCTCTCTCTCTCTCTCTCTCTCTCTCTCTCTCTCTCCCTGCCTCTTTCTCAATATTTCCCGCTCTTTTTTTCCCGCCACATTTTTCATGGGAACCCTTAGGTGCTTTAAACAAATAAAAACCAAAAAAATAAAGACAAATCCAGTGTGCAGCTTTTGGAAGCCTGAGTCCACCACTGAGACTAATAGATACGTCCAGTGTTTCTGTCCCATGCACTGAAGCATCCCATGGAAGTTGTTGGGTGTGTCTGTAAATTCACCTCAACTTTTCGGTCATTCACCACCTTTTCCTACAGGCACTACCAGGTTAAGAAGAAGCCCAATTAAACGTCATTGGGTGGCCAACTTCTCAGAGGTGGGTGTGTTAGGGGCTATAGTTTTTTTTGTTGTTGTGCGCGTGTGCGTGTGTGCATGTGAGTGGGGCTGTGCATGCATGTGTGTGTGTGTGTGTGTGTGTGTGTGTGTGAGTGCATGTGTGTGTGTGTGTGTGTGACTCAAGCAGCAAGACCGGTGTCTCTGCTCGATTTCTCAGAAGCGGCTGGTGCTGTAGCACAGCGGCTGGTGAGAAACTCCTGGCAACGGTGTGGCCGGTACAACCCGAATCTCAGGAGTTTCTTTTTCCTCAAAATGTCTAATGCACTCCGTTCATTCTTTCAAGTCACTTGTAGTCCTTCCATTTTTTTTAGTTTTGTTTTCCACACCCATTCTTTGCTAAGAAATGTGGAGTGAGAGAGGGAGAAAGGGAGAGAAAGATAAGAGAGAGAAAGAGCAAAAGAAGTGTCTTGATGGTCATGTGATTAAGCATGCTGCACTGTGGTTAAGTGGAAGGAAACTGGCATCAATAGTCTCTCAGCTGAGCCTTTCTCTGTCTGCTCTCTCTGGGTCAACACTGCACTGGGTCTGCCACACACACACACACACACACACACACACACACTACCCTGACCTTACCCTCCACCATCATAAGCTTTCCCCTAATCATAGCTCCCCCCCATCCTAAGCATATACACACACACACACACACACACACACACACACACACACACACACACAAACACACTCTCTCACGTTAATTCTGTTTTCTTTATTTATCCTTTCTGATGACACTATGAGCTGCCCTGCTCTGTCCCATCCACTCTTTACTTTCACTCTAACACCTTTCACTGCAACACACATGACTCCCTGGGTGATTATTAAGCCTTCATAAGCTGAGTCAAGTATACAACAATGGAGAAAACATTATCACACCCAAAACAAACCTCTGCTGCCTTAGACAAAGGATTACTCAGCACCCCAGATGCTACACACACACACACACACACACACACACTCATACCATTTTCGCATTTCAAGATTTATTTCATCGTTTCTCCCACTGTAGCATGCATTCTGATTTCTGATTTCAGATCAGTAGTGGACACACCAGAACTACGCATCAGAGACCGCTCGTCCGGATAACCACCTGTCCTGAACCACCACTCTTGTTTTTGGACGTGCGCAGTGCAGACAAGCGTGTTGTTTACACACACACTTAATCCACGCTCGGTCTCACACCAAGTGACTGCAGCGCATCTCTGAATATTTTGTTTACATTTCTATTTGTAATTAACTTATTCGTTTCTGGTATTGAAATGCTTCACATGAAATATGCTATATAAATAAACATTCCTCAACTTGCCTTGCCTACGTGCTGTATAATGCATTTCTAGGTTCTGATAGGCTGATAATTGTCTAAGTAGACTGGCGAACTGACAGGAGTAAATAGTAACAACTGTCTGAGGGTGGAGGTGTTTACACAGATAACCGCTACTGATTGGTTGTTATAGAATGTGTTGCTTTGATCTGCTGGCCGACACACACACAGAAGCACACAGAAACACACACACACACACACACTCACACACTGTTAAACCATGTTGCATACATCTGTTTGCATTTGGTTGTGTCTCAAATGCTTTGCTGATAGGAAATGACGTTTCAGTCCTGAGTTCTGAAGCAGAGGAACATTTTGGCAGGTCAGGGTTCTTTTCTGTGAGGCTGAACATGACACCATTCTGTTAGACAGCCTTTAAAATAAATAAAAATCCTTCCTGGGGGAGGAAAGTGACATAGCCACAGATATCCAGCACTTACTGCATGCAAAGCAAACTTGGAGAGAATCGCTGTAACACACTTCAGCCAGATCCCTTCCAGGCCTGGTTCTGTCTACGATCTTGGGCGCCTCTCTCGTAAGGACTTATGAAAACATGAGCCGGTGACAAACGATGCACGTGAGGAAGTTTGAATTCCAGTATTTAGTGGAACAAGTTCAACAAGCAACTGCCCTCCTGCTGCTGCCACTGTGGAGCAAATGCAAGAGGGTCAAAAATAAGCTGAAATTCAGTCTGAACCAGACGGTTGTAGATGATCAATCTTATACATTTTGATTTAATGCACTTTGGACATTGTAAGCTTGGACGTTTGAACTTGATAACATCGTCACGCGTCTCTTAATCTACCTTCTATACAAATGTGCTAATGCTGATAATCGCAGGAATGCATTAACGGTTGTCGTTTCCAACTGTGTCTGTCATCTTGAGAATTTGTGTATTTCCAGTTCCTAAACAAGTTGGGAGAGTTCAGATGCTGTTCAACATGCAAACAGTGGTCACATGGTATGTTTTCTACTATTGTTTTCTCCAATGCTCCTCTACCAGCCAATGAGATTATGTTTGTTTATAGAACTATGTATCATCAAAATGTACTGCAGGGAATCAGACCAGCTATAAATAATAATAATTATACATAATAGATTATATTAAAACTGATGTGTAGATGTTATGATATAACCAAAGTTGACGAATATAAACATTTATATTTATTGTCATGAACTAATGCTTAGTAACTTTAAATTCAAGATAAAATCTATTGAATTGAAATGAGGATAATCCACTTCTATGGAAGCCAGGGTACAATAATACCAGTTTTGTTTCACTGGACATTTTGTATCACAATAACAATATTTGTGTGATATATTGCCACAGCCTTATTTTCCCATTCTGATAACACGAGGTGTGACAGGCCTCATTAGGCTAAGACACCCAGCAATGCTGAACTGTTAAAGCACTGAGTGCCAGCTATTAGAAAGAGAAGTTTATTTTCACTGCAGCTTGTAGCATCTTCAGCAGAACAGTGAAGAAGAGAGAGAGAGAGAGAGAGAGAGAGAGAGAGATGAGAGGGACTGGGGGCACACAGTGGTCCTTGTGTTCCTCTATCCCACCGCCCCCATTCCCCTGCTGTGGTTGTGCCTGGCTACTTAGTCTGCCACTTCCTGCCACACACACTCTCTGGGCAGCTGCATGTCTTCTGGTCCCCATTAGCGAGAGACAGAGGGAGGGCTTTGAAAGTGTGGCACCAAAAAAAGGCTTTCATGTGACATACATACCCCTACCAACAGATTTTTACAATGTGTCCTTACCAATGCCAGAAGCCATACTTGTTTCTTATTATGGGTAAATGCCATCTTTAGTGGTCAAGCTAACTAAGCATATCCTTCTGGTGAGATTTTTTTCCCCCTTAGATTATGTATAACTGTAGAAGCGGGATGAGTCTTTGGATTTTAGTGATGTACCAGAATAATAAAACAGCTGTGCTGATGACAGGAAATTCAGCTCCTTGCTTGACCTTTGACCCCGGCTCCAGGGCTTCAGTGGTGCTGGCGGGGGACGTTGTGGGTCAAGGAGAATTGTGGGGGTGTGAATTTCTGCACATGTGCTTTTGTGTGGGCAAAAGAAAAGAAGACAGTGAGAGGGGCGCAGTCTTTGGGTAGAACAACAACAACAAAAAAAGTAAATACTTCAAAATCTATTCGGCCCACTTTTTTTTTTTCCCAATACAGCATTAAAGGACGATGATCTTAGAGATTCTCACTGGTTCAGACATTTCCTACTGGCCGTAATGAATTTAATGAGCAGG
Organism: Sternarchorhynchus goeldii; assembly: GCA_028565775.1. Taxonomy (NCBI): domain Eukaryota; kingdom Metazoa; phylum Chordata; class Actinopteri; order Gymnotiformes; family Apteronotidae; genus Sternarchorhynchus; species Sternarchorhynchus goeldii. The sequence goes on from JAOXYF010000019.1 coordinate 1,625,272, forward strand.
GTGTGTCCTCTCTCTCAGCTTCTCTACAGTGCTTTGAGGATCTCCTAACCCCTGGCTTGTTAACACCTGCAGTAGCATGAGGAAACTAGCTAATGTGTTAGCCGTTCCGCTTACATCCGCGCTGTGAATCCTCTGGGATCTCTGAAACTGCTATTCTCAACACATGGTTTTGTTTACTTATTTATTTTTAATGTATATTAATGTATCCTTTAGTGTAAACAGGTTCAGGCTAAACTTAAAGGATCAACCATTTCTGTGTCTGTTTTCTGTGAGAGTGAATCAGTCTTTTCCTATGCAACATCTCCATACGCTACGATGTCTGGCTTTGAACATACTGCAGAGATCACTGCCAGCGGACAGTGAGAGAGGCGTGTGATTCCATGTGTGATTGCGTGTGTGTGTGTGTGTGTGTGTGTGTCTTAGAAAAGATTTTCAACCTTTAACAATGTTCTAAGTGCCTGCATAAATTTGGTTTGTGTAAATGTAATTAGATCTTCATCCAAATAGATGAAGTTTAAATGTAATTAGATCTTCATCCATAAAAAAAAGATAAAAAGAGTCCAATACTATACTGTACTTAACTGTACTATGCTACACTATGTAACAATAGCACACAGACTTTTTTGCGTGCTTTACTTTATTTAACATGGTCTGTGTATTTCTTAATACCCTGTAATTCTCCATAAGATTAATTTCATCCACAGTAATTCTATTCTGCTCATATCTCCATTTCTTTCTGTTGCCGTTTGTAGCGGACGAGCATGAACTCGCTGGCAGCTGAGCGTAACCGGGCTCACGCGCTTCCGTCCCATCCTCTGTCAGCCCGGCCGCGGTTTTCTCCTCCGCAGGCTCCGGTTTCAGACTCCCACTCGAGCTCCACGCAGATTCGCTCGAATCGTCTTCGGGGCTGAAATCAATGCAGCTGGAGCTCGATTTCATCCACTCGCGGGTCCTGCTCTCACGGGTCTGTTCAGGTCGGTTCTGTTCGCGGCTAGCCCAGAGGGATCCAAAAAACCCCCAACAACTAACAAACAAAAAAACACGATGGAGGCGTTTGTTATGTTGTGCGGCTCCATCCTAACATCCCAACTAGCTTGGTCTTTAATTATTATTATATTTATCAGTCAGACATGCTTGGTAAAGTCCAACAAAGAAGGCTCTCCAGTAAATGTGGAAATGCTTCTACCAGAACATTCCATGTGGCTAATTTGTAAAGCAGCTTTGTGATGTAATAAGTGCAATATGAATGTTTTTGACTTATTGCACATATATCTATTTAAAGAACTGGATATTACACACAATGACGAGTCAAAAGATTAAATAAATCTTAATATTGATCAATGATATAATGCACATAAATAAAAAAACATCTTGTGTCAATCTGAGAAGCATACAAATCTGCCCCAAAGAATTCTTTTGTCTGCAATTTATCGCTTTGTATCAAACTCTGTGTGCAAAATATTAAATTCAAGGGATCATGTGAAACATCTGGACCTCCTGTTAGAACCCGTCAGTATTCCATTGTGAACGAACTCAACACATACACACTACACCACAAGAAAAACACACAAACACACACACACAAAAACAGTAAACACATTCTAGAAATGTTTGTTAGCCTGAGACATGGGGGAAGGGAATGCATTTGAATTAAGAAAGATTAACTGCAGGTCTGTCTCTTTCCCAAATGTATCAATATTTGGATACATTCAGATAAATATTTTCCAGGTAGTATTTGGATAAATTTGAACATTTGTGCATGTCTGTGGAGGTGGTGGGTGTGTGTGTGTAAAATCACTGCAGCTATTAATATATATGCTTCCTCCAAGCTTCTCCATGCAATCCTAACAAATCAACACCACACACACACACACACACACACACATCACTCCCATCTTCCTTTACTTGTTGTTAATATCATTTTCGCTTTTAGAGATCAAAGTGATATTTGATCTTCAGACTATTCTGCCATAATGCTAATCAAAAACACAGCCGGCTCTCCAAATTGCTCCAATTTCATGCTGAGCGGGAATACTAACACCCTACTGCACGCCAAACCTACCCCAGTCCCCAGAAGACAAGGAACATCTTCTCACAAACTCACATGAACGAGCAGGGCACAGACACCAGGCTGGGCCACTCTGCACGTAGTGCTCACATTTGGGAGTGTGTCCTGCGTTTTTCTCTTAGTTTCGCCTCCTTGTTTTCCCTGCTCCTGGCTGCATCAACCCACCCGGTGTCCCCTCTCTGGCTGTGCTTCATGGGGGGGCCTTTGGTGGGTCTGCAGCCCCAGGCAGGGCCCTGGCAGTACCATCCACAATACAGTGAAGAGAGAGAGAGAGAGAGAGAGAGAGAGAGAGAGAGGAAGGGAGAGAGAGAGAGAGAGAGAGAGAGAGAGAGAGAGAGAGAGAACAGCTACAGATGGATCGACCACAATAAGAACCAATAAGTATAGCTTTGTTCTGGAATCTGTTTTAGATGTGTGTGTCCTGAGGTCTCTGTGATGTTCTGGGTGTGTGTTTGTGTTTGTCTGTGAGTGTGGCTTTAGTATGATCAGTGGTAGGAGGAAGATGTCTCGTAGTGGGTAAAGATCCTTACATCACATACTGAATCAATCCCACACTTTCTCGGTCGGTCCGTTCTTAGTCTGTTTGGCTGTATATCCTTTTTGTGTCTCTCAGCATGAGTGTGAAATTGTAGGGCAGTTCTTAGGATCCTCAGCAGCATTCACTTCATCTGTAATTAGGATATGCCAAGGCTTTGAAGGTTAATGTGTTTGTGAGTGTGTGTGTGTGGGAGAGGCTTTCTGTTACCCTTTCTGAGATTTCCTAGACCATGCTCACCCCCCCCCCCCCAAACACACCCCACATCTGCTTTTCTTTTCAAACAGCAGTCCCACCTGCTTCTGGTTGCTAGGAGACCCACACATGGATTTAAAGCACCTGTCCAGGTAAGGTGGAGAGGACAAAGGCCTTTGGGGACAGGTCTGGGCGGAGAGACGTGCATTCGTCTCAAAGGCAGGTGAACAAGAACACAGGAGGGCAGAAGCAGGCTGGAGACAGGACACAGTGAAGGAGAGACTCTCGTTCAGACAGGACACGGTGAAGGAGAGACTCTTGCTCAGCCAGAACCAGCCTGCATGGTGACACAGTGCCCAGGAGCTCAGGTAGCCCAGGTGAGCCATCGTCAAGAGTTTACCACAGCGGCATCTGCCTGAGAATGAGACAAGGCAGAGGTTCCACAAGGCAGAGGTACGACAGGTTGAGGTACAAAAGATTAATATGTCTCAAAAGGGGAGGCCTGCACATGAACACATACACACACACACACCAAGCACCACTGTAGAGGGACCATTACTGACACTTAACAGTAGACATTCCTAAGACAAACACACAACAAAACATTGATGAAGAAGAAAAAATAAATCTCAAAACTACTACACACACACACACGTCCACAACAACAAATATACATGCTGTTCAAACGCTTCTGCTCCAATCAATTTCATCATGGTCAGTGCACTGCCTTTCAGTCAGCCATCTTGCAAAGCACCAGTGCTCATACACAAACTCACATGTACACACATACACACACACACCAGCTTTGGGGTTTGGCCTCAGAGTGGGGGGTCCTCGTGCTGGCACACTTCCTCTGACCCCAAAGGTCATCGCTATGGTAATCTCAGCCTGGGCGCTGAAACAGACTACCCACTCTGCTATGTCTGGGTGTACTGATTTAGGAGTGTTGATGTTTAAAGACAAACTGAAGCTTCCCGTCTGTGCAGGGTTATTCTCATGTACAGCTACAAACAGGTATGGGGTGATAGGTGTGTGCGTGCGGTTGTTTGTGTGTGAGTGTGGGTGTGTACATTAGATTAGGGGTTTTCTTTATTAATCACCTAATAAAATTCAGATTTGGGATTAAACAACCTGAGTTTAAAAAACTATTTTATTTGTATTGTGAACTCAGCAAACATTACACAAACCCATGAAAAGACTCATGCTCCAACTGATCTGTGTGACTTTGATTTCTTCTTATGTATCTGCCAGCAGTTTCATCCATATTTACTTTGTGTGTTTGCAGTGTCAGAAGCAGAACACACTCTCTCAGTTTGTGTGTGTGTGTCAGTGTTTGGGTTGAGGCCAGGGTCAGGCTGCTCTCTTCTGACAGTGTTATATATACCCTGTGTGTGCTTGCATTAGGGACTGCAGTTCCCATCTCACCCAGTGGACTCCACTGATGGCTCTGCTATTTATGTTACAGCTGCTCGTGGGAGTCTGTGGATCTGTTTGGGCTGCTGGTCTATCTGTGCTTGTGTATGTGTGCAGGGATATGTGTGTAGATAGAAGTGTTCCTCTCTGTATTTATGTTTGAAATCCATGATGTCCTCTGCCTTTCTGGCAAACAGAAAGAAAGAAAAAGAAAGAAAGAGAGAGAGAGAGAGAGAGAGAGAGAGAGAGAGAGAGAGAGAGAGAGAGAGAAAAAGATCTGTTTAACAGAGAACAAAAACAGTCTAAAAAATATAGAGGGAGGTAAGGTCCAGGATGAGCAGATGAGTTTCAAAGACTTTTCCTCTTCCTCCTGCTCCTCCTCCTCCTGACTCCTCCAAGACAAGGAGTGTTTAGAATCAAGGCCCATATCATGTAGCCCATTAAGACAGCAAAGCTGTTTCCAATATGTGCTGTTTCCTGCAGAGGCAGGAAATAGCTCAGCAACCGGAAGGATCCCAACAAAGTCTATCTGTTAGCAGCAGTCGAGCCTCACCACCCGTTTTAACGGAGAACTTAATTTGTAAATGCCAGTAAGGCGGACAGTGAATGAAAGTTAGCGTGGTCGTATGTGAATATGGCTAAACAACTCCCACCAGTTTCCTATTAGCAGTGCTAGCTGTGGTAGTGCACAGCCTGAGGAATTGCTCGCTAACATTCGCGTCTCTCAGCCATAAAGAACCTATGGCATCGTGCTGTAATGAGTTTCGCGTGGAATATTTAGCCTGGGTATGAATTCAACGAATGGAGTGAATTCTCTCATTAGATAACAGCGTGATGGGCTGGACCAAAGTAAAAAAAAAAGTTTAAAAGTTCTGTGAAAGCCCTGCTATGATTGTCTCTCAGGTAATTTATTAATCTGCCTCGTGGTTTAAACCAGGTATGAACATCAAAACCAGTATCGCGAAGCTCGTAGTAATAGTGACGGGTTTGCCGCACATGTATTAGTTGTTTTTAAATCCCATTCAAAAATGCCAATTGAAACACTCGTACTTTCGTTTTCTAGTTTCTGTGTGTAAGAGGAATGTTGTTTTAAGGCCTCCAACCGTAGCGTGTTTCTGCTCATTCCAAACCTACGTTGCTAATCATGCAGAAATGGCGCTAGTTTTGAAATGCATTCGTGTTTTATCAAATAGCCTACAAAGCGCCCCGAGGACTTGAGACTCGGAATAAAAGACGACAGATCTGATGACAGCCAACCGCGGCTTTTCCCTGCCTTTCTCACACTCCCTGAGGGTGTGTTACAAACCGCCAATCATCTTCCTCTCTCCCACACCGAACAATGCTTTAAAATCCAGTCACATATTTGGGCAAAGGATGCGTTCCAGAGAGCGAGAGAGAGAGTGTGTGCGTGAGAGAGAGAGAGAGATGGGAAGCTGATTTGGGCAAAATACAGTGAAATGCTTGTTCATGCACACTCAACTGAAACACTAGTACATGCACACAAAATACTGACATGCACATGAGGACTTACCCTTGTACATACATGCACTTTCCTGTACTCAAATTCTGCTACATCTAGTATTACTGATATTTCTCTCTCTCTCTCTCTCTCTCTCTCTCTCTCTCTCTCTCAAGCTGGCTTAATTGAAAATCTTTAAATTTTAACTTCACATAATAATAATAATATATGCACTACTGTGCCAAACAACAGTAAAATAACAGCTTTAATGACATCTAACAAGTCATGAAGATATAGACAAAGTATAACTACTTAATATGGAAACATTTAGCAAAGAGGACTGGGTGTGTAGAGGTTGGTGAGCATGTGTGCATGTTTCTCTCTCTCTCTCTCCCTGTGGCTAGTTAACCCCAGGGTCAAGTCCTTCAGGGGTAATAATGATTTTAGCCCCCTCCCAGATATAATCACTTAACTCTAGCATACGCTCACCAGCTCTCTCTGACTGGGCACTTTGTTGTTTCGGTCGCCGCTCTGGGGCAGAAAGTTCCTGAAAAATACATTTTGCTGCTGTAGGCCACTCAGAGACTAGTAGTAGTGTGTGTGTGTTAATCTGTGGCTACCACATTTCCCTGGGTTGTCAGGAAAATAATACAGTTCTGAGGTTGTGAGGGCTGTCTGAATGTACCCTGAAGCTGCAATGCTGTATGGTAGTACGCTGTAGAAATAAATCATAGTTTATTCATAGTTTAATACGTAGCCTGAAATACAGGTAAATATGCATGTGTGTGTTTGCATGTGTATGCATGTGCTGCAGCATATGTGTATTTTGTGTGTGTGTGTGTGTGTGTGTGTGTTTGCTTGCTTTCTCTGTGGGGCCAAAACAAAATGGGCTCTTTTTATACTAAATATTTTGCAAAATACAAAACAGTACACAAAGTGTAGCTGTTGCTCATAGAAAAAAAAACTTTATAGAAGACATTTCTTTCAACTTAAAGATTTGTGTACTTTTATGCAGTGTATGTGTGTAGGTTACTGGTGCACACCAGGTAATTCGAGAGTCTAATTAGTGTTCTTCCGTGCCAAATGGTGTTTTCCCCTCTCATTAGGCTACTGCACGCTACTCCAGCCATTTGGAAAAAAACCTCAAGACACACGTATCAGATGGAGCTGGAGTCCAAGCTGTGTTGTGGTTCCTTAGGAAAATGGACTGACGGAAAGAGTAAAAGGTAGTTTCATCTTGGGCTTGAATGCTAATTTAACGTTTCTGCCAGTGTTTAATAGCTTCAGTAACCACAAAGAAGGTCCTTAATTGGGAATATAGCACATCGCATATTTCACAAAGCAGGGTTTACTGCATTGACCAGTTAGGACAACGGCCTCGTGTCTGAGCAGATGTCCGTCTCTTTTCCTGCCTGTGCTCCATCTGTACATGGGCTCAGGTAGGACATTTGCAGAATACAGAGACAAAGCCACAAGGCCTGGCCGATGTAACTAAATACAGGATCAGGCAGTGCCACATATGGCCTCTGACCAATACCTGTAAAATGCAGTGTGTGTGTGTGTGTGTGTGGGTGTGTGTGTGTTCTCCAGGACCAAAAAAGATTAGTATGTGTATATGTCAACTGATGTGTTTGGTTTTATAAGAAGACAACATTGTGGAATGTGCTAAATTATGTTACTTTGTAACTTTAACAATTTAACTCGGGCTGGTTGAGGTTGGTTTGAAAATGACTCAGCAGTCCTGAAGCATCCGGATCTCCTGAAGTATCCTGATCTCATGAAGCATCCTGATGTCTAGCAGAAGCTGTCTGTTGTTTTCATCAGTTTTCAGAGTGGCTGCAATAGTATTCACAGTCAGTGAGCCCATCTGTCTCAAAGAAAAAAAAAATCCCATCCCTCTCTCCCCTTCTCTATCTACCCCCTGTCTTCCCTTCTCTTTCTCCCTCTCTGCCCCCTCTCCTACTTTCTCTAGCTCTCTCCCTCTCTAACTTCCTCCTGTCTTCCACTCTCTCTCTCTCTTTCTCTCTCTCTCTCTCTCTCTCCCTCCCTCCCCTTCTCCCTCTCTCTCCTTCCTTCTATCACAGCGGTGGTGGCCTGCTGGTTTCTTGCAGGCTGTAATTAATCCCAGCGCAAGTGTCAGGCCCAGGGCCCTGCCACGGCTCGGGGGTCGTGGAACAGGGTCACCTCTCCCCCCCTGACCCTGAGGGGGGCAGAGGTGAGGGCAGAAGCAGAAACAGACCCACTCAGATTTCAGACTCGGCAGAAACAGATTCATGCGTTCAGAATCTCATTAGCATCAAAGAGCATCATCCATTCTCGCGCACTCGGATGCGTTCTCTCTTCCAGTCATACGTCGCGCGGTATCTCTCGCACTAATGCGTGTTTCAACTCCCCTGACAGCATTCGTTAACCTCGTCTTGCCTCACCTCTTTGATGTTTAAAAAGGCGTTTCCAGTAATTATATGTGAGGAACAGAATAGCTGGACATGCTGTCTTAAACATAGGTTTTGATTGTCGCAGAATAGTTTTGTTTCGGAAATGTTGGACGGCATCAGTGCAGTACGACCGGACGGAGATGAGCTAACTAAACTAAACTGACAGTCAAAGAAGTAACTAACATATTGGAATGAGAGATAGGGAGAGAGAGAGAGAGAGAGATTCTGAGGGAATTACTGAAGCTTCAGAAGACACTTGGGTAGATGAGCAGTGACAGAGGGAAACATCTGGAAGCCAGCTGGTGGAGAATGGGGGGGGTAGCATTGAAGGTGATATTGATGGGCTGATGAAGAGAAGATGAAGAAGATCATAATGATGGTGGTGGTGGTGGTGGTGGTAGTGATGGTGGGAGACCAAAAGTTCCACCATTTATTATGGAATCACAATGGCATCCATTAGTCAGCACTTGCTAGTGAATCAGAGACAAACTATCAGCTGATATCCTGGTGGGAACAAAAGATCTGTTGGTTAGATGGTCAGAATGTAATTTAACATCACACACACACACAGGAGTGAAATGATATTGCAACAAAACATTTCTAACAAAAATGTTTCTAACAAGTAAATGCATGTAAAGTAACAAAGTAATGAGAAACATATTGCCACTTGTGAGCACATTTTGTATAAACTCTACACACACACACACACACACATTTATTAGCTTTGCCAGCTCTGATCCACAGTGTGCAGTGTGACTGTGGGTAATGAATAGCCAGACTTCCTTCTAGAGTGGCCCAGTGAATGGGCCCTCATTTGTTTGTCTCATTATCTATATGTCCGCAACCAACAAAAGCCAAGGAACTTGGACAGGCCTCAGTCCGGCGGCCCCCAGACACGGTGCCACACGCAAAAAACTCACAGCTCTGTGGGCCCCACCAGCGTGTCGGGGCCGAGACGGTCGACAGTGATTTTCACTGTGGAGCTTCCAGCAAGGGAGAGCTGCGCTGTCGGAGTGTGTGTGTGTCTGCGTGAGCGCGAAAGTGTGTATCGGTGGTAGAAAGAGTGGACTCGATGTTGCTCTCTTCATGGAGAAAAGCATTAAAATTCTGACGTTATGGGAATGTTTTACTGGTCCCATGAGGGAATTTCCCCCCCCCCCTTTTTTTTAAACACGTACTGCAGTTTTCACTTGAGAAACTAAAAGAACTAAAGGACTTCCTTTGGCTTACTGAGAGAGAAAGAGAGATAGAGAGAGACACTGACCTCTTTAAGACAGGTTTATACGCCTTGTCACAGGTACTGTCACAGACTTTCATCTGAGAAACTAAAGAACTTTTTGCTTACTGAGGTTAAGAACGGGGTATGGTTTAGTTGTGGGCAGTATTTAGACAGTATTCACTACAAAACAGAGTTGAAAGGAAAACGTCAATAAAAATAGAAAAACGTGTGTGTGTGTGTGTGTGTGTGTGTGGTGTGCATATATGTGAACTCTCTATGCATGCAACATTTTAAAAGAGATGTCAGACAGGCTGTCAGCTATGGTCTAGGGTCTTGGACATTTGCCCACTGAGAGTAAGCGTGTGTGTGTGTGTGTGTGTGTGTGTGTGTGTATGCCTGTGTGTTATTGAGTGTGTGTGGGAGCAAGATCCAGACTCGTTTCCCTGTGTTTTTATTGTCTGCCCCAGAGCAGAGGCACCCATTCAAACACATGGCATCCTCACATCCGGCGGGTGATGGACACCAGGCCTCCAGCTGTGACAGGCGGCTCAGAGCTGGGGAGGGAGCCAATCACACGATGACCCTCGCACTGACCCCGCCCTCTTTTCACAGGGAGGAAAATGCCAGGTGGACAGGAAGCTGTTATCGTTCCACTTCCCTCCCATTTTGGCTCTCTATTGCTCATTCCCTGCACCCCCCCCCACCCCCCCCACTCT
>JAOXYF010000019.1:1635411-1657629 GCA_028565775.1 Sternarchorhynchus goeldii
AGAGAGGAGAGAGAGAAAGAAAGAGAAAGAAAGAGAGAAAGAAAGAGAAAGAGAGAGGAGAGAGAGAAAGAAAGAGAGAAAGAAAGAGAAAGAGAGAGAGAAAGAGAGAGAGAGAAAGAGAAAGAGAGGAGAGAGAGAAAGAAAGAGAAAGAAAGAGAAAGAGAGAGAAATAGAGAAAAGAGAGAAAGAGAGAGGAGAAAGAAAGAAAGAAAGAGAAAGAGAGGAGAGAGAAAGAGAGAGAGAGAGAAAAAGAAAGAGAAAGAAAGAGAGAGGAGAGAGAGAAAGAAAGAGAGAAAGAAAGAGAAAGAGAGAGAGAGAGAGGAGAAAGAGAGAAAGAAAGAAAGAGAAAGAGAGGAGAAAGAGAGAGAGAGAGAGAAAGAGAAAAAGAGAGAGAGAGAAAAAGAGAGAGAGAGAGAGAAAGAAAGAGAAAGAAAGAGAGAGGAGAGAGAAAGAAAGAGAAAGAGAGAGAGAGAGAAATAGAGAAAAGAGAGAAAGAGAGAGGAGAAAGAGAGAGAAAGAGAGAGAGAGAGAGAGAGAGAGAAAGAGAAAGAAAGAGAGAAAGAAAGAGAAAGAGAGGAGAGAGAGAAAGAAAAAGAGAAAGAGAGAGAGGAGAAAGAGAGAAAGAAAGAAAGAGAAAGAGAGGAGAAAGAGAGAAAAAGAAAGAGAGAGAAAGAAAGAAAGAGAGAGAAAGAGAGAGGAGAGAGAGAGAGGAGAGAAAGAGGAGAGAGGGAGAAAGAGAGAGGAGAGAGAGAGAGGAGAGAAAGAGGGAGAAAGAGAGAGGAGAGAGAGAGAGAAGAGAGAAAGGGAGAGAGGAGAGAGAGAGAGAAGAGAGAAAGAGAGAGAGGAAGAAAGAGAGAGAGAGAAAAGGAGAGCAAAGGGCCAGGGAGAGATTTCTCCAAACCTGACTCCTCAGTGTACCAGCTCCAAACCTCCACCCTCTGCAGCTCTCTGTCTCTCTGCAGCTCCCCCCCTGGGCCAGACTCTCCGTCTTATCTTGACCAAGAAACCATGTTTGCCACCACTGACCAATCAGAAGTAACCACCTGCTGGCATGCGCCCACCATAAAAACAGCCACAGGATCTCACATTCGTTTACAGTACAATTTGTGGTAGGGCACACCCCAAGTGACCATCGTGCCTTTCTCACCCTTATCTCTGTGAGAGATCAAAGGTATGCATAACAGTGGGGGTCCGAGCAGAGACCAGCATTTGGCCTGCAAGATGATGCTGCCAAGCAGTTTAATATTATTACACTGATATTATTAAGTTAGGTGGATATATTTTCAGTCTTGTTTTACAGAACCTTTGTAAAGAGGGCTTTGGGATCTTGGATGGCAAGATATCCCCGACACCTAAGGTTTATTGCTGCTTTGTTATTTTTATCCTGTTGTTTACCATGTGGTCGTCCTCAAATCTCACTCGTCTAAACTCTCATTGGTTAACATGAATGTGATGAATGTGGATGGTATTTTGCCCATCCTGCATATACACGCATAGTCTTCATGCCTTTCAAGGGTATCACTCAGGTGATGTTTTCCATACACTATGAATGACTCCAGTGTAAGAAAGGTGCTATATAAATAATCCTGTATTTATGTTGATGTTTCTTAATCAAATGTTTGACATACTAATTTGAGCTTTAGTATTAAAGTTAAGGCAAAGATCTAGAGGACAATACTACAATATTATGATCTGTTCTATGAATGAAAAGTAACAATGTCTCTGATGTTTCATATTAGATGACAGTTATGTTCCAGGTTCAAAGACAAGGACTACAATGCTATCACACAAGACCCTAACTCCCTAGTCTGGGCCTTTGTCAGAACAGCAAGAAAGTCTCACAGAAACACCAGACCAAGAAGGTCCTGCAAAAACACCAGACCAAGAAGCAGAGGGGAAAACAGCTTCAACAGGACTCAACCATCCCCTGTGACTGGAGAACCTGAGAAACTCAGTAGCACCACTTCTCATCTACTCATAATGACATCCTAACATCTTTACCACTGCAGTTTCTTCTGTTCCTCTGGACTTAAATGACATTGCATGTTCAAAGGACTTCTTATTAATTATGGTCCTGCATAACTGAAAACCTTCAAAGCCATCATTATGCTGTCACAACATGTTTAACCCAGCAGATTCACGTAGAGTGGTTAATGCACATTATTAGCACCAAAAATCAGGAAACCATTCCATGAGAAGCCTTGTAAGAAGTGAAAACGTGAAAAGAATTGTCCAGTGAATACAGAGATCTACAAGGATCACTCCATCAAATTGTCCAGTGAATACGGAGATCTGCATGGATCACTCCATCAAATTCACCCAGGCCTGCTATAAAATGGTCTTTTGGGGGTCTGTGACAGCCATTGGTATGTTTGCTTCAGTCAAATCAATTCATTAAGCAAGGCAGGAAGATAGATGGAGGACTCTGGCGTCCTCGGTCTCAGATGTGAACCAAGGTCCCATGTGTGCCACAAAACACTATCTGGAAAGATGCCTCCATACTTCATCATTTAGCAGCCGTGTGACAGACTAACACAGGCACACTTCTCTTGCCATTACAGCCTTACTTCTCCTGGCTTGGGACCATACATATTATGGAAGACTGTTTCCTTTTTTGTTACAGAGCATCGTAATTCACTCAGGTGGGAAAGACGAACGGCAAATGCCAGTTACAGGAAAGCTTCCATTAAAAAACCAAAACAAAAAACAATTTTCCTCTTGCTGTCTATGAGGAATCACTGATTTGCTGGATATCTGCAGAGAGGGGAAAGTAACTCGTGCAGTTATTTGCTTTTCACACGACAACGTTATGATGACAAACGTTATAAACTGAAAGCAGATTAAGCATACGGCAGTTTCACAGGTGCCAAAATCAAGCAGAGGGGATTCGCAAGAGAATACGGCAGGAGAGGAGCCAATCATGCAACATCTAGCACACACTAGAGGCATCTTTTGTTCAGTAGGATTTCACCAAGCAGTACTGACAGAGAAAAGCTGTAAAATATTGATTTTGCTTCCACACTATATCTTAAAATATTCTAGTCTCTTTAGAGATGATGCTTGGATATCATTATGATTTCTCTGTGCATTAAATAGCAGTAATAAACATCTCAGAAAATTCACACCCTCCCACATTATTTCCATTGTAAGTTGGGCAAAAGGAGAAAGAACTGCAAAGAAGACTATAGAACTCAGGATGACTTTGTTCACATCCAGCATGGCTAAAACTCCCTGTGCACACACCTGCAGCCATAAGAGACCATCTTTTGGTGACTGAATTTATTTGTGTAATCTGCCCGAGAGCAGAATGCCTGCTTAACGCCTACGAGAGATACAGTTTTACCAATTATGTTATACTGTGATGACCATAGAGAAAACCAGACAAACATCATGATTGCAACCCTGGGTGTCATGAACTGCACAGCGTTACTCTCAGACAAAGATCTTTGACCTTGACACCTATAATCATAATCATCAACATCATTGCTTTCCATACCACTTAGTTGGATAAGGTGTCATTAGGCAAATGGGAGTTTTAATACCTTTTCACTTTTAAACTTGAATAAAAGAAAGATAAAGAAACCAAATTATAAAATGGTGCTGGTCTCTGGTGTTACAAGTGGAAATGATCACAAATGACTGGTTCACAGTAGAGATTTTGTCGGTGTTGATTCGTGTTGCATTTGTTACACAGGATAAATATACAGACTAATATAATCTTGAACCACCTATTCAGCAGGAAACACCAGATTACTGGAACAACATTAAACTAGCAGAAACACAGTTTTCTAACCAATAGTGCACTAACGTTTTTCAGAAAGGTGTCATGTTATGTCTCACAGAAGGGCTGCTTACTTACCCATCCTCACTCCCTTTGGTCTGTACACCTTAATAATGTCTTTGCTGCCAAAACACCAACATCAGCTCATCAGGTAATAACTAAACACATCATAGCTGCACAGCTGGGAAATCACTTACATATGCAGTGAAGAGGTAAACCTGGGGCAGTTTTGGATCACCGAACTGCAAACAGACTGTACATGCAAAATTCAAAATGCAGAGCGGTTTTCAATAAAATCTGAACAGTATGAAATTTGTTTCACATTTGTTTGAGAGCTTTAAAAGAGGTAATAAACATCACTAGAACGAACGTTATAAAAAAGAATATTGCAGTGCACAAAAAAAGAAAGAAAAATGACCCATGACATGACCCACCTGCACAAACTCCCTCTGACAGTCTGGGTAGCTGCAGGGTTCTTCACCTGTGTGGATTCTTTCCTGTTCCTCCATGTGGTCTGCTTCAGAGTCCTTCCTGTAGTCCTAACATCACTATAGCAAACGTAGTCTTGGGTGAGCTTCTCGGGAGTTTGCGCACGTTTGAAACACCTCACAGATGTCATTCCTCACCCCTGTGATAAGCCGTGCTCTAGCCACAAGTACTTTTTGCTTTTTAAATGCTTGTTTGTTACAGTAAAACAGTTTCTCTGTGATATCACTTTGTGAGCAAGGCTGGTCAGACAACGTTTTCAACAGCCTGCACCAATGAACCAATACTAAAGAACCCCAGAGTAATCAGCATTTACTTGTTTGGTGTGAACTGCAGGTGAATTCTCTATACTTAAACAGAAGGTGTGTGAATGACACAACTTGACTTTAGTTGGGAATTGATCCATCTTTGGAACACTGTTCTCTTTCTCCACTAGTCGTAAATGGGAGGCGGAGGTGCTTCTGGACCGGAGACAGCACTCCCATGAGCAGTGCCAGACGGTGCATGTAACAGCTGCTGTGGCTGATATTCCTGCTTTAAAGTGCAAAGCACGAGCTCCAGTTGTATCGAAGTCTAGCAGCTCTTTGCTGGACGTCTATGTGGCACGGCTGAATATCTTTGGGCGTTGAGAATAACTGCAAAACTAACTTCTGGATGGCTGGTCTGAACTAGCAAAAACAACAACAATGTAATCCATCAAGGGTTCGCTCCAGTTTATACTGTTGATTAATTATATTAGGTGTGCTGCTGCTTGGCTCAAAAACTACGTGTGTCGTTCCGTTACGGATAAAGTTGCGTAATTCCTATCACACGACGTCGCTGATACGTAGCACTAAATCTATTTCAGTGCAAACATCGCCCCCTTGTGACGAATCATTTTTACACGCGAATGAGTGATTTACCCGAGGTAGTTGAGGTTAATCAAATGAGGGTATGAATCAGACAACTCACTTGAATTGACGTTAATATTTCCCGTATAGGTTTGCCGCAAAGTAAAGTGCTTTGATCGGACCTTACTTGGAGCAACTGTATGAAGAGGAGTTAGCTAATCAACGCATTTCCTTGAGTTGACAATTTTCGTGTATTGCACGATCTTGCTAGTTATCACTCTGATAGTGTTTTAACCAGCAAGTAAACCCTAACCCTTTCTGCGACAGTTAACGACTCTTACACACCATCCAGAAGCTTCGTTTAGGCCTTCTGATAAGGTCCCTCGGTGTACCGATGTGCTTATTTTTGCTTACTAAAACAGGTGCGAGACATGCGGTCCAAGAAGCTCAACAAACTAGTGAGCAATGTTTTAGGCTTAAACAACTTTCAGAAAGCCATCTAAATAGTCGGATGCAAGAAAATAACCTTCCAGCTGCATATTTAAAAAAATAAAAGTGCGACTAAATGGGCTTTTCTTATTGAAAGCGCCAAAGCTAAATGACTGTAAATGACCATTTTAAACATTTCGTATAGCAGACAAACTTGGAAAAAAAATATGGTAAAATGTATAATACAAAGATTTATAACGATCATATTTAATTGAATGCCCACATTAGATTATGAGGTCAACTACAGAATATAAAAACTGCCACAAATTTCATTCCAAGGCATTAAAGTCATTGGCTATGCATAAACAATGATTTTGCAGTGAAGTTTAAAGTAGATCAACATAATATATACATAAAATATCCCATACTTAACCATGAATTTACATTAATCATTATTTGCCAACACTACACTTTTAAACAATAATTTCATGGCTAATCCAATGCACTTTATCCATCATAGTAAATTTCCAATTAGAGAAGAAAATTGCAAATAAAAGATTAATGTAAGAAATATATATACGTGTGTGCGCACTTTGGTCAGTACTTTGCAAAACATTTATACCGATCAATACATACCTATATGACAACGAAACTTGGTAAACAATTTCTTGAGAAATTAATTTCTCACTTATTTTTGAAACTGATAAATTACTGCACTGAAGACACCATGTCTTAGTCTACATAATCAAACCTGTAGGATGAACTTCCTTACAGTTCAGTATAAATGATAGAAATATTACACACACACACACATCAGTGGAGAAGTCGAGCTTGGAATGTTGCTCCAATATACACTGTTAAAAAACTTCAATAGACCCAAAACATTAAAAAACCAATAGCACAGTGTCTACACAGCACAGACATCTGGTCACCATTTAAGAAAAGTAACTTAAATGGCCAAGATTAGTGTTAAAATACCTCCAAATAATTTTAACATGTGGAACTAATTTGAATGGCAAAAAAAATAATAATAATAATAATTTTTTTTTTAAATTCACATTTGTTCCAACATCCAGTTCATCTTTTCTTCATTTTTTCTAATGGCAGACTTTGACCCTGATGATGATGATTACGAACATGAACGCTGACGTGATTGAACTGGGTGAAACGTTTCCCACATACTGAACAGCCATAAGGCTTCTCCCCTGTGTGGATTCTTATGTGTTCCTTAAGATGGCCTTTTTGGTGGAAGCCCTTGCCACAAAAATGACAGCGGAAACGTCTTAATTTCTGGTGCACGATCATATGGTTCCTCAGGGTCACACGACTTTTAAAATGTCTGCCACATGTCTGGCAGTAAAAAGGATACGGAGCACATCTATTACTATCCAAGTGCAATGTTAGCAGAGAGACGTCTTTAAACGATTCATTACAATAAGGACAAGAGTGAACACCTTCTTTTAGACGTCTCTCACAATCACTACTCGTGCTTTCAATTCTCACTGTATTCGAGTTCACATTGTCATGGTTCACATTGTCACGGAGTTGAGCATCACAAGGTACCAAGTTGATTGTGAGATAAGAGTTCATCTTCAGGCCCTCACTTTCCTTTGGTTTCATAGGGAAGCACTGAGTGGCCTTGTCAGTGTCAGGTTTCTTTGGGGAGGGGGCGATGTGTGTTGATGCCTCCGTCAAAAGCTCTGGGTCTGCGTCAGACTGAAGCGCGCTAAGCTCTAGTTTCACTCGTATTAACGAAGTGTCACGTGGTTCGTAGTTCGAGTTCTGCTGTTCAAGAGCAGGTACTTCTGGATGGCTGGTCTGAATATCTAAAATAAAAAATATTAACAATTAAAGTAATAAATTAAGAATCAACAGTGATTCTGTAGAGCATTTTAACCACTAAATTACTGTTTGCGTTTCAGACGGGGGTGAGTCAGACGAGCTAAACCAATGCAAGGTCCAAACTAGAAGTGTGTCCGAGTCAGTTCTGAGTTACTGAAGATTAATAAAACCTCCACACTTATTACCAATGTGAATTTTTCATCTAACTTCTGAACTGCAAAGAATTACTTTAGTTGTTGCTGGTAGTTGCATCAAAGCTCTGTGGATATAGGCCAACATGCCTCCAAACAATTCCTCCACTATTTATATTGTTCAGGAGCTGTGCTCCGACTCTCACTGCTACAGCGTTAAACAACTTGCCTTGTTTTCTCCCTAGCTAGCTCCTACAACAACCTTGCGATACCTATCTAGGATAGACTAGCTAACCAACAGGTTAGAATAGATGGATAGATAATCAACTAGAAGAGAAAACGGAACCAACATCGCAAGATACGAGTCGGAATGTTCATCCGAATAATTAACTAAAGTAGCCAAAACCTGTAACATAAGATGCACTGAATGGGTAGTTACTTGCCAAGTTCTTGGCTATCTAGCTACCTATTCAGTTAATTAATTAATTAGTCAGTTAGTTAGTAGTTAGTTAACCAAAAACAGGCTAAGCTAAATAGCTAGCTAGCTGACTGACGAACATTACCCGTTTCCGCATTTCCTTTGTTGGCGCTTGCTTCAGCCAACATGATCCTCAGGTTGCGATTCTCTTCTTTGAGGCGTTTTATTTCATCATGTTGCTCCAAAACGACAGTTTGAACAAAATGAAAAATGTCTCCAGCGATACCGCTGAAACGCTCCACCAGGAAAGAATTAAACGCGTCCATCTTAGCCATATTGACCGTTGATATCCTTCCTTACAGCATGCCGCGAATGTATTTTTTTCTTTTATGGTGGTTGGCAACCATCCATTTATGACACTAGCGCCACCTACTGTTAAGCAGTGTTGACCGGAATTTCTAAACATTTAGAGTCTGGGTCCCGTTTTGGCCTTCCGAACACACAAACTACTAAGTAAATTGCACATCAAAACTATAATTACAATACTTAAGACAAAGAATATACTATAAAATGTTTATTGGTTATACAATTATCTTGTGCAATATTATTGGTCAGGCAAAATAATCAAAACACATATTTCATCTGATAAATAACAAACAGTACACAGCCATGACCTGTGCAAACAACAGAGCATGACTTAACAATGAAATGCTATTTCAGACAGTAAAAAAGGAGTTAGTAAGCCCAACAGAACATACCTAATACATACTAAATCAGCATTAAAAAATGTCACGTTTTCCCCGTTTTCTCACGGATTTGTTAATAACTGTAGCTGGTTGACCTCGGTGATGATTTCGAATGTGCACCTTGACCTGATTTGTCCAAATGAAACTCATTCCACATGCTGAACAGCTATAGCGTTTATCACCAGTATGAGTCCTCTCGTGGTCCTTTAAATGATTCTTCAGTTTGAATGATTTGCCACAAGTGCTGCAGCGAAAGGGTCTCTCTGCAGTATGAGTTTTAAGGTGAACTTTAAGTACACGTGCATAGCCGTAACACTTCCCACACAAGTCACAGCAATACGGCTTTTCGTTCTGGCATGCAGTGTTTCTCAGTTTCTCCGCTGAAAAAGCGCTCCCAAATGTCTCATGATGAACATCACCACTGAACAATTTGTTGGATAAATGACTTTGTGAATGTGCTGTTGCACTAGATAATTTATCATATATTTGTTTACAGTTCATAGTATTCACATTATTTCTTTCGACACTTTCAATTACAGTTGGAGATATGTCTGTGTTATCACAACATATAGCTTCAGAGTCACAAGGCTCTAACTGGACTGAGATAAAAGACTTTGTACATAGATCACCATTTCTTTTGTCTACGTCCAAAGCAGTGAATGAACCCAATTCCGCTGGATCGTGATCATTATCATGTTCTCCCATGCTCAACTGCTGCTGGGACACCTTTTCATCTTCTATGGTGGCAAGCTCCAGCTTCACTTGTATTAGTGAGGCTTTTGAATCCTGTGGTCCCTGGCAAGGGTTTTGCTGATCAAGAACTCCCTCTGCATGGCTAGTCTGTGTGTCTAAAAAAAGTGGACAAAATAATAGCAACATAAAATGAAAAAGAAATCACATTCTAAAGTAACTAAATTAAAAATATGAAAAACGGTCAAACTTCCTAATAATCACCAAATGTTTTCTTAAAAGAAAAAAAACACAGAAAACCCAATAACTTGCTGAAACTAAACAGAATGTACAAGTCCCACAGTGTCCACATTAAAAATATATTGCTGCAAGGGGGAAAAAAACCACATGCTTAAGCAATTAAAATGTTTTTATTCTATTACAATTACTCTCAATACAATATTTCTTTAAAAATATATTAAATATACTAAAACAAAGTGAACAAACTTGTCGTTTCTGGTTTAATCATTTATATGATGATTTTAACAATTAAAAAAAAATATTATAAATGATTTAAAACCAATAATTTAAAACCTTTTTCATATGAATCTTTCTATATTCCTTACATCTTGAAGTTCAAGTGTATTCTCTTCAGTTCAAACCAAGGTGTTTAAACAAGTTTACTCCAGCGACCAAGATTATAGTAAAACACTAATTTAATCCTCCAGTGTGTTTTTGCTATTAACAATGCTGATGTCACTATAATTCAAACCACTTCATGCCCTGTCTCAGACAACTAGCAGAACCACTGAACAGTGATGACTTGACTGGGCCACCGCAAGTGTTCTTCTACAAACCTGAAAGTAGCTCATTATAAATTTGGAGAGAAATGCTGCATTTCAACTGAATGGCTGTCCTTTTTCACAAGTGCCCTTATTTTAGCCTTTTCAGTTTTCTGTCCTTCTAATAACTGCAGCTGATCGCGGTGGTGATTACGAATGTGTGACTTGAGGGGAGTTGACTGAACAAAACCCTTTCCACACATTGGACATGTATACGGTTTTTCTCCAGTGTGAATTCTCTCGTGTTCATTACAGTGACCTTTCTGACTGAAGCCCTTCCCACAGAACTTGCAACAATATGGTTTTTCACCTGTATGAGTTCTAAGATGGACAGTGAGTGATTTTGGATACCTGAATGATTTCCCACACAGCTTACAGCGATATAATCTACCTTGATTGTGTATAACCTTTTTATGTTTTGATAAGCACCTACAATCTGTGAAAGCCTTACCACAAACCTTACAATCAAACAGTCCATCTGCATGATTCTGCAGATGAGTTGTTAGACAAGTGAAGTCATCAAATGTCTCCTCACAGTGAGGACAAAAACAGGACCCATGTTTAGCTTCTACATTTCCGATAGGATCTCCACTTGGACCAACAGTTTGCACTGCAGCTGAGGTATCGGGGCAGATGAGCTGGGAGTCTGAACATTCTAATTTGATTGTGATCATTTTGTTCGTATGCAAACCATCCTCCTTTTTCTCAACAGCTGGTTTAACTGAGAAACACTGAGAGAAGTCCTCACCGTGGGAACTCTTTGCACACGAAGAAATACTTGAACGTTCTTCATTCAGTTGTGTGTCAGCTTCTTCCTTCATTGTGGCAAGTTCCAGCTTCAGCTGTATTAATGAGGGATCTGTACCCAGCGGATCTTGATTGAAGTTTTGTTGCTCAGAAGTAACTCCGATGGGATAACGTGCTTGTACATCTTAAGGTAAATGCAGAATAAAGAACACGAGTAAAAGAACATTTTTAGGACCGACATCTTTAGTGATACTGGAACTGTCACGATATGCTTATATCTATTTACAAACATCAGTGACTAGTTCTGCAGGAACTTGTCTTGCATGACCCCGATATCAGCTAATGACACAGTACACCAACAGTTATTCAGCTGCCTTGCTGGTTAGTGCTTTTTCGTGTTTAGGGCTGTCAAGATACCTCCAGCAAATCGAATTAAACAGCTACGTTAGCTAGCATTATCTGTGAAGCTGCCGAGCTTACGAAAAACATCATGTTCTTTGCATCTACGCAACGTTTCCTGTTCTGCTAAGAAATTTGCTATGATTAGCTAGGCAGTTATTACATGTTGAGCCCCAAACTCAAAATTACTAGCTAGCTAGCAGCCAGCCAAGAATATACTCCTACACAAACGCTCGAGGTATTTAGCTTGCTAGCTACCTACCCAAGATCAATAGCTAGCTAGGTTAGCAAGCTGGCCACAGTTGGCCCTTTTACAAAAAATAACGTTAGCTTTTTAGTCCTGATAAAAACTTATAACAAATGTTACGTGAAACATTTCATTATTTTTACATAGCTAGCTATGCAACGTATACCAAAATGGGTTACCTAGGTTATGTGACTGGCTACCTGGTATTTGCCTCTCGTTGCTAACGTTAGCGTTAATTTCAGTCAGTATGCTCATCAGGCGACGATTTTCTTGTTTAGTTCGCTCAATTTCCTCCTGGTATTCGGAAACAGTGTCTCTAACTACTTCAAATATCTCACCAGCAACCGCTATTAACCGGTTAATAAAAAAAGAATTCAAATACTCCATTTTAGACATGTTTTAAAAAGCAACAGATTTTTAGCTATAATGCTAGCGTTCCCAAATACCAGAAACCAAAGACTGTATATACGGTCTATGTCAGAAACCAATTCCTCTAAGCATTCTTCTTCAGCGAAACTACAGCGTAACTTCGAGATAAACACTGCCATCTACTTGAAACATACTGGCGTATAAAATTGACCAGTTAATCTAGGACTGGGACTTAGAAGGAAGGTATCCCGCAAAATCAGGCATTCAAAGCGCCACTGAAAACGTAAAAAAATAAAATTGCACCCTTGTAATGCCCTGCAGTGAGTGCAGATCTGTCTGTTTTTAAAACCTTTTTCATGATTAATCACATAATTAGTAGTTTTGGTACGTTGGGTAAAATAAAAAATAAAAGATTCTGAATTTCTAAAAATGTTTTGTTTAAGCAACTAATTGTACATCACCTCTTCACTCTGATTGATTCAAATGATTTATATATCCTTCAACACCTTGATAACCAGACATTTTTAAAAAAGAAGCCAATTTACATTTAGTTAGCTCATCCTATCCACAACAGTTAAATATTTAAGTTTAATATTATTAGTTTTATTCATATTTTTGTTATTCTAACTTCAAATTCATACAAATGGGGTATTCATGTCACTTTACATTGTGGTTACACTGGCACATCAGAATCAGACTGGTAAAAAGTACAACATATGGTTCAATAAGTGAGGAAGAAACATCAAAATCATGTGCTTTTTTTTATTGTTTCCACCTGATGACATAAGGTTACATGTAACAAATAGATGCAAGGAGAATTATTCTTTTGATATCTAATTGATCTAAAAAGTGATTAAATTCAGAGGCCACTGCATATTCATTTACTGAATCATTTTAATGTATGTTAAATGCTTAAAATGCTTCCAACTAGGATAAATCTCTAGTTGTAATATCCAATTAAGTAATATCACAGCACATGCGAAAGGAAGCACACTCAACTTGATTTGCCACATAACTATGCAGGCATGCAAATAATTCCTCTCCATGAAAGTCTAACTCCACATCCCACACAATCATTAAACGGACCTTCCACAAAAAATGCAGCCAACAAAGCAATAAAATATTTGTAAACAAAACAAAAGCAGACACCTTTTACATTAACTTTGCTCCACTACCATAAAGCTCCTTTCACTGTTGTTACTCAGCCTGATGATTGTTACGAATGTGTTTCCTGACTTGACTTGACTGAATAAAACGTTTTCCACAAACTGAACAGCTAAATGGCTTTTCACCAGTGTGAATTCTCTCATGGTCTTTCAAGTGACCTTTCTGATTAAAACGTCTCCCACAGAATTTGCAGTGAAACGGTCTCTCTCCAGTGTGAGTCCTGCGGTGTACTTCAAGTACTTGTGCATAACTGTAGCACTTCCCACACAAGTCGCAGCGATATGGCCTTGGTCTCTGTTTTTGATGGACTGCCATGTGCTGTTTCAGCTGTCCACGGTTTTTGAAAGCTTTTCCACAATACTCACAGTAAAAAGCTCTTTCAGGACATTGCAAACAAGTTCTGGCTTGAGAAAAATCATCCAGTGCCATGTGACAGAGAGAAGAGGGACCTTGGCCATCTACCAACTCTACCGAACGATTCTCACACACACCTTCACCTTGCATTTCACAGGCTGAGTTATCAGAACAGATGACCTGTGGGTCCAGTGGTTCCAATTTAACTGTGACATCTGACTTGTTATAAGGTCCATCATCCTCTTTTTCATAATTTCTAGTCTTTAGTCGCAGGTGGTGTGATGCACCATTACAATACGCAGAGGGCAAAGTACATGAAAGTGGATCATGTAATATTTCCTGTGGCTCAGAATCCTGCTGCACAGTGGAAAGTTCCACCTTTACTTTAATTATTGAGGACTCGGAGTCCAGTGGTCCTTGGCTCAAATGTGTTGCTTCATGTACTGCTTGACTGCTCTTGTGATGGTCTGTAAGGAATGTATGGAAAAATAACTATAATTTACAAACAATATGACTAAAGGGCACATATTGGATAATTGTTAATAATAATGGATAATTGTATTAAAAAAAATCTAAAGGTCCATGCCAGTTTTCGCATTCAATAAATCTACATCTTTCTCCAAGGTTAAAATTAGGTCGCTAATTTTAGAAAATGATTTGTACTCTGTTCAAATTAAGAGTTAGCAATAAACATCCTGGATCATTTTCAATGTGACTAAATTATAGTATCCTACACTGAAGTTTTACTTGATTTACCCGATCCATCTTTGATAAATTTTTCCATAAGCATTATCTTCAGGTGATGGTTTTCTTGTTTTGCACGATCCATTTCTTCCTGGTACTCTGTAATAGTGTCCTTAACTACTTGGAAGATTTCTCCAGCAACCGCTAAAAGCCGCTCAGTAAAAAATGAATTTAAAAAATCCAATTTTGCCATATTAGATTGAGAATCCATAACTAGCAAATAAACGGTTTCTTCTTCTTTTTCATTTATTGTCAACGGGGAACGAATTCAACAAGTTACTGCCACCCAGCGATGGAAAGCAAAATTTCATATATTTTTGGATAGTACGATTCTTACAAGTAGGATATTTAATTGTCATTTACGGCTGTCGGTTAATATAAATACATAGCTAGTATCCGTTACATAGTGTCAGCGTCAATCTCAGTTGTCTAAATTAACTACGCAGAGATGTTCAAACCTTAAATATTCCATTCCAGTTTTCATATCAAAACTCTTGATTCTTGTATAATTCAATTGCAGCAAAACTAGTATAGCTGTACCACATGTGAATACTGTTAGCCAAGGTCAATGTTTTGCTAATCAGAACATGCTTTGTAAAATTGAGGATTTAGCAAGATTAGTTTACAGACACTGTCATCAATGTAAATAGTGTAAGAGGCTCCCATTTCGATGCATTTAGCTATAGCTCATTGGCAAAACATTAAACATCACAAAATATGGACCCAGTAATAAATGTCCTTATTATAAATCCATTGTTAAAACTTGACGAAATTGATTCGGGTGTATTGAAAAGCTCACTTCCACAGCCTGAGTATACAGAAAATAATCCAAACTTAAATCAAGTCCCAACAGTGGAAATGATTTGAAATACAATAGCAAATATTCCATTACTTTTCAATAGCAACATGCAGAATAAATGCCAAAATAAAAGCAAAATATCCATTGCATTTTAATCAAAACACCATGTGTTATTTGTAGCACAGTCACTGTCCAATCGCAGCCCACTGGCAATTTAGAGCACGATGGAAGAAAATAAAGCACCCTGACAACTTGCTGAATTGAGTGACTTTAGATGATGCACTGCCTGTTTCTTCAAGGACATTAAGAGTCTCACAACAGACCTGCCAGTCAGTTTGTCTTTGACATTCAACAAAACAAAATATCAGGAGGAAATGGGTCATATCGTTGCAAATTGAATATATCAAGAGATAATCTTGAGGTAATCTGTGATCCATTAGCTGGTCTGGTGTGGTGTGTATAACCCTGCATCATGGACCACAACGCAAGTTCCACAACAGGCTGCAAATGGACAGGAAGTCCATTTAATTGTGGCACAAATACCACGCTGTTCTTGACTGAAATGCAGTGATGTGTATTGTTTTTTGCTTTGGCATCTTCACAGCAGCACACCATGGAATGCAATATAGTTATAAATTGAAATTAGCGACATGATTACCATCGGTGTGGTGCAATTATGGGCACAATTATGGCACAATAATCTCAGGCACAATTATGTAGCGTCAAGCAATCTTGCTACATCACAATAAAACAGTTGACAGTTGACTTTAATTTAAATTTCCAGTAAAACTTGAGATCTTAGCAGTCTGCTGAAGAATGTTTTTCAGAACAGGAGAAGCTCTGGTTTTGTATGAACCATGTAGTATCGTCTCACAAGCACTAAAGATGTTATAAAAGCAAGGATGATACTGTTTCAATTATTATTTTTAATAAAATCAAACATTTACTTCCACATTACAATAAATTTACCAAAAACTAATACACTTTGCACAATTTAAGATCTAATTCAGGTTCTTTAATCACAGTTAAATCATGTAAGGAAGAGAAAGAAGACCATTATTTAGAGTGAGCATTGCTCCAGTGCAGAATGATACAGAAAGAAGATAATGTATCTGATCAATCTTCAATTTGTTGAACAAGGACTCAAATTTTAGGGAGTAACTTGTGTAGCAGGGCTTTGTGTGCTCCAGAAATGCATTAAACACGCAACGAAATGCTTATGAAAACGTTCAAGATGTTTAGGGTTAAAGTATTTTCAGAAAAATAATCTTGGTCAATTTTAATTTAGTTTCAGCATGTTATATGCACATAATTATTTACAATTATTTATTTTTCTTATAACAGTAGCCACTTGGTCATGATGGATCCGAAGATGCTCTTTTCCCTGACTCAACCAGGTGAAACGCTTTCCGCAGGCTGAACAGCTGTAAATTTTTTCTCCAGTGTGGATCCTTTCATGCCCCTTTACATGACCCTTCTGATTGAAAGTCTTATCACAAAATTTGCAATGATAAGGTCTCTCCCCTGTATGAGTTCGAAGGTGGATTTTAAGTACATGAGGATAACTGTAACACTTTCCACACAACTCGCAGCGATGTGGTCTCTCTTTCTGGTGCACTATCATGTGCGTCTTTAATAGCCGGTCGCTTTTGAATGGCTTGCCACATATTTGACAGTAATGTAGTCGATCAGTACTGTGTGAGAGAGACGCTAAGTGAGTAAAGTCAGTCCATGACCCCGCACACTGGGACGAGGGCTGGGCGTCTGGTTCATTTTTTACTACTACCAACTGATCCTCACATCCACTTTCAGCCTGTAATACAGAAGAGCTGCAGTTATCAGAGGGCAGGACCTGAGTGTTCACTGGCTCTTCTCTCTCTTCTGTGTCTCCTCTTGAGGAGTCCTTCATGCCTTCCTCAACGTTCGGTGTTTGAACAAAAAAAGAGTGACGTGTCTCCTGACTACAAGCAGTGACTGCATAGGGAGAGGGACATGAAGACAAATCGTTTAATGCCTCTTGTGGCTTCGTGTCCTGCTGCACAGTGCTAAGCTCCAATTTCACTTGTAGCACTGAGGTCTCGGAGTCAAGCGGCACCTGTCTTGTGTGTTGAGGAGGATCTCCATTTACACGGTAATGGTGTGAATCTGTCAAGACCGGAGAGTTACTTATAACCTCATACGTTCAAGGTAGTACATCGAAATAATAAATTATGGTTTAAGTATACAGATACAGACTTCGAGATTAGTGAGAGATATAACCTATGATTCAAAGATAACGATCAATGGAACGTAAAGTTTCTTCAATCTATTTTTTCGTTGTTGGTAAACTTAATCTTCGAATATTTTATCATATGGCATACTTTTGTGTACGCAACCGTAAGAGGCGTACACTAGTGTCACCCATCAGTATTCGACATATCAACCACAAGGCAGTAAAACGGTTTAAAGAGGATTTACCTGGGACATTGTTTATGCTAACATCTGCTAGCATTTTTCTCAGATAAATATTTTCCTGTTTGGATCGATCTATTTCTTCTTGATATTCAGAGAAAGTGTCCTTAACTGCTTGAAATATTTCACCAGCGGCAACCATCAATCGTTCACAGAAAAATGAATTTAAAGACTCAAGCTTAACCATTTTGGCAGCGTACGCCATGGCTGAACACTGTTGCTTCTTCCATGAAAAGACGCGTTTGACTACAATGATTTTGCTTACCGCCACCAACTGGACATTAGTGGAAGATCAAATAATTTATTTTCCCCCATCTAAAACCATCATTACATGAAAAACATTATCCAGTATAACTTGTTCCAAAACAACATTAGTAAGAACAACAACAAAAACAAACGAACAAACCAACCGAAGCCTATTAAAAATGTATTGTGGTTATAGATTAAAGTATGTACCTTTTGGACCCATAGGTCAGCGCTCTAACCATCAGCATCACGCCATTCAGGTAGCGTTATCCAGTGAGCTTTAAATTTGGAGTATTTTTGTGTATTTGAGACCAATTTCCATCAAAGTAGTTCTGATTACAGAAACAACGTCTGCGACATATGATGAAAACCTTTGGCCTTTTGAGACCTCGCTGAGAGGGAGTATAACAGACATCTACAGGAATGGCATTTAGAAAAATGTATGTACAGTAGGTGAACAGAATATACTTTTAGTAGTTACTAATAAAAAAACACACATCCATTTACGGCAGGCAGATTTTTAATAGGCATCCACAAAATATAAATAAATAAAATAAATAAACACAGAAACTATCAGAACAAACAGACTAAAAAACAAACTACACTGATGTAATAAAGTTCAGGCACACTAAAAGGCTGATTCCAAAACTTTAACAAATAAACTAAACAAAAACCTCTAAAATGTTTAAAGGTTTTTATCTTCAACTTACTTTTCTTAAAACTCTAGCCAACTGACCAGGGTGACTCCGAAGATGCTCTTTCCCCTGACTCAACCAGGTGAAACGCTTCCCGCAGGCAGAGCAGCTGTAAATTTTTTCTCCAGTGTGGATCCTTTCATGCCCCTTCAAATGGCCTTTCTGACTGAAGGTCTTGTTGCAGAACCGACACTTGTATGGTCTCTCTCCTGTATGAGTTCTAAGGTGTATTTTCAGTGCATGGGTGGTACTGTACGATTTCCCACACAATTCACAGTGATTTGATCTCTTTTTCTGATGCATTACCAAATGGGTTTTCAAGACCTGCTCATTTCTGAAAGGCTTGCCACACAGCTCACAGAAAAACAACCGATCAGCAGCATGACTCTGTAAACCAGACTTCAGGTGAGACAGGTCAATTAGTGACTGGTTATACTGGGAAGAGAGATGGGAGTCTTGTTCATTTGTCATAGCTAAAAAACGACTTTCGCCTCCACTTCTCATCACAGTGGAGCGAGAATTATCAGAGCGAACACATGGCAGCTTCCATGTTTCTCGTTCACTTGGAGCTGCCGAATGCAGGGCTGGACCATCATTTTTTTTGTTCTGAACACTCAGAGTTTTAACCGAGGAGGGAGGACACCTTTGTCTTTGAGCAGTCCTTACAAATGGAGTAGTGCATAAAGATGCATCATGTAATTGTTTCTGTGGAACGGCCTTCTCCCCCACAGCGGATGTTTCCAGCTTGACTGGTCTTAGTAAGGAGTCAGAGTCCCGAGGGCCCTGGATGGGGCCCTGCTGCTCTGGAGGGCATCCCACCACATCTGTCAAGAATGAAGAATAAATTTAAGATATCTGATCTAAAGCAAAAATAAGACATTCAAACAAAAGCCAAATTATGTAAAATATGTAATGTGCTTAGATTTGGTCTTCTGGTTACTGGGCACCTTGTTTGTAGGCCCCTCAAACTCTGTTGCCCTAACAAAATGTTATCATCACAACTGCAGTGCCCATTTTTGGCTTCATTTAGGACAGAATTTTAGATCACAGCTTCAAATTCCAGTGTTCTCCTATCCTCACTGCATTTGGCCCTCATGCAGACAATGAGCCTCATGTTGTCTGTGATCCAAATAGTAGATGATTGCAAACAAGTAGTCGGCCTTGTGCCATGTTACAGTGAAACAGTTTGGCAGCATGCACCCTTGAATTGGATTAAGTGGCTTAGAAGATGAATTAACATTGGCCAAGATAATATATTATCTATGGAAATCTAGGGTTGTGCACATGGTCACACTAAGGTTACTTTAGGTGATGCAAGCCATCAGTGCATGAAAGCCTTTAAATTGGTGATAGAAAAACCAACCAATAATGAACAAACAAAAAAAATGTGACTTTCTCAAACAGCACTTTTTTCAAAGATTTCTTGAATATATATACTGTATACTTATATCCAGCTCCTTATAATATTATGAATGCATTACTTGACTTTTTAAATCCAATTTTATTTTAGATACAATCATGACAATATGCAAAAGTATGAGGTAAAAGTAAAGAGATGCACCAAATACATGTGATGACAGGCTTTCTTCTTTGTATCAAATTATTCATAATGGGCATATGCCACGGTAGAATAGTGGTTTTGTCCAACACATTAAATATCCAGACAGAAAAGTGTCTCTATCTACATCAGGAAGGGTTTATTTTGATTTTTATTCTGAATTTCTGATAGGATCAGAAAATAGCTGAGCAATATACATCCCTTGCCCACAGAAGATCAGATTCTAAGCTCTTGATTAAGATTGGAAATTTTATACAGACACGGCTAATTTAATAATAATAAAAATACATAATTAACCTTTATGTGATTTTCAGATAAGGTACCAGTCAATACTTGGTTCTCATGTTAATGATAGTGGAAATATAACAAACCCTGAGGTCATGATGGAAACCCAGAGGTCATGTTGATTCTATCCTACCACAATGCTGTTTAGTAGGTCAGTTTTTTATTGTTTTAACCTTGAACACTTTCAGCAAAATAAAGATCTTTGTATTCAGCTGGCTGTTCATTTGAACAATGTTGATTACAATGATCTAACAATGAAAACTAGCCTTCAAGCGCTACATGCTAGTTCTACAGTTTTACAGTATAATTTTACTGTATTATGTATTTACATGACATTTAGAAAACAAACAGTTTTCAGACCTCCCCAACCCTCCCTTATTTTCAGACAATCTTCACACTCTGATCACCATGCTCTTGAACATGAGCATAAGCCTGATACCACCAAATAAAACTCGGCTCTAGATCTTTTGACCAGCGTGAGTCTTCTCATGGTACATCAGATGAGATTTCTGTCTGAAAGCCTTATCACAAAATCTGCAGTGATAGGGTTTCTCCCCTGTATGAACTCTGTAGTGAACATTAAATGTATACTTTTTATCAAAGCTCTTTCCACACAAGTTACAGCAGTAAGCACCTTGTGTGTTTTGCTTAGTTTTCTTTGATTTGCCATGGGTTTTAGCAGCTGAAGTTTGCTTAATATGACAATTCTGAATGTGCAATCTGACGTGGTCCATCCTGAAGAAACGTTTCCCACATATTGAGCAGCAGTAAGGTCTTTCACCAGTGTGCATCCTTTCATGATCCTTCACATTACTTCTGTGAGCAAATGTCTTGCCACAGAATTTGCAGTGATAAGGTTTCTCTCCAGTATGCGTCCTGAGGTGCCGTCTGAGTATATATGGAAAAGTGAAACATTTCCCACAAAGTTCACAGTGGTGTGATTTCTTTTTATGATATCTTAATACGTGTTTCTTCAACAGTATGTCATTTTTGAAGTACTTGCCACAAATCTCACAATAAATTACCACTTCAGTCGCAGGGTTTTCCAAATTAAATGCAGGATGAGAAACATCAGATGAGTTGTTAGAGTGAGATGGGGGCTGCAGGCTATATTCATCTTTTCTAAATCCCAAATGATCATCACCACTTCCATTTTGGATTTCACTCAATTGTGACCTATCAATGCAAATCAAGGCGTCACAACGCTCTAATTTTACTGTAGCATACGAGTCCATACACATTTTAATATCACCGTTCCCTTCAAAGTCATCTGGTTTACCTGTAAAAACGCGAGGCGGCCTTTGATCTGCGGTAGCAAGTACAGAGTCGCATGTAGACGCCGTGCATAACTGCTGCTGTATCTCTGGTTCCTGCTGAACACTGCTAAGTTCCAGTTTAACTTGTATTACTGAGGTATCCGTGTCCGAGTCCAGCGGCCCTTGGTTGGAGTCCTGATGCTCGAGCGGAGATCCATCTGTTTGTTTATTTGTTGCATCTGGATGAAACGTAAACAAATGTGTACAAACAAACATAGCAGTTAACCAGCTCAGTTTCCATCTTAACTGTCAGACGTCCTAAATCGGATAAGGGGTGTAATTTTACAGTACCCGACCCTGTGGGGGTAAAACACTGGAGATATACCAAGAACCTATGCTATGAATAGTAGTTAGCTACCGTTAGCTAGCCAGCTAACCTAGCTTAGCCAACTTTCTAAGAAAATTGAAGGCTGGCCAGGCAGACTGGCCAAAATTTCATTCGTCGGTTTAAATTAAAATACTCTAAACACTCTGAAATGGAAAAGAAATGTCTTAAGCATGTACTGAAACGGTTTAACGTCAACTTAACAACACAAAGGCAGGCTTGCTAAATTAACTGCCCACCAACTGGACTAGCGGGCGAGCTAGCATACCTAATCCAGCATTGCTGACGTCCGATAGCATTTTCTTCAGGTAAACATTTTCCTGTTTCGAGCGATCTATTTCT
>JAOXYF010000019.1:1660521-1694674 GCA_028565775.1 Sternarchorhynchus goeldii
AAGCCTTAAAATTAAACAACGTTTCCGCAGTTGGACACTGCAAATAAGATGGTGCATGAGAAATGTCACACTGGGAGGAAGGTTGAGGGTCTGGCTCATCTTCGCTATTCCTGAACTGACTCAGACACACATTTCCCGTTTGGACTTCACAGGGGATCAGCTCAACCACACGCACGGCCTGCAAATCCCGCCGTTCCGGTTTAACTGTGACACGCGAGTCCAAACATATGTCCTCATCCTCGTCTTTGTTCACGGTTTTGTAGCCAGCTGCTTCCTCGGCCTCGTCAGCATCTTCAGGGCCACGGCAAGCAGATGTGTCACTCAGCGGCAGCTGTGGTTCACCATCCTGATGCGTTGAGCTAAGCTCCAGCTTCACTTGTATAACTGAAGAGTCTGAGTCCAGTGGCCCGTCGTCACAGTTCTGCTGCACAAGAGGAAGCGTATGTGGCGGGCTGGCTCGTGCTTCTGTAACTTGATTACTTGATGAAAAGGGAACTAGGAGATTAGGCAGGTTTAAGTTACAACACTGTTTAAATTAAACCATACACTATATAGCTGTTTAACAATTAGAGCATGTTTAGCTTTATATAGCTACTTGACTATAAAAATGAACCGTTTACATAGACAAGGTCTGTCACTAAGCATACTGACAACTAAAGTTGTCAAAGTTTACGCTGAAATGAAAACTGAGCAAACGACTTACACGGTGCACTGCTGAGGCTAACTTCAGTGAGCATTTTTCTCAGATGAAAATTTTCCTGTTTGGAACGATTTATTTCATCTTGGTACTCAGCGATAGTGTCCTTAACTGCTTGAAATATCTCTGCTGCGACAGCCATCAAACGTTCACAGAAAAATGAATTTAGCATGTCTAACTGTGTCATTTTTTCAGTGCAGGCCATGATAAAAATCGTGCTGTCTTCTTCTATGGGTTTTAACAGGAAGCAACAGCGACTTTAGAGCATTACCGCCATCTATCAGAAAGTTAGTAGTATTATCTTTATTTTCTAAAACTGATTTTTTTTCATTTTAATTGCTTAACGTTCTGTTGGACACTGTATTTATAACATTTGAATTGAATTTATAACATTTGATCTTTTGCGGAACATTTAAAAAAAACGCTAGGATTCATGTGACCAATCTCGTATTAATTATAGTCTATTTATTTTCATGCATCATGATGATGGAGATTAATATTTTTTTTATTATGGAGTTTTTTTTTAAAGATATTAATTATTTTTTTAATTTAAGATTTATCTTAAATTTTTCTATGTATTTTCTAAATTAATTAATTAATTATTTATTTAATATGTGTACTCATTTATACTCATTTTAATCTGGACATACTGTCTGTTCCACTGACAATGTTTTAGATCCTAAGGTGTATTACCAGCCATCAGAGGGTATACATAAAGTAGCAGTCTACCTGCCCCATTACCCACTGCCTACCATTAAGTCTCCTATGCTAGGCTTAATGATTCTTCAGTCTACTGAATAGTTTGTACACGTTTTGTGTGCCCCGTGACCACTTGATCTGATGTCTGTATTTATTTCCTGCATTGTTAAATTTAGCACCTTATTCTCAAGAAACTATATTTTGTTATAAGCTTAATATGTGATGAGAAGAAACGAGAATTGACTAGTCTCCAAGGTCTTTTTTTCCACCATGATTATGCATTTATATTATGTAATATGTCTCTTTTTTGAGAATCACTTTGAACATATCTGGAGAAGTGCAATTTAAATAAAATGTAATATATATTTTATTAGTTTGTTATGTCAGTATGAAAATGTAAAAAAAGAAAGGAAATCATTTTCGGCTTTGAATATCATTTATTGAGAAAAATGCATTCTACATGTTAAGAACATGTCATCAAAATGATCTATTTCAAAAAGAAGAAAAAAGAAGAGACAATACATTTAAAATGATTACCATTTTTAAAAATGTGATTAAAGTATACAGAATTTAATTTTCTATGCTTTAAAAAACTGTTGTCAGGATTTTGAACTAATATCAATGGATCCAGAATTAAAAAACATCCCTGTGATTTTCTGCACAGTTGCATTTCCTCATTTTGAGGCTGTGCCATAGTCTGTTACTAAGCAGACTGTGAAAAAACAAAACAAAAGTGGCAGATACCTCCGACATTTACTTGGCGTGAAAGGTAAGTAAACAATAATCACACGTGGAACAAGGAATTAGTGTTTATCATATGATCAGTACTATCATAGGGACACTAAAAATTAGCTATATAGGCATTGTTTGGTAAACAATCAGTTTTAGTTTACACAAGCAGACAATCTCTGAACTTCCAGGAAATCTAACCCAAAATGCAAAGTCTGAAGTGGAAAATAAAGAAAACTAAAAACAACAGACTCCATGTGTCCTTACAGATTTTTAAACACACTGCATTTGTCCTTACAGTAAACCCTGTGTGTATCTACTAGTTAAGTAGAAACTGCGATTGTTCACGATGATGATTCCGAATGTGTATCTTAACAGGATTCGATCTGGTAAAACACTTCCTGCACACTGGACAGCTGAAAGGCTTTTCACCAGTGTGGATCCTCTCATGCTCCTTCAGGTGACTCTTCAGCTTAAAACGCTTTTCACAATAACCACAAGCAAAGGGTCTCTCACCTGTATGGCTTATGAGGTGCACATTCAGTACTTTGGCACAACTATATGATTTTCCACACAACCTGCAGCAATAGGGCCTCTCTTTCTGGTGAACTATCATATGGGTCTTTAGTGTACCTTTTTTCTTGAAGGATTTGCCACACACCTCACAGCTGAACAGGTCTACGTGGCTCTGCAGGTGAGAAGCTAGATGAGAAACCTCGTCGAACGCCCTGCCGCAGTACAAGTCCTCCCCATGCCTCGCCTGGTCTGCTGCTCCATCGCTCAAAACTTCACTTGCACCTGCATTATCAGAACACATTGAGTGGGAAGCGCACGGCTCCACTTTGACTGTAACTGCTGAGTTCATGTGCAAATCGCTGTCCTCCATGTCGTCCAGGACAACAGTGTTGTCGGAGAAACACTGAGTGCCCACTGTACCATGAGCACCCTTTGCAATGTTAGGAGGACACACACGCATATCACTGGAAGACTGCTGTGGCTCACACTCCTGATCCACAGCGGCAAACTCCAGCTTCACTTGTATTAATGAGTGATCAGGGTCCAGAGGTCCCTGGTTTGAATTGTGTTTCTTATCACCGTCTGCATCGCTCATCTGAGCACCTGTGGAGGATGTAGCACAGGAATAGAAGCTAATTCACCGTTCCAAAACAGAATATAAGTATAAACAATCACCACACGCACGGAGACAAACTAAATAAATCATTTTGAAAGGTTAAAGAAATGTGGGACTGATTAAAAATGGCGGTTGTCAACACAACAGTATGGTTTTACGAACAACGGGTAAAATGCAACTAAATTTTGTCTTTAATATCATTAATGTAGATGAGATAACGTTAGTTACTTAGCTAACGCTAGATAACTTAGCTACTGTACCTGCTCGTTGCTGAACGATATTACCGTCAATTTCAGCAAGCGTTTCCCTTAGACAGCGATTTTCGTGTCTAATACGTTCTATCTCACCCTGATATTCAGTAACAGTGTCTTTAAAGACTTGAAATATTTCTCCAGCTACTGACATTAGGCGTTCCGTCAAAAATGTGTTTAAATACTCCAAACTGTTCATTTTGTATACTCCGTGTACACGATTAATTTTCCTTACTGGTCTCCTCTTCGATTCGATGGATTATGGCGACTATGGGATCGTAAATGGTGATTATCGCCCCCTTTTGACCTGGAGCTATTACTACCCAAGCCGATTTCAGCAAACTGGGGCCTGTGCGCTTAACAGAATTCCATCTCATATTCTCGTGTTAATTTTGCATCTTAACAAAGTGTTGCAGTAAGAAAACCACAAACAAAAACAATAACATTATTTTATTTGAGTGTAGACATTCCAATTATACATGTTGTTAGTAGCCTACGTTAAAAGTATTCCAGCTGTAGTAGAAATGGCTCCAAATTGGATGCAACGTCGAGTATAAACAGGCTCAGAGTGTACGACACGTTTTAAAAACTCTGAAATTAGATTAATAATTTATTAGTACTTCATAAGTTATTATTTTTACTCACTAGACTAAGGAACACTACAAAACATTACTAAGTAAAGGTCACAACAGAGCAATGAAAATAACCATCAGGATGTGATGTCATCAGTACAGTATAACCTAATCAGGAACATAATTTATAACTATGAAGTACTCGTTAATTTTAGAGTCCTTTTTCCAGGAATTGTAGCCAACTATGAATGTGGGCTACTGAATGAATTGCTTCAGTTGGGGAAAGTTGTTGTCTTTGCCACATTACAGTTCTGTTGCTTTTATTCATTATTTCCACAAAAGCATTATGGATTCTGTACCTTAAAGTAGAAAATGGTTGCTGCCAGAAGTAATAATGTTTTTCCATAAGATTTCATGTTCGTTAATTATCTATAAAAAATATTTGCTTTTTAAATTACACTTTACTTATCTAATGCATGAGTCAAACTTGCCTTTAGTTGATAAGCCAAGTTTCAACAAATCTAATCTTGACTGGAAAACATGAGTAAAGGAGATAAATGTTTTAAATGTTCAAAAAATTATATATATATATATATATATATATATATATATTTCAGATGAGTACTGAACCAGGACAGTGGAGATAGTTAAAAATTTTGCTATGGAAGTACACAAGGTCTCCAAAGAAAAAGGGCATTTCAACAGCTGCGCAAGCACACTACTTCTGAATTTGTAGAAGGAGGAACCAGTTTATATTAGAAAAAGTTGATGTTTAAATCATAACATTAATTCCATGAGTTTTGAAATTCCAAGAGTGTAGATCAGTTCTAAAAAACATCCTGTTTTTTTGGAAATGTTGTGCATTTCAGTACATTTTTAAATACCTCTACTGTCTCACTTCTGGAGAAGTGAGGTCCTCCTTGGTCTGTGTCCGTGGAACCCAAAAGTGTGAGGTTGAGACATTGCCATCAGCAGAGCCCAGATTCACCAGGATTCACCAGGATGGCCTTGGTGGTGATCTTTAGATTCTTTTTTACCTTTCTCACGATCCTCCTGGCCAGCACACGTGTAACGTTGGGCTTCCGTCCACGTCCTCTGAGATTTTCCACAGTGCAGAACGTTTTCTGTATTTTTTAATAATACTTTTCTCTGTAGCCACTGGAACTTGAAAACATTTAGAAATGGCCTTATATCACTCTATCACTCTCCTAACTTGGGAACGGTCACAATGTGCAGGCACAGGTCCATAGTGAGCTCCTTTGTCTTAGCCATAACTGTCCACAAACCAACTGCAGAGAGCGACTGTTTTTCACCTGCTGTGTTGATTAAAACAGCTGTGCCCAGTAAATCTGGGTAATTAGGATGCATCAGGACTATTTGGAATGGTATAGGAATAGATTTTCCCATAGACTGTGACTGTGTGTGTGTGTGTGTGTGTGTGTGTGTGTGTTTGCATGTATATGTATATAATAATCTTTCACTTTGAAGAATCCCAAATAAAAAAAATACACATAGATAGATTGCTCATCTATTGCTATGGCCATCCTCTGCTGTTTGTCTGGTTGGTTAGCCAATAGCCATTGTATCTGGAAGTCCCACAGGGTCTTAGCTTGGTCATTCTTCACCACCTTTTGAACTGTATTTAACTTTTATTCTTGTAGATGAATCTTTTATCTAATCATCAAAGGATTTAATTCTTTGTATTTATGTACAATTTATCTGAAATTGAGCTTTGAATATTTTCCTGAATTAAACAGAAAATAAAATGTATTAAAATGTGACATTCCATACACATGCAATTTGTGTCTGTATATATTGAAACGTCAGCAATGTCCTGATTCCTTAGCACAAGGACAAATGAAGTTTATCTATTAAACCGTGAGAACTTATCTTTGTTTAAACTTAATTTTTTTTAATGCTGATGGATATCAAACTTGTAACTGGGTAAATATAAGTGAAGGGCATTAGAACAAGACAAGTACTCTAGGATAGAGTATATAAAGGCAGCGATATCCAGAGCTTACTGTACATAGGCAAAATGGGCAAGCTACTGATCTGTGTTGGTAAGCTGGAATTCCTGCACGCTTTTCAATAATATATTTCTTACTATGTTAAATACAGTAGAATGCAATAAAATAAGTTAGCAAATGTTAGTGCTGTTAGATAAGTGAAATCTTACCTTAACCTTAATGTTAAAATATAAGTCTTTTTTGCGTTTTGTAATTCAGACAAATACTATTCTTTCACTCTACAGTAGCTAGGCTGGGGTATGGCAAGGAACTTGAAAACCAGTGGTTTTTTTTGTAGCGTCACTGGTCACAACACTGGCTGCCTGCAGTTTGAAACTTAACATGTCACACAGGATATTTTAATAAAATGAGCTAGAATTTGTGTTTATTTTTAACATGGCGTGGCTTAAAGGATGTGGTTTAATTGATTGCTTTTATCTCCAGGACTGGCCTTCCTGCTGCATGCACAGCTAGGTAAGATTTCTCTTTAAAAATACCCCTTGAATATTAGTCACCTGCCCTTTTTGCTACTGTTGTTGTTGCAAATTAGCATCATTGAGCAACACAATCACTTCAACTAACGACTTATTATTTAGTTATTAATCCTAAAACATAATATTTACTGGATGCTGTATGATGATCTAAACTAATATGAAAGATACATAATCAGAGGAGTAAATAATGAGAATATTGACCATAGGCTGTATGGTCTTGATGCACTGCCTGGTCCTTGGATTGTATGCTGAAATTTCCTTTCAGTGAAAACGCTGTAAGATTGTTCACCTGTAGTTCTTCCGTGTAAATCTTCTGTGGTGTGAACTCCCATTTTTCTTTATGCTACCTAGGATCTTCCTACCTGCTGTCATGTTACTTCACCAACTGGGGGCAGTACAGACCTGGACAGGGAAAATACTTCCCCGCCAACGTTGACCCTTGCCTGTGTGACCACATGATCTATGCTTTTGCTGGAATGAACAACAACGAGATTGCAACTTATGAGTGGGATGACGAAAAGCTCTATGGAGAGTTCCAGGCCCTGAAGAACCAGTACTCCCATTTATTTTGCTTTTATTTCAAATCAAACAATTAAGATGAAATTTGTTTTTTTCCACCAAATATATGTCATAATTACAGACCAGCTTTCAATGTCATTTTAAAAGACTCAGTTTAAGCTACATTTTTCTGTCCACCAACCTTTGAGGAGCATTAAATATTATTTCTTTTATTTCAGGAACAGCAACTTGAAGACCCTTCTTGCTATTGGTGGCTGGAATTTTGGAACTGCCAAGTATGCAAAATCTTGATTATGATCTGATCCAACTGATGTCAAAAGTAACTCAACACATTATTTTACTGACTCACACCTGTTTCTACTTTCTCTGTCTCTCTGTCAGATTCTCTGCTATGGTAGCCAGCTCAGCTAACCGCCAGACCTTCATCAGCTCTGTGATCAAGTTCCTGAGGCAGTATGAGTTTGATGGTCTGGACATTGACTGGGAGTACCCTGGTTCCCGTGGTAGCCCTCCTCAGGACAAGCAGCTCTATACCACCTTAGTGCAGGTAGACACTGCAATGATTATCCAGTATACAAAATACCAACATCAGTGCATAAGGCTTAGAGTTTTAACTGAACTCATTCATAAAACTGAAACCCTGTTTGATGTCTGTGGCTTTCTGGTCAGATTCTAATGAGCT
Source organism: Sternarchorhynchus goeldii (assembly GCA_028565775.1). Lineage (NCBI taxonomy): Eukaryota > Metazoa > Chordata > Actinopteri > Gymnotiformes > Apteronotidae > Sternarchorhynchus > Sternarchorhynchus goeldii. The sequence goes on from JAOXYF010000019.1 coordinate 1,668,306, forward strand.
TCACACAGACAAAACCACTTTGACACTTGTTGTCAAAGTTTGTTTGACACTTGTTGTTTCTTTCTTTACGATAGGAAATGATGGCTGCTTTTGAAGCTGAGGGCAAGCAGACCAACCGTCCTCGCCTCATGCTGACCGCTGCCGTCTCTGCCGGCAAGGGCACAATCGACACTGGATACCAGATTGCACAGATTGGAGAGTTCGTATTGCATCCTATGATTGTGTTAGACAAACAATGCATTTACACTACACAGTCATTACAGAGTCATTACTCGTTGTTCTCTCCATACAGGGTTCTTGACTACTTCCATGTCATGACATATGACTTCCATGGCTCTTGGGAGCAGCAGACAGGGGAAAACAGCCCTCTGTACAAAGGACCAGCAGACCAGGGATCCTACATCTACTTCAATGTGGTATGTATAACTCCAAGCCCACATCCAGGCAACAGTATCTTCAACCTGATTCCCGGTGTCTTTTTTAATACCTATGTTGGATCATTTAGGACTATGCCATGAACTACTGGAAGAGCAATGGTGCTCCTGCTCAGAAACTGCTTGTTGGCTTCCCCACCTATGGACACACCTTCAGACTGAACAGTGTTTCTAACACTGGTGTTGGAGCTCCTGCTAGCGGACCTGGTCCTGCTGGACCTTATACCAGACAGTCTGGATTCTGGGCTTACTATGAGGTGAGACTTTTAGACAGAGAATGCCTGTGTGCCTGATAAAGCCATTTCACAAATTTTTCAAAAATTCCATCACAGTACAGAAGAAGATGATGATGCAAGAGTTTGGATTGGCCCTGCCCTTTAATATACTCTGCTCTTCCTAGATCTGTACGTTCCTGTCTCAAGGTGCTACCCAGGCATGGGACGCACCTCAGCAGGTACCTTACGCATACAACAGCCAGAACATCTGGGTGGGATATGACAACATCAAGAGCTTCCAGATCAAGGTAATAAATATTCTCTTTAAGTGCATATTGTGCTGGTACTATTAACATAATTCCAATGACTTACAGGCAGACTTTGAAGACTGCTAGAAGTTTGGGGCTGTTTCTAACAAATATTTTCCATTAAAGTGGCTTTCAAAAATACTTGTGTGGCTATGAGTGTCACATTCTTGCAGATTAGGTGAAATGCATTTCGATCCACAAATATTTTGTAAGTGCACAGGTCCACATGTAGAGTGCACAGACATCAAAGTAATTTGTTGAGTTTCCTACAGATTGACTGGCTGAAGAAAAACAACTTTGGTGGCGCTATGGTGTGGTCCCTGGACCTGGACGACTTCACTGGTACCTTCTGCAACCAGGGCAAATACCCTCTGATTAACACCCTGAAGAGTGGCCTTGGAATTGGCCAGAGTGAGTTACATGGAACATACATATGACACAAGGACATATGCACATACGTGCATGCATGCAGACCATCTAGCCATACATTTCATATAAACTAAGGCAGTGGGATATGTTAATCTCTCTTTCTCCCCTCTGTTTGCAGCCTGCACATCTCGTACCCAGCCCCTGCCCCCAGTCACACCCACCCACTCCGCACCCAGTGGTGGTGGCAGCTCCGGTGGCAGCAGCAGTGGTGGCAGCAGCAGTGGTGGCAGCAGCAGTGGAGGCAGCAGCAGTGGTGGCAGCCCAAGCGGAGGCAGTGGTTTCTGTGCCGGCAAGACTAGCGGACTGTACCCAGACCCCACCAACAAGAACCAGTTCTACAACTGCAACCAGGGCCAGACCTACGTCGAACACTGTGCCTCTGGCCTGGTCTTCGATAGTAGCTGCCAGTGCTGTAACTGGACATAAACCCACACCTGTACGCTCTTGGCTTTGATTCCCCTGGTTTCTCTTCAATCATGTTAATCTCTGTTCCAGAATTAAATTAAAATGAGCAAAATGTGTGTTGTGTGGTGGGTTGTCTGTTGTGTTATCAACTAAACTTCATCAGATGGAACAAAGCAAAAAATCAAAACTTTTATGTATTGAAAAAGAGCCTGTTAGTGCCTAAAGCACATCATATGTCATAGTGGTCTCATCCAGTGAGAGATTGTTTTGGCAATTTAATTACAAATGCCGAATAATCTGTAATAATATTTTAATCTAGACATCTTTCTGCTAATTATTCAAAACCAGCATTTACCAAAAATTACATTTAAGAAATGTATATAAACAAATTTACATAAACAAACAAACCAAAACCTGAAAGAAATCCAAAAGCAAAAGATCCAGAAACACTGAGAATTTTAACACCATGAAAAAACATTCATTAATCTCAGATGTCAAAAAGAAAGTACAGCCATGAGGATTTAATTAAATACCTACATGAACACTGCTCAAAAATAAAATGCTTTATATTAACAGTATCAGAGCACAGATTGTAAGTTTCCTTGTGCTTGTTTTAACCGTTCATCCATTAAATCAGTAACAACCATTTCCATAACCAATTAATGCATGTTATGCTAATTTTAAAGGGAACTGAGCAAATGTTTAACCCCCATGTACTAAGTACAGAATCCTATAATCTGTTATTGGTTTTGTTTGAAATCACATAGACGTTCATTCCCCTTTGGCTGTAACGATCACCCCTGTGGGATTCCAGGTAAGGACCCCAGTCTTCAGACGGCGAGCACGCAGATCTGATACGCTATGAGAAGAAAATCAGACCAGACATGCATCACACCTCTTAATACGTTAGTTAAATGTTTTAACACATCACATTTCACATTCAGCTAGGGGTACCCATGGCCCACCTGCCAGGGGCTTCCGCTGGCCTGCGCTAGCTTCCAGACAGCGACCACTGGGATCCACAAGAGGCAGAAGGCCGTCATGCACCAGCCCAGGGCGATAGCCCACTCTGGGTATTCCACAGAGCCATATCGTGGAGCTGTGAAAGTGTTCAGCGACCATCCAAGAATGACCTGCAGACACAACACTCCATTCCTGGAAATGCTCTGTTTGCAAGGGAAATTTGTCTACAATGTTACTTTTTGGGTAATATTTTGCATATTTAATGTGAAATGTTGGGCATATGGTGCACGCACAAGAATAATGACAGGAGTAATGAAAAACCAGCAAGCTCTCCACCATATCCAGAAGAGGGCGCTCTTGGTACCAATCATCATCTCAATGTCCTTGATAAACCGGTTCCCACCTGAAAATAGACGTTCATAAATATTACAGACTAGAGTCAATCAGACAAAATCAATCAGAAAGTAAACAACACTTAAAGTCATATACTGATCACATATAGGGGAGGGGCCAATCAACGACTTAAGTCATCTACTGACCATATATATAGGAGAGGCCCAAGATCTCCAGCAGACCAGCCACCAGAAGAATCCATCCAGCACAGAAGGTGTCTATTAGATTCACCCAATATATACCTGCCTTTAAAGAGATTATCTAATGACTGTTTGATGCGACTCAGTTTGTGTCATGTTTTCTAAATTTCCTTGTTTATCCATTGCAGCTGAGATCAAACCCAGATACTATTTTAAAACTCAAATGTGATCGATCCGTTTGTACAGGCAGTGAGGCAGAGGGCATACCCCAGTGACGCAAGGCAAGCCGAGGAGGAAGAGCACGATGCAGATGAGCACGGTGAACAGGCCCCGTCTGGACCTCACCATCGATGGATAGGTGTCCTGCAGACACGTCGTGATAACCTCTGCCAGGTGGATAACATGCAAGTGAAAGATTTGAAAGGGGCCGGTGATACTCTGAAGAAAGACCTTCCCTCTATGCTAATTCGCTGCAGGTTCTCATGAAGAAAATGTTTACTTTAAGCATCTTGTTTTTGTTTATTGCCTTTTTAGATAATGCATTAGTTAGTGCATTTTTAGATAATCTTACCTATTCCAGCAAACTGGGAGTCCAAGCCAAGAGTTATGAGCATGAAGAAGAAAAGGATGGACCAAAGGGGTGAGATGGGCAGCTGGGCGAGGGCATCAGGGTAAGCAATAAACGCCAACCCAAAGCCTTACAGACAGAGGAGAGGAGTCGGCAGGTATACTGATCACGCATAAGTACACAGTTAACTTCACACTGAAAAAATTAGTTCTAATGATCATTACAACAATGCACCATTGCTGGTTTTCATAAACAAAAGATTTCTTTACATTTTACTATGCAATAAAAGATGGAATCTTGAAATGTGAATGTACTAAAACTCAGAGTTCCTCTGATTTTGCATTATGTAAAATGACACATTATCCACAAACTGGTCTGTTACACTTTTTTCTCACAAAGATCACTGTGACTGTTCCAGTACAAATACATAATATAGATACAGAGCTTACCATCCTTTGCAACCTCTGAAACAGGTCTCCCATAAACATGTGCCATGTGTCCAAGTATGGAGAATATCACAAAGCCAGCAAAGATGCTGGTAGTGCAGTTTGTGATGCACACTATGATGGAGTCTTTATAGCAGTTGTTATGAAATTTATTATATGAAGCCAGTGCTGTCAAACCTCCCCATGCAATAGACAGGGAGAAGAAGATCTGAGTGGCTGCATCCTTCCAGACCTACGAAAGGAAATAAAACAAATAAAGATAAATGTGATGAGTTGAGTGAATCAGGCAAAAGAGGTCTGTGGTGAAGCTGTGCAGTAATGCGGATAATTGAAGATTGTTTTACCTCAGCCTCAGCCAGTTTGGTAAGGTTTGACTTTGAGCCAATATAATACTCAATGCCATCTCTGGCGCCCTCTAGTGTTACTCCACGAACCAGCAGGATAATCAGGACAGCATACGGAAATGTGGCTGTGAAATACACCACCTAAATGCACACACACACACACACACACACACACACACACACACACACACACATACGTTGATGTTCTGTAAATAAGCTCCTTTCACCTATTGCATCAAACACTTTGTGTTTGACCTTTCACTGTCTTCACATCCTGATGTCAGGCTGAAGAACAAGAACAAACTTGACTGCAGAAGGCCCACTATTTGGCCTCAGAACACTCACTTTGCCAGAGGACTTAATGCCTCTGTAGAGAGCTGCTGCAATCAGAACCCAGCCGAGCAGCAGGGAGAGGGCCAGGTGCCACAGCACAGGACCCGTTTCATCAATGCTGTCTGTGCGGCGAAGGACCACCACGCTAAAGCACAAAGTGCCCACAGTCACTTTAAAACAGCAGTTTTGCCCAAAAACAAACAAACAAAAAACAAAAACAGATAACAAAACATGTCATGAAATGTTTTAAAGCTCTTAAAAGATAAAGATATTAATAACACACACACACACCTGCACATGCACACACCTGAACACAAACATACATAAATACACACACATGCATGCGGATAACTTACTCCCAGTACTGCTCACTGGGACTCTGTAATGATGAACTATTAAGCATCTCTTCTGGACAGATCTGATTCACACCAGCCATCAAACTCCTGTTCACAGCTGTAAAACTCCCATTGCAAGCTGTCATATTGCAGGATTCAGGCGACAAATAAAGTAAATAATTCATAACCTATTAAACACAACATATCATTTTATATTGGTCTAATGAAACAGTAGAGCTTGGCCACGATTATCCACTATATACAGGAGTAAAAGTCTAGTCACATGTAAATGGTCATGTTTTGTTGGTGGGTTTTTTTTTTACAAATCAACATATTCCAGGAATTTCTTTAGTAATATAGTTTGCATTGCATATTACACTGATTACAGAAATGACACTGATCAACAATGATTTTGTTTTATGCAAATGGTTACCTGCTGTTTATCGTGGATGTGAAAATATACATATAAGCAATGGATGCACTACAGGATGACTGTTTATAAATCTTGGATGGTTGTTTCATAGACTAGTAACTGGTTGGAGAGGAGCTTGTCAAACCTCTGGAGGTGATGTTACAGGTCATGTCAGGCCAGCTGGTGCAGTCACTCCAAGGTAGTGGGTTTTGAAATGAAGCAAACAGATAGTAGATGCTGTATGCGATGATGACGTTGTAGTAGATGGACACGAAAGTGCTAACCAGCATCATGGTAATGCCAACACCTGAAACAACCAGTGATGATATTAGCTTTGTTGTTATGTTGGGACTGTTCTGAATTATATAGGCCTGCCCTTGGATTACCTTTAACACAGTGAGGGACATCATTATTATGGACAAAAGGGTCTTTTTGCAATATTTATTATAACAAATACAAGATATTATGAGATGGATATGATTACTGATTTTACACATGATTACATGTGTAAAAACTGCACATAATTTTTCAGTTAATGTACAAAATTATCATATATTAGTCATCTCAATTAAACTATAACTAATAAAGAATTTAATTTAATTACAACTAATAAAATATTCTAGATTAGTCATCTGAATTCAATTATAACTAATAAAAAATTCAATTCAATTATAACTAATAAAATATCCTAGGTTAGTCATCTCAATTCAATTATAACCAATAAACAATTCAATTCAATTCAATTATAACTAATTAAAAAAGGCATGTGTGATATATAATAACAAAGGAATAATTCCTTTACTGACATAACAGACCAGACCTACGTCTGAGCATGAGCACACATGTTCAGACTCAGTTCCACTAATCTCCACGTCAACCTTCCTTATTTTCCCAAAACGTTTGTTTCCATTTGTAAGTCGCTCTGGATAAGCACGTCTGCTAAATGCCTTAAATGTAAATGTAATTGTAAAAAAGACTCCAGTCCACCAGGCAAATGACTCTAGTTGTGTTTATGGTTTTCAGACAAGAGTGCAATGGTTTCGTATCACCCAGCTCAGTTTTAAACCTTCACTGCATGCTTCCAGGAAGACACTGATACTGTAAATATCGAGGTCTAGAGATTTGGACCTCACTCTGAGTCACCTTGCAGTATTGGCACAGCTTTCCACACTTTAATGGGTCCCTGGCTGCAGAACTGTCCGAAGGAGCTCTCCATGAAGAACAGTGGTAGCCCCGCAACAGCCAGCATTATCACATAGGGGATCAGGAAGGCCCCTGAGAAGAGTTAGGACAAGTTAGAAACGTGAGAGTACAACATAGCACTGTATGAGCATTTTACAATTTCAAATGACTTTTAAAATGATGTGGTATAAAATAAATATAGAGATATACTAAAAAATGAGTGCCAATTTCAAAGGGCTATTATTCACCTCCTCCATGTTGGTATGTCAAATAAGGGAATCTCCATACGTTTCCCAAACCAACTGCATATCCAATCATAGAAAGCAGATACTCTCTCTTACTGCTCCAGGTCTCTCTGTCTCCATGCTCATCCCTGCTCTCGGCATGTGGGTCTGGGGGTTTACCAGTACTGCTTTCCTAAAGCAATCCAATACAAATGTACTCACAAAATAAAGTGTTTCAAACAGACACATAATAAAACAACTGAACAATAAGGAAAGTTGACCGGGTTCAAAAGCAAATGCAAACTTTTATTATTGGCTACCAAACAAGCCAAAAGCTGTGTAAACCCGACGCTCCTCTTACCTCATCAGCTGCAGCGGAGTTTGTGAACACTAAACCTGTGATGTTGTGAAGCCCAAAGTCTCTCATGATGCATCAGTGTCTTGGGAAGCAGCGTGCCTGTGCCACATGAACATGAATAAAAGCTGTTTTATACCCACCCCCTTCTCCCTCCCCCTGAGAAGATTTTTTCATGTCTTGACAAAACTATTGACAGCAAACTAACAGGAAGAAGCAGTTGTAAAATGAGCACAAGTGATTTTAGATCACATGTGATTTGTACGCAAAGTTCAACAGTTCATCTCATCATGACTGCCCTAATCTAAAGGGAGGTGTTTTAGGTCAGTTTTTATCCTATTTTGGATAAAAATTTGAGGAGTGTGTTATTTTTAAACACACAACGGTTTCTTATCACTGAAAGCTCACCCTGAGTAGAATTATGCAACTTGACATACATTAATAAAAACATTTCTTTATTTTTGTGAATAGAGTATGGCATAGCAGAAGTATCAGACTCTTTAACTCTTTGAATTGACTGTGCGTTGATCTGTACGTCTATACATTTGGCCATCATAGTCCTAAACTTTAGCATTGCCAAAATATAGTGTTTCAGTTCATTAATTACTTCAATTGTTAATAGTAGGGTTGAAAAACTACTAAAAGAACTATGGGTGTGACCATTGAAATTCTGTGTTGTTACCCATCAAATAATCATAGTTTTCAAACATGTACGCAAACTGCCTTGATGACCAAATACTGTGAGCTTGACATAATCAGTCATGAGTCATACAAGAAATGACACAAAGTTATTATCAAAGCAACAATAAGGTGTCCACTGAAAAAACACTGTTCTCTTCAGCAAGACCCTGAAGTCCTTTTGGACTCAGCTACACTACAGATTTCTCCATTGAACATTTCCATTTTATTCCAAGATGATGTATAGCCCAGGTTTAGTTTAAACATGAACCTGAGTGTAAATGTTAGTGGGGAATCCAGCAGGGGAGACTCCAGTCCACTGTTCTCCAGCCTATCGTTCCTCTGTTGTGAACCAGTCTTTATTACTTTCAACTCTATGTTTTTATTTACCTCGTATTCTGTACCCTATTATTTCAACATAGATATAATGTATCAACTTCTGTGTCCACTCACCTGAACTACTCACATGAACTGCTGCAGTGCTCTCCTTTCAGGTATACCAGAAAACTCCATCTCTGGAGTTCCATCTCTAGGACTATCTAGAGCTCCAGCTTCTAGAACTCCATCTCTAGCTTGCTGAGGTGTCTTTGGTCAACAGCTCACAGATCTACCAACAGAAACGTGCTGGTTACGTCCACTATCCACTACTGGAGAGAGGTGAAGCAACTTTTTCCTGAGGGCTCTTGATATATAAAGGCCCTTGTTTATTTTATATATATATATATATATGTGTGTGTGTGTGTGTGTGTGTCTGCATATTGAATATAGATATGCCTTGGATTTGAGTTGGGTTGCTGACCTGCCTGACTGTTCTATTACGCCCAAGTGAAAATCACTATGTACATGAATTCTGTCATCCCTGATAAGAAAAGAAAAGGACATGATGTATCCAACCCATTCCAAAATGTTTAGGTGGTGTGGCCAGTAAAATTCATTTTAACCCTCAATAATTTTGTGGGATGACGCATGTTATTATACACATGACAAGGTGTTATTAAAGAGCTCCTTCTGAAAATGACACATGGCCTCAAGTCTCACGTGTCAACATGAAGTCAAAGATGATGGCTGACCATTGTGTTAGATATTTTGCTCCATGTTTAGAAATAACGTAAGTGTACAAAAATAGCACTGCCTTGTCATGACATCTGTAAAGACTCAGCCTCACAGTTCTCTTTCTCATCTGATAAGAGACTGATTGGTTGCTCAATTTCACATCCTCGATCCAGTCAACTGATTAATATGTGCTTGGCACTGAGTTTCTGTGGTTGACCAACCTGTCCAGTTTGATCATATTTTTTGTATTTGATGTTGACATTTAAAGTGTTCATATCCTACAGCAGTAACGGTTGGGAATCTCTTCCCACTGTATTATCTCAAGCATGCTTGTATTGAAACACTTTGTGGTTTCCATATTAATCCATGATATTCTAACGCATCACAGAGCACATGCAATGTATAGATCCTTGCAACATATTGCTGTGACGGCGGCAAGGAGGGAGCGAAAGTCGCGGTGAGAGTAGTAGCAGCTTTAACCTCGAACACAAATGTAGCAAGCGGAAGCAAAACGCAGAGAACGTAGTAAAGGCGGAAAGCTTGACTTTTGTCAGCAGTTCGCAGAGCTGCGTCCCTGATCAGGCCTCGGCGAACGCGCAGCATCGACGGGCGAGACCTGGTGGCTTAAACAGAGCTAGAGGACAAAACAAGCTAAGAAAGGTCAGGTGTGTTTAGCGGGGGAGTGGGAACGAACAAAAGGGGTGTGTGTATCTACAGTGGGCGTGTCCCTGGCGCTGGGTGCACCGTGACGAATGTAAAACTCTATTAATCTTTGTATGATACTAAACTAGAATATTATGTTAAACATTCATTTTTAAATAAAAATCAAAACATGAATATTACATCTATTCATGTTTGGGGCATGGTCCTAATGTCCTAAATAGTGCCTGAAGGACAGTCGCTGATATGGACTCCCTGTTAGCTACAAAGGAGAATCATACCATCACCACTTGTGCTCAAAACTGCCCAGTGGAAGACGGGATTCCTCTGGAGTCTTGGTCCTCTTAAGGTTTCTTCCTTAATTCCACCTATAGAGTTTTTCCTTGCCACCTTCACCCTCTACTTGCTGATCCGGATAAATACATTTGTAAAGCTGCTTAGTGATAAACACGTCTATGGTAGATGTTTAGGTTTTCTATCAGGATAAAAATTAAACTGCAGACAAAAATGTCCTGTTCAAAGGTCATTGGCATCTATAGTGAATAGGTGGTAATAGGTGTCAGCCAAATTAATTTAATAATGCTTTGCATTTAATCTTCCACTACAAAGAAACCAAGTGTTTGCTCATAGTCTGTGTCTTCTCAAGAGTAGTTTTACAGAATAAGTGACTAAAAAAGGCATTTTTGGTTATTTAGCTAAGTATTACATTTATTAACTCAAGTTAAAGGTCTCCAGACATGTAAAAACAAAGTTCCTTAATACACTGCATGCAATGTAGTGCTTTCTCAATGATTTTTTCCCTCAATGAATCTTTAAAATTACTCACAGACAGAACAGTATGTTAATAGTTTAGAAATACCAAAGAGCACATGTTTACCAGGTGTGCCTGTAGGTGAGATTTTCCCTGGCTGGCCCATAAGCTCAATAAATACTCACAGCATTTTTGTTCAACCACTACTCCTGAACTTGCGCGTGTTCAGGCAGAGTACACGTAGAGTAAAGCCAAAATCAACTGACCATCAACAATTAACTGTGACCAGCTAACCACAGTGTTGAAAACAGTACCAGGTGGAGACAGCCATGCAAAAAAAAAAAAACCACGTAACGACAAACAGACACGTGCACACACACAAACACCCGCACGCACATTCGCACAAACACTCTCGCATGCACACACGCATTTGTAATAATAAACTAAATGTACAAGAAAATATTTAAAAGAAAAAAACCCCACATAAATATACCTTTGTCTAACACATACATCTCCTTTCAACCTGGTGTTCCTGCCCTTCCTTTGGTTTTTGTCTCTTTTCTCTTGTTCCCTTTTCCAACCACTTGGAAACACATGAACAAAAGACACATTCTTTCTTTCACATCCAAAAGAGAAATCTATATCAACATAAAGAAATTTCACATTCAAAATATTAAAAAACAACAAACAGATCGGTAAGAAAAGATCGCATATTGTGTCGATTAGTTACAAAGGAGACAAACAGAAGAGAAATGGACAATGCTGCCCTCTGCTGGCTGACTGAAACTATTACAGGGCGATGGTTGCAGCAAGACGCAAACAGAGAGCAGAATCAGAGGGCAAGTCAGCATGACCAATCTCGTTGCCTTCCATACGCAAGACCTTCAGTTTGGAGAAATTCATCACGTCCACCACGCTGCAGAAACTGCCCAGGGTAAACTCTGCAACAAATCAGTTTTAGAGAAGAAATTACTAAACAACATTTTTAGTTACTTATGTATGTATTACATTTATTATTATTAAGATTAAAATCAGAGGAATCAGCCATGTTACTCTGAATCATATTTTACTAAAATAATAAATTAACCCACCAGGACCTATCAGAAGGTCCCATGTGTTTGCTGTGCCAAGGTTTCCAACTCATTAGGTTGGAGCAAAAACATGGAACTGTTTGCTAGACATGGAGGACTGGATTGGGAACCACTATCTTAGCCCACAAGCAAGTTTACACTTTCCTGAGGAGCATATGTGATTCTTACACAAGAAAATAATTCTCATTATTATTATTATGGAAATCTGAAGCAAGCTATCGCCAATGAGCCTTGAATTTCCATAATCAGCACTAAAGTAAAACCAACTTCAGTGCCAAACAACAGAGGGTAGTGCAATCAATTTTTCTTTCAGTGTTGTTTTCACAGCTACAATACAGATGCAGATACAACAAACTGGAGAATCTTATACATATTGTTAAATACATCTGGGACATGTTAATAAAAACATCGCAAGAGCTCTTTGTTTCAGAGCACTTCAGATGAGTCTGGCAAAGTGGGACGTTGGAGATTTTTGCTCTCAAATTTCCTGCATAGAAATGTATTTATGAAACACTGCTAGGACTCTGAGAGAGAAGAACCTTTTAACGCTCGCTATCCTCATGAGACATCATTAGGAGGCTAAGTGCACAACCCAGCTGTTCTTCATCAAAAAGCCCACATCTACTTCATAGAAGCAAGCTGATTGCAGCTGTACCTTTGATTTGATTAGCCTGTAGGTAGAGGTGCTCCAGAGTGGTGCTGACCAGAGGGATCCGCTCCAGTTTGTTGAACGAGAGATCCAGTTCTACCAGCCCAGTCACGTTGAATGTGCTGGTGGGGATTCCTTTATCTGTCAGCTCATTGTGGGACAAGCGCACATACTGCAGGTTGGTAAAGTGGTTGAGGAAATTTCCTGGCACGCTGTCGATGGCGTTGAAGCCCAGGTAGAGCTGGTGCAGCATGTCGGGCAGGTTGTCTGGGACTTTCTTCAGCTTGTTGTTGCTGACGTCCAGCAGTGTGAGGGACCTGAGTCCCTTGAACGAGCTGCCCACCTCCTGGATGGCGTTGTTGTTGAGCAACAGCACGGTCAGGTTGTCCATGCCTTCAAAAGAGTTGGGCGGCACCGTGCCGATGTTGTTGTGGTTCAGGCGCAGGTCACGTAGACTTCGGGGCAGGCCGGCTGGAACGCTGCTCAGGTTGTTGCCGCTCAGGTAGAGGCGGTCCAGGTGCTCCAGGTTGCTGAAGGCCATCTTACCCACCGTGCCGATGCTGTTCTCATGCAGCATGACCCACACCAGGCTGGTGGCGTTGCCGAAGGCATCGTCCGGCACTTCCGTGATCCGGTTGTGCTGCAGATAGACGTACTTCATGCGAGACGGGATGTAAGGCACCTGTTTCATGCCCCGGTTGTCGCAGTACATGGCAATGGGGAAGGTTGGAGGGCAGTCGCACTCAGCAGGACAGTCTCCCCCAGTGGTGTCAGCGCGCAGGGCTGCAATGGGGTTGTAGATCCAGAAGAATGGGTCTCTCTCCTGGGCCAGCGAGAGGTGCACAAGACCCACGGCCAGCAGGACGGCTGCCAGGCGCATCGTGGTACAAACAGGAGACTCTGGAGCTGCAGGAGGAAATGGCTACTTTAATGAACTTGACTCATGTCATGGATTTTCAGATAAACAAAAAACAAATTAAGGAAAAATGCACAGAGAAAACAGAAAAAGAGGGCACACAATGTAGAAAACCGCAGACTCACAGATATCTGTTAATATCTCACAAAAACTGGGAGTAAAGCGCACAAAATATTTATATGAGAATTTAATACAATAAAAATACAAAATATTTTTATAATGGCGCTGAATATAAGTGCAAAGTTCACAAAGGTCTGTTTGCTAAACAAAGAGAAAATGTTCTCCTCTCTAATATTTATTTTGTTAAACATCAAGATAAAATAAATGAATGTAAATAAGGGGACGCAGCCACTGCTGCAAAGCGTTGAACTTTCCACTTTATTTTCAAGCTGAAGTACAGTGGAAAATACATGCAGTGCATGCAAAAACTACTGAGATGGACACTGCTTGGAACCAAATACATAAAGTGGAGGGAAATGCTGATGCAGAAAAAAGAAATAAAACACTATAAAGAAAAGGTAAATTACATAGCAACACACCTACCTGATTAAGTTAAGAGGCACTCCCTCCTTTTTCGTCCTGTCTCACTGTGAACTTCTGTAGCACTGCGAAGAGTGACTTTGCCAAACACTTTGTAAGTCCCCCCCACTTCCCCTCAACCCTTCAAGGTTTTTTCCTCCACCCTCACCCGCCTGAAGCCCCCCTGCTAAACCTCATCCTACGACTGCTCTTTTCTCTCTCTCCATCCTCAATCCCCTTTTCAGCAGTGCAGTGTAGCTGTGAAGACTCATTCACAGCTGGGGAAGAACCCTAACCCACATCTGCTCCTTCACACCTCACATTGTTCTTGTTACGGCAAGAGCTGACCTTGCCGTGTGACTGACCTGCCCTCGTCAACTACCCATCAAAGGCTGTTTCCCTGTGTTGGCCTCTTTTTTGTCTCCCCTGGTGCGAGGGCTTTGAACTTTTCAAAACAGGGAAACCCAAACCCAACAGCTGGCCTGGACTTTATAAGAAACAACAGTGAACTCCCCACAGCAAAATCTCTAGCACTGATTATAGCATTTTTCTGGTTTAGTTGTGTCCAGCTGAACCTTAATGAATGTTGTTATCGTGTTAAATGTGTTAAATGTGCTAGGTTACTAACTCAATATGGTCTGTAGAATATAATATCCCTTCTGCAGAGAAAGAAGGACAGTAAAAGGACAGCCATAATACCTGCATGATACCTCACACAATGTTCATGTTCTAGTTAAAGTCCAAAGCCAAGGTGACTGACCAGCCCCCAAGTGCAGAACTTAAGCGTTATTCCACAGAGCAACGTCTGCAGAACAAAAATGGACTTTCCACTCTCTGCATGAGACCAGGACGAAGTGGTGGCCAAGTTTGTCTCAGGCATGAAAGACGCTGTAAGGTAAATGACTCTCGTGCTCTCCTTCAACACACGGTTGGTGAAAAGTTCAACTTAACACCAAACTCATTCCACAGGCTCTGTGCGAAGCTTCGAGCCCGGGGCTCCCTGGTCTGCATGTCCTGTCTGCTCGTGGAATGCCTGGACCCTCCCTTTTGTCTGAGGCCCTAGTAATGCCTGCCTGGAGCAGACAGATGTTTTTAGATAAGTAAATGCCTGAAGTTAGCGCTGGAAAAAGGGACCTGGCTATAGATTACTACCAGAACAGAGGCAAGGGTCCAGGTGGGGCTTCCTGTGTCTTTATACTCTAAAGCACATTATCCAGTGAATCCTATTTCCAGTGGTTTGGCAATCCACTCTCCCATCTCTCCTTGTTAGAAACACCTATCTTCTGCTTATATTCATCGGTCAATTTATTTGATAAACCAGTCTTACAGGAGCATATTATAGGTGTCATTCTGGTTCTTGCTCATTCCTCAGTGGTCAGCATGACCGCAGGACCACTTGCTGGTTTCTGACTGTAAAAACATCAGCACCACAGCAGTGACACTTACACGGTACGTGATATGAGTGTACCAGGTCCAGCAGTGGTTTTATGTCTGGCAGTGGCCCAGAGAAATCCTACACCAGCAGTGACTGCAATGGTTCCCACCCAGTTCCTAACTGCTCCAGTCCAGGGCAGGCAGTGGACCCAATCTTGTCCCATCTGGAGTGAGCTGTCCAGGGCAGGCAGTGGACCCAATCTTGTCCCATCTGGAGTGAGCTGGACCAACATCAGGAAGCACTTGACATTCCTAGTGTTTCCTGACCTCACATGGTAAAGTCTCTCCAGTTGAGATGCACTAGGGCCCTTTGAATGAGGGGCTGGGTTGGGCATGTGATGTTTAAGACAGTATTATGTAGGACTATAGAGAGACAGCACTAAATACGTTGGGATTTTACGCCTGTCATCCTTCACTCATATTCACTCAGACACTTGATGCTAGAAACGCAAAATAGTTTTATGATTGTTATTATGTACTATGCTGAACACCATACAACAAGCCAGCTGACATCAGTGTGTGACGTATAGTAAATGATAGTTTGGGTCTCAGAATGTTACCCAGTATGTTACGATGACAACACTTGATTTCAGACAGATGAAAAACACTCCTTTGTGTCCTAACTTCATCCCTGTTATACTGCCCTTCTAAAGAAGTTCACCATGAAGTATGGAGGATGTTCCACAAGTCTTCACACACTGATCAAAGATTAGGATTATGAATCAGTATTACTGATACTTGCTCAGAACGTATTATTTGTCTAGTATGCTTCATTTTCAAGTCTGTTTTTTTCCGTAAAATTAGTAGTAAGTTGAAATTTTGTAGTAATAGTAATTTTGTAGTAATAGTAGTAATTTTGTAGTATTAGTAGTAATTTTGGTGCCAGACAAAAAATAGGCTTTAATGTGTTAAATGTGCTAAGTTACATTTGCATGAGTTTGTTGATATTAACAATGAGAAGTGATTGTTCAAAAGTATTTACAATGCAGTTGGTGCATCTTGATGTGACATTTTGTTCGAATGGGGTTGATTATATTACTTTGAGAGGACAATACTACATTTCATCATTGTGATTTGGTGACCACAAGCAGGATGACTATGTCTGTAACATAAACCACTGACCCTTAAAAGGTCACTACAGAATATAAAACACAATCAAACCACAATAAGAAAAATCACAATCAAAACACACACAATTGTAACCCTAGAGGTTCTTTTACAGAGAGGTATTTATTTCCATAACTAATCCTTTCTTTGCCTATACAGCAGACTTGGAATTGTATCAACATTTGGGATGAATCAAAAGTCAAGAAAGTGGACGACATACACACTGCACATGGGAGACCTGCTGATTTAATGGACCAAAGAAGCAAGGAACACTAGCACATGTATGAATGAGCTCACCTTTACTCCAAAGTTGAAGCAAGATCCAGGTGTTAGGAGAAAAGATATAACCAACTACTGGAAGGTTGACACAGGAATTTTTACATGCGTTTGCTGTTGGTATGTTGTGGTTTTAGTGTATTGTAAATTGCCGGCACTGAGCACACATTAACACTTTAGTCACCAGGGAGGCTAATGTGGGTTTACATCTAAAAGGGTATGTATGCTTTGTTTAAAAGTGAGGTTTACGGAGATGAAGCTGTGATGCCAGACTTCTGCTGAAACTTCTGAAGGTGTCAGGGGCTTAATTCAGTGCAACACTAATGAATGGAAGTTCCTGAGGACTCACTCACTCACTCTTCCAGGGGGCAGTCATACACTTTTTCTTCTCCCTTCGTTCTACCTGAACTATGGGACTTTTGCTGTTCCTAGGAATATTCTGGATTGGATTGACACTGATGCTGTCATTCCTGGGATCGGTTGGAGCCACTCCTCCAGTTTAGGGGTCACTGGCCCAAGTGCCCCCATCACCACTGGAACAAACTTAATTTTTCACATTCTCTCTATTTTCTCTTTCAGTTGCTGCTATTTTTCCCACTTCTCAGATTCCTTCGTTTGGGTGTTTCCATTACTTGGGATCACCATACCTATTACCACTATTGCTTTCTGCATCTTGTCCACTATCAGTGTCTGATTAGTTTGCCACTACGTGTTTATCTGGCTGGATCTGGCAGTCCCATATGACCTTAGCCTTCCAGTCTCTGTGATTCTTCCAACTTGGACTTGGGGGTGTCTAGTTCATATGCCTTGCATATATTCCAGTATATAATCCCTAGCATTAGGTTATGCTGTTCAGTTTATGCTTGCCCTGATAGCATCTTGTATCTTGCTACTAGGTGCTAGATTGTCTCTGGGACTTCTTTGTACAATCTGCATCTTTGGATGTCTCTGTTGTTAAATACCTCTGCTTAGATCAATCTAGTGCTTGACTTGTGCTGGCATGATTGGTGACTCTGTGTTGTCCTTCAGTACTGCCCTTTTCAGCCACTGATAGGATTTTCTTCTTTCAGCTACCTCAGCTTTCTGTTAGTGGTGTATTCTTCTGCTTCCATGAAAACATCCCCCATCTGCCCGAGGCAGTGCCTCCTCAGCTGAGGTCTGATATACGCCCTTTTAGAAGTTCAATTCCTTCTGTCATACTTGCTTTCCCTGTTTTTAAAATCAGACCAATGACACTTCTCTAGCTGTAATGATGTTCCAGTAATGACATTCTTTGCTGTAAACTCTGGTCTGGTGGTTCAGTGAGTTAATGTCCCTTTCTGTTTTGATATACTGGGCTGATGGTAGTTTTGCTCCTGAATCTGTACCGAAACCCACTCTTACTGTTGATCTGACTGAGAGTACTGCTCAGGCCTATGCCAAAGAGCAGTAGGGAAAGTGCATTTCCTTGATATACTCTACACTTTATGATGACCTGGGCAGTTGTCTTTCAGAAGGCCCTTTTTTATCCTGTTGACTTTATACAGGGTTAGGCATTTGGATATCCACGTGTGTGTGTGAGTCATATACTTTCTTGTTGTCAGTCCAGGCAATGGTTAAGTTGTTCTGTCTGGCGTTGGTCTATCTGGAATCCTGGTGAATGAGCCTCCAGTGCCAGTCCCCTTCTGAGCAGTACCCATGGGCTCACTCGCAAGTGCAATCAGCTTGGTAGCTACTAGTAATCCTGACAAGAGCATCCGCGTTGTGGGCAGGCAGGTTACTGGTCACCGGATGGTGTTCGGACCTTGTTGAGGTCTTGCATGACCAACACAGTCCTTCCTTGCGTTTGACAGCCCAGATGGGAGTTGATATTTAGAGGCTGGTTCATGTGTTCTGTTAGCAGAGCTCCTAGATTCTTTAGCCAGTAGGCATGGATCATTTCAAGGCCATGGACTGCCCAGTTCTTCGTATTTTTGACCCACTGTTAGACATCTGATGTTGTAATGCTGACCAGGAGACATTTTTTTTTCTACTATTTCTAAAGAAATATTTTCTTGTTTTTGTTTCATTGCAGAGACATTTGGATTTGATTCCAAAATAAGAGACCAAACAGACAAGACATACACACATACAGAATAGCAATGTGCCATAACAACATACCCTAGGGAGATAATAAAAACCAAGAAAACATCTCTCTCGGCTCTGCTATTGGGCTACTTTGACTGGTTAAAAAACCAAGCACATTAATCTTCAGCTGTGCCTGTATGTTGCCCTTTTCATTGTTCACCCTTCATACACATCTTCAGAAGTAGCATATGATTTATAAAGTGACAGAAGAACTTGGGTAAGTTAATTACTTGAGTCTCCTCACAGCTGTATTTAACCAAAGCCAAGCTTCCTGTCACTGTGCAATCAAATATATACAATTCCTCCCAGACTGGGTATACACTTCCTGCATACACAGATGGTAGCAATTACAATCTCTTCAAAGGCATATCCTCCTTTTCCCAAAACATAAAGAAAAGAAAAGAAAAAATTAGAAACACATGAGTAACAAAATAGGGAAACTCCTTGTAATACAGTTGATGATCAAATACATACTGCTTAAACTGTCTTCAGTATGATCTGATGGTCTCTGTGGTGCCCTCTAGTGATCACTTAGGGCAGAGTTGAGCAAATCTGCGGCCAACTCCTGACTCATTGTTTCTCTGTGAGCTGTCTGCACTACTCTGGAGGGAAGGGCCAAATGAGCTCGCTAAAAAATAAATGAGGGCAGAAGCCCCTATGAGTTTGACTACATTCATGAAAACTGCCTCGCTTCACTTATAGAGATACTTAGTGGTAATATCTGTAGTTTTAAAACCTAATTTTATGCGGTTTACATGCAGTCTCAAACTGACATTTATTGCAGAGAGTAAACGTGAGGTCGTAATGAGTGCTATTTCTTTCAAGACATCTACCACAGATTCATAGCCCATTCGAATTGTTGGTAACTGGTGCCACATTTGTCTTTGTATGACTGAGCAGGTCTTTTGTTGAGTAGTGGAACTGCGGAGAGTGAGAACACGAGATGAGTCAGTTCTTATGTGTGCGGAGTACTGAGTAACACCTACAACACCTGTCTGCTCTGGCATTGTGACTCTGTTGAGCTGCCCCAGGATGACCGCAACCAACTCCCCCATCCCCAGAGCCCCGTCACAAGCCAGGTAAGAGGAAAACGAAACACAGAACTAGTCAGTAGGTACCCGACAAACAGGAAAACCTACTTTACTGTGCTTATGCATGATACAAACCACACACACACACACACACACACACACACACACACACACACACACACACACACACACACACACACACAGCTGTTTGTGTACAAAGATAAAAAAAATCAAATGGCAATGTCTAGGTAATGGTTACACGTAGGAGGTTAGAGTTTGATGTCTGACAATCTTTTGCAGAGATGAAGTCATGGGTTGAGAGAGGAATGGTGGTGCAGGAGAGACAGGACCTCACAGCTGCAGGAGAGGAATGGTGGTACAGGAGAGACAGGACCTCACAGCTGCAGGAGAGGAATGGTGGTACAGGAGAGACAGGACCTCACGGCTGCAGGGAGAGGAATGCGCCGGCGGAGATGACAAGCTCACACACGGCTGGTTTTGGCCTGTGAACAAAAACAATCTCATTGCTCATGTTGTTATGTACAGACTTGTTCCTCAGGATACAGGAACTGGACAACAAAATGAAAATGTTCACATTAGCTTGGACCTCACTGGAGATTCAAAATCATTCTTGTGTTGCACATCAAAATGTAAATGTAAAACTCACTTTCAGTATGTCATAAGCTCACCTTAGAATTTTCCACTTAAAACACACTCACACATAAACACACTTACAAACTGCTAGAATTATAATTTATTCTCCCTTACATAAAAGATAAATCCTCACGCTTAAACATACAGGTATGACAGAAAATGACTAAACTTTTTTTCATGGATTACTTGTTTTGCTTCCTAGTTCTGAGGCTCTGGATCCAAAAGCAGTGTGTGTATGTGTGTGTGTGTGTGTATGTGTGTGTGTGTAGGGCTACTCTGTAGACTGAGGGTCTGGCTTTAAAAACACTGTATGGTTCCTTCATGGAAAAGAAATCAGGCCTGCCACTGACAGATGACTGTTTCTGAAGGGAATGGCATGTGCTACTTTTTCACTATGCTACTTTGAGAAAAAAATGCAATACTTTCAGGTTTAAGTCAATATTTTCAAGACATTCTGGTAAAGGGTCCTAATTTCACAAATCCTCTTGTGTGTAGAGGTAAAAACACTGTTTTATTATAACATTATAATGCATTATAATGTGTTATGAAGTGGAAATTCAGTCAACACACACAACAACACAACTAACACAGTGTATTAAACAGACATTCAGTAAACAGTGTAATGCATACAGCTGCAGAAGAGTTTTCAGGCAGTGTCCCACACTTATGAACTTACATTTATGGACTTACATTTAAGGACCAAAGCAAAATGTTCATGACTTAACCATTTAAATTGTACAATGATTTCCAGACTATTGAAGGCTGGATGATTTAGAGTGATTTATTATTAAATGGTCTATGGTCTATCTATATTTAATAGTTTCACTCAGGGGATCTGGGGTTCTGGTCATATATGAGAAGGGGTCTGAATTTATGCTGTAGACTTTGAAACTGTATCCAGCATTAAGTACACAGTCAGGAATTTGGCACAATATGTCCCATTTCAATACTGACTGACATTTAGCAGACCTGTCAAATTTGAACATGTAAAATTTAAGCCTGCAGTTTCAGAAAGTTGCAAGCCTTACTCTACAGTGAAGACGTAACATTGAAAAGGTTTCTAGGTGCTTCAGGCCATTTTACCCACACTGAATAAATACTTTACTTTTGAAGATAAAATAAAAAAATATTAGTAATTGTATAAAGGATATTTAACGCCAAATGGACTTTACTAATGTTGCTTAAAGTTTCTACAGCTCTGGATAAGTACAGGCCATATCCACTGGCCTGTTTTCACACATAAATCTGTTTATATTAGGAGTTACAGATAAATAAAGCAAAATAGTTATTGTTATGCTTCGCTTGTTTGATAGGGGGCGCTATGGCTGCTCTCCCCTTTCACAGCCCTGAAACACTGTCATCCTCATGGCTCTTGAGGAGGGTTTCCTCAGCTAAAGCACAAGCACAGGCACAGCACAGAGGCATGGGCGCAGGGTCTGTTTGGCTCCCCAGGACCCCCTCCGACTGCATCACACGGTCCTGAGTAAACCTGCCACGTGAGGGTGCACGTGTGGTGAGAGCGCACCCTCAGGAACACACACTCCACTCCGCCACACACTCCTCTCCGCCGCACAGTCAAGCTCTGCTTAGTCAAACTCTTTTGCAGACCCAGACTCTGCACTATATCCCATGTTCCTGTGTTTGGAGTTTAAATAGTTGCTGTCACATCGAGGAAGGGGAATTTCTGAATGATTTTTTTCCTATACAAGTTCAATAGCTTTCTGTAGTCTGTAAAATTGTTTCACATGTTTAGTTTATTTTGGTTATTTAATACTAGAACCTTCTATTATTAACCTTATAACTACACTGTGAATGATATTCAGTAGTTAAGAAAGAAAGTCAAACACAATGCAAGCATACATATTTGAATGACATCCGTAGAACTTTCACGGATGGCAACTAAGCAACTAAGCAACAGACATTCGTTTTGTCCCGATGCACTGGGCACAAATCCAAGTAACATTCCCTTTGGGTTTTTTCCAGTGGATGGTTTTCCCACTGAGCTGCTACTGCACACAGCCTGCCAAGGCAGGGCTGGGGGGGAGTAAAAGATGGGTGAGGTGCTGGGCAAGACTCATGCAAGACCGTGGGGGCCTCAGTCACAAAAGAGTGCGGATGCTTCAGTGGCTGGTTAACGTCTGCAGGTTGCCCGCACAGACGGCGTGTGTTAACTTGCATCAGCTGCTGCAACAAGAAGCCAGGCAGACGTTCTCTAACGGGGGGCCCTCTGCAAAACCAATACTGCCGGCTAGCTGAGAACGTAGAGGTACGCACCGCCTTGACACACACGTGAATGAAATTGTCATCTGTTTCTTGCGATTAGGCTGCTTCTGGCCGATGGGCGATGGAAAAGATGACGTAATGTTAGAGAGTCTTTGTTTTTCAGCCATTTAGGTCTGATTGCAAAATCTGTCTGTGCATTATAAAACTGACATATTTAAAAGAATGAATAGAAAATTAAAATAGCATTGTTTAAAAATGGATAAAGAAAAATGTCCTCCATCATACCTCCACAGCTGATGAGCAACTGAGAGAATAACATGACAATACCAGCACTGCTGTCTCCAGGATGGCATGTGTGGAAGCTGCCATTTATCAGGCTTCCTGTGATTTATATGTTTGGAACGATGCATCCTGTGCACCTCTAATAATAAACTGCAGGAGGGGCACAACGTGTTATTACTGCCTGTTTATGTTTGACGTCGACAGGTGACCCAATGGACATTATGCCGCTGCTTCTAATGCTATCGGTGTGTGGGCCGACGCGGACCGCAGCTTTAGACGTGGATTACGGAGGCGTGCCTCTGTGGATCAACCGGGTCATGGGGGAGCCCAGCGTGTTCTCTCTGAGGGGTCGGATGGACCCAAGTTGGTTCCGGGCAGTGAACCCCCAGCGCTGCCCTCTGGAATGTGACTGTCCAATCCAGTGGCCCAGTGCTCTGTATTGTGACGACAGGGGCCTTGGTAGGATTCCCACAGGCCTTCCCTCCAAGACCGAGTACCTCTTCCTCCAGGGTAACCTGGTCAGCGGCTTTGGTTCCGAAGCCTTTGCCAATGCCACTAGCTTACGCTGGTTGTTCCTGGACCACAACCAGCTTCTCAGCAAGAAGCTTGACGGCACACCGCTGTCCGGTCTGACACGATTAGTGAACCTCTTCATCAATCACAACAATCTGACAGAGGTTCCTGCAGGGCTTCCCAGTACGCTCAAACAGCTGAGACTGGCATACAATCACATTGAGAAAATTTCCCCAGGAACATTCCAGAATCTGACCAACCTGAATCTGCTTCTGTTGCAAGGCAATCGGCTGAAGACTCTTGGAGAGGATGATTTCCAAGGTATTTATGACAGTGGTGTTGTTGCATGAGCAGTTTTTATATGAGGGGTTAGGGTTAGGGTTAAGACTTCCTTCTTCCTCTTTATGACTGAGCTCAAACAAATAACCTCCCCTCTAACACTTTTTAAATACATTTTTTAAGTTTTAAAAAAATCCATGTGGGCATCAGACATTTCCTCTAGCATGGAAAATAATTATTGCAACACTTCTTGTTCTGCTGCATACATCTGCCATGTTTATTACCAGGCCTTTCCATCCTGAACCTGATGGACCTCAGTCACAACCTCCTGGATACTTTCCCCAAGCATCTGCCTTCATCTATTCAGCAGCTTTACCTCTCCAGCAACGTCCTAACAGGCATGTCATCGGACAGCCTTCAGGGCTTTGGCGGTCTCCGCTTTTTGCGTCTCAGCCGCAATCAGCTGAAAAGCGAAGCTCTGGCCCCTAATACCTTCAACGTCACATCTCTAGTGGAACTGGATCTCTCCTACAACCAACTCACCCAAATTCCAGTCGTCCCCATCACTTTGCAGTACCTTTACCTGGAGGTCAACGACATCAGAGGTGAGATAATAAAACACAGGCTGACGATGCATAAAATATTAGGGCTCATTTGTTAATGCAGGTTGCCCCTTGAACTGACATAATTTGTTGGCTGCCCTGAGCCATGTAGGAAAATGATTGATTCAGGAGCACTGTGTCATAACACATTTAAAACATAATCATGTTATAGCTTTTAAATGATTAATGGAGTGAATTGGGAATAATGCATGTTTCAACATTAGTAAAACAGGACTGATATAATAACTCACATCTGGCACACCCAGCAGCAGAAAGACAAGGACCTGTGAGAACAGGGACAACTGCCACAGGCAATCAGTGACCACCTGCTATGAGCGGCACATGACGAGACTGGGCTTGGTCTTCACTGGCCCACTCAGCAGCTCCCTCTAGTGCCCATTCCTGAAACTACCAACCATAAAATGGGAAAACAAGTACTTTTAACAAAGCAGTCTGAAAGAAGTATGAAGTGATCTTAATAACTACAATGACAGTCCAACAGTAAATTAGCTGCTTACAGATTCATAGAAATGTACACTGCACAGACCATCATTCTTCTGAAGAAGCGACTCTGTGGACATTAGTTATAAACTGGCCGGAATTCATGCATCCTGAAGGTCTTGTGCTGTCTGACAACTGAAATTTGTCACATTGTTTGCCTGCTGGACAGCTGTGCTTCAGAGGAAAACCATGCCGTCAGACTCATGAACTCATCCTTGGCCCATGAGCATCAACACTCGGATCTGAATGGTCCACGAGAAAAATCATGGAAAATGTGACATGATTGGAGGGAAAAGAAAAGTCTTCCTCTCTCTCTAAAGTGTTTGTCGCAGTTACAACCAACCCAGAGAGAGACACGAGACAGCCAGGGAGAGAAAGTAGGTTTAGTTGATGAGGTGGGAGGGAAGGGGAGGGGAGGGGGCATCTGGAAACATCTGTGAACACTCCAGGAGGATTCCTGCTGTGCCAAAAGCACTCGCTGTTCCCTTCCCCCTCCCCTTGTCTGGGGAGCACTACGCCTTCACTCACGAGCAGCACAAAACTTCTGCAGGAGAATTCTTCAGCAGACAGCACTTACAATTCCCACAGTGTTGAACGGGGGAACAGAACCTCTATTTTTGAATTGTGGTTAACAGGTTTACTCAGTTGTCATCAGCAAAAAAAAATCATCAGTAGTTGTGACTCATTTACAAAGCCACCGAGTTCTGAGAAAAGCAAAAATGAGCAGCCGCTTTTAACTCGCAGCTCTGAACAGATGCTGTGAGTTAGGAGCTCAGATGTCAACCTGCCAGGTCAGGCCTCCTAAACCAGACAGATGGAAGAACAAGAAATGCAGACAGAAGACTTCTCTACTTCAAAAAGGGTGAATGTTTTGATCCACATAACCCTGCTTGCAGGAGGAAGGAATGTGTGCCTATTTTCCAAAAGAGACCTTCTACAGACATGAAACCAAATATGTGTGTCAACAGTAAATCCGAACATGGGCAGACAAGGCTGTCACACACACCCATTTGGTTAGCAGACGTCCTCTTGCAGTTTCCAAAACCAGTCTGGCTCAGTAGTTCCAGGCTGACAGAGAGCACAGAGAGTCAAACTCAGCTGGAACATGACTCCTTCTTTTCCCAATAGCATAACAACACCATGAGCCACAGGGCCTGTACACATACAACAGATTTAACTCAAATGTGGAGCTTCTGTACAGTTGGTTCTGTAAATTCTCTAAGTAAAGAAGATGAGAATGGAAGGAAGGAAGCCTTTGTTACTAGCTCTGTTAATTTAACAAAAACTGTACAAACATGTTCCCTGCATATTACATTATTTGAATTCCAATACTCGAGACCCAGCGCTATGCATGATATACATAAAAATCACCATGTATTACATGTTATTTAAAATGGATTAAATCACCGTGTATCACATGAGACCTGGTTAAATCACCATGTATTACATGTTATTTAAAATGGATTAAATCACCGTGTATTACATGAGACCTGGTTAAATCACCATGTATTACATGTTATTTAAAATGGATTAAATCACCGTGTATTACATGAGACCT
>JAOXYF010000019.1:1696378-1741027 GCA_028565775.1 Sternarchorhynchus goeldii
TCTCTCCACCACCTCTCCTAATGGTGAAGGATGCTCTCTCTCCACCACCTCCTAATGGTGAATGATGCTCTCTCTCCACCACCTCCTAATGGTGAATGATGCTCTCTCTCCACTACCTCCTAACAGTCAATGTCCATGAAAAATAAAGGTCAGTGGATTGTTTGTGGCAGACTGATACCTGACTGTATATTACCAGTGGTGGTTAACTGGGGTTTATTAAAAGTTGCCAATCAATCTTCTGTTGATTTACATTTGGATTGATTTTATTAGCCCTTTCACTGTAGAGTAAAACAATAATGCTGTTCTTTTGCATCTATGAAAGCTACTGCTAGCATAAACCTGACAGCAAGGCGTGGTCAGAGCAAGACACTGCACACATGGGAACAAAGTGGGGATCTTGCACTTGGAGATTGAAAACTATGTGATGGACCACAAACCTTCCTGAGATCACCGACCTCCTCTTCCTGCCAATTTGTGAATGCCTGGGACAAAAAAAGCCCATGGAAGGTTTGAATTTAATTTCTGAGGACAGAATTTCTGAGGATATTCAACCCCTCCAAAAAAACACCAACAAAAAAACAAAAACAGGAGTCCAGGAGCTCCAAGCATGTGCACAGACTCATCTGGAGGGATGAACAAATTCAGAAGCTTTTAGAAGAGAACTCATTCTTTCTGGGCTGTATCTTAGGCACTACAGACCAGAATGGGAGTCCATAAATCAAGCACAGGCAGGACTCCTAAAATACTTGCCATCCTTCAGCCAAAGAAAGTTACGACGCTGCAGTCCAGAAATTGTGTTTGTTCTGTTGAAGTTCATATCTTGAATGTGCACTGAGCCACATAACTTTAAAATAGGTCTCCTTCTTTGCATACTTTTTTTCAAAAAAAGCTTCCCATACATCTTGGAGATGCTATGTTCCATGGTTAATTGGTTGGAATTGCATCATTTCCCATAGGAGCTCTTGGGGAAATTTTTGCAGATAGATCTTGTTCCTGTTGGACACAACCCTGGCTTGGCCCCAGCCTTTAACATTACTGAAACCATGACAACAGGAAGGGTTCAAGCTGCAGCCCATCAATTCCCTGCTCATGCGATGTAGGAGGTCAGAGGTCAGAGACACAGAAACCAGGCCCAACCCTTTAAATATAACTGTGATTGCAATTCAGATCCATAAAGTCCCTTCACAGCCCACCATACATGATCACTGCTGATTTCCTGTTAACTATTACTGAGTTGTGTAATGCTGGGTGAGGGCGGATTGTGGTGTAATACAAACATTTATTGATACAACAGCAAGAACGCAGAACAATAGCAAAAAGCCGTATTGCACACCAAACACCAATAAAGGACTAACACACCATATTTGACATGTGGAATGAATAACAGGACAGGTGTAACGAGAGGTGCAGCACACAGGTAGACACACACACATGTTACACAGAGTTAGGGGGCGGAGCCGAGGAGGTTATGTTGTTAAGTTACAAGTAACAATGTTTCAAAATTTCTGTAATACATTAATTACTTAAAATATCAGGACTGTTTTATAAAATAGTTGAAAGTATTTTATGAAACTGTTGAAAATGTACCGTTTTTTCCCTTAAGACAGTATATTTCAAATTATTTGTGGTCATTCTAATATAGGGCCCATTTTTTTTGCTGAAAACGATTTTTCAGACCATCTGCAAGCCCTTGACTGGCCTGAAGATCGCCCAGCACAGCTTGCTTCAGACTAGAGAATTATGGGAAATTAAATGATATATAGTGCTGTGGTGGTAGACTCATTAGAGAGGCATGAGACAGATTCATATCGTCTGACACGGAAAAGGCCGTCCCAGATGTAATCAGACCTTGGAAAGTGTTTCTGACAGGAGACCACAGTATTCTCCAAAGATGCTGTTACATTGTATACAAAAAAGTATAGATATAACAAATCTGTCTGTCATTATGTAATGAGTCAACACTCATATTCCTAGTATTTCATCACTATTTCAAGGCAACAGTCTTATTCTTGCAAAAAAAGGCAACAAATAATCATGTAGATGTGACTGGACTGACGCCCAGCTCAGACACACTCTGCTTAAGAGATCTGACTCTTCAAAACGGACCACTTCCCTCCCAATAGGAGTCGGCTTGGTTTTTTCTGTTGTTGTTTCTGATCTAGACGCATATAAAAATCTGGTGGAAATCTTAAAGTTTCTGCGGTTAATCACGTCACATCTCGTGGCCGCGCAAGAAGCTTGGCTACCAGGATTTAATGAATCTCAGTTTGAATGCATGTAGCAGACCTCCATGATGGTCATAATCAAAGTGCTTAAATGCAGCCAACGGTCACATTTCATCATCTGTGTAGAGTGGATTTAAAATCTTTTCTGAGAATGACAAAGATGAGTGTGAAGCACATATTTACATGTGCATCACTGAGTAACTTGAATGTTGACGTGTTGGTAAACAAGTGAAAAGCATCATTCATGTTGCTTCGTTATTGTGAATGAGATTAGATGTGTGATCAAGCATAAAAGTGCTTGTAAGAGAGGCTTTTGAAGAGAAACAGTATCGTAAATTACAGTAAGAGGGAAGACAGAATGTAAGAACTTTGAAATTGCAATTAGTACAGAGGAAAAGGACAAACTGTATGACGTGAGAAATGGACACAAATGTAGTGTGTTGTATGTTAAGAACGTAATGTTGCATCTGCAGTTTGTACATTCCAAACATGGTGCACTTTTTCTCAGTCATTTAAAATCAACACTCCCTGCTCAGTAAAAAAGATACAAAATGTGTTAAAGTTGTCAGACAAGCTCCCTGTGACAAGATACATTTTAATGCACTCACATGCGCTCATAAATTTCCAAAAATAATTGCATGAAAAACTTTACAGAAAAGTCCAGATTGTTAAAGGTTACTGTATGGGTGTGACTCTTTTCCTGCCTGATGAATACATAGCAAACGTTATGCTCTGGCTTGTGTGTGTCACTAATAGACCCATACAGTGAATATATGATCAACACTTGGACTGAGGAAAACCTCTACTTGTTCATTATATTAGAGAGACACAACACTGGAGTCCAAAAGCATTCATTTCAGCCGAGCCGTTGAGACAAACAGCATCGGTGACTGGTGGATCTTAACTGGCAGTGCTTCATGAAATCCATTTACAAGCAAGATTTCAGCTACTGCCCCATGTGCTTCCTGTGCCTATGCTTGGAGCCGTCCAAATCAGCACACATCTGTACGGCAGACAGCACTGGTGTGTGAGGACATATGTGTGTGTGTGTGTGTGTGTGTGTGTGTGTGTGTGTGTGTGTGTGTATGGTTACGGTACAATACGTCCGCATACCTGCGTGTCTGTCCAGGCATGCACATGATTTTTAGAACATGTTGTGCAGTTTGAAGCAGCTTCTGCTTAGGCAAGCGTCTCCCGGTCCAGCATCTTTCACAAATATGTGTGTGCGTGCGTGTGTGTGTGTGTGTGTGTGTGTGTGTGTGTGTGTGTGTGTGTGAGTGAGTAAGTGTGCTTTCAAGCTAAGACAGAGTGAAAGCCCTGTGAAACATTACTGCCATCTACAAAGTCAATCCATTTAAATTGAGTAAAATAAGAAAATAAAAGTGTATTTGCTCATTCTCTAACAGGTATAGTATTACAATGCATATGGCTAATTTGACATAGTCCTAAAGTTTTTTAATAACACCATGTTAGTATAGGAAAATTGACAATAGATGATAAAGTTTAATATGCCCATAAAATTGTCACCGGTGTTTAGCAACTGTCAAGGAAGAATGTTTATTATGTTTTAAGGACCATCATGCTAGATTTACAGGCAGTGCTCTTGTTATTTAGTACTACGGTACAATTTGGAAGGATGTGATTAAATGTCTTAGAGCTAAGAGCTCATGGACAAAATGTTTCCGCTGGTTCTCCCAAGAAAGTGTTCTGATGATGATGAACCGTTTACCAGTTCCCTGAATTTGTAGTTTCTCTTACCGTTTTCTGAAAATCTTTGCAGCATAAACCCAGTACCTGGCCAACATACACTTCACATCTTGTAAGTTTTGGTGTACATGAAGTGTGGATAATTTGAATTTACTATTTATAATTTGAACATGATTCAGTTTATTTCACAGCAAGTTGTAAACAGGACTCCCTCAAATTTGTACCACATAAACAAATGTGCATATCGCATGAGAGATAGAGAGAGATAGATAGAGAGAAAGAGAGAGAGAATGAGAGAGAGAACGAGAGAGAGATAGATAGAGAGAGATAGAGAGAGAGAGATAGAGAGAGAGCAAGAGAGAGAGATAGAGAGAGAGCGAGAGAGAGAGAGAGCAAGAGAGCGAGAGTCAATCAACCAAAGCCAAAACAAGAGGTATCAGCAACATACTGAAGAGTCTAACAAAAACCAGAGGTGTGTTTGATTTCTGCTGTAAGAGACTTAGCTTCACATCAGCAGTGGTCAGGTATGTCTCCTGTCTCCATGGTGATCCCACTACACCATGATTAAGGCACTGGCCAGACGTACAATCACAAGATGAAAAAGAACATAAAAAAAACAGCATGTCTAAACTGCTAAGCAGCATCTCCATCATCTCGACCAGTTCAGTTACATTTAGCAGTTGTTGTCTGTTGCTAACCAGTTGGAAAGAAGATGATGAACACCAGATACATAAACTGCAAATTTTTGAAATAATTAGTGGCAAAGCCAGTTTACAGATGTTTGAGACTGACTCAGAAGGTTTTAGAAAGAGTCTTAGACCAAGCTGAAATCCTGACTACAGAAAGACCTCTGAAAACCATAATAACGGACATACCCCAAAATGTCATTTTCTGGAAGAAGAAATTTATAAATATTTATCATACATTAATAATGCAGCTGAGGGAACACCTGGGAATAGCAATGAGATCCATGTGATGGTGGGGATTCAAACCTCAGCTCTGCCATGTACCATTTGTGGCCATAAACCCCAGAAGATGTAAGCGGCTGTGGAACTGGAAAAGAAAAAAACACAGCACTATTCACACTTGCATTATATCCCAGCCTACTAAAAAGCCTGATAAAGAGGGCTTTATAAGTCAGTGGTGCCATTTTGCAACAGCAAAATCTGTTGAAACTACATACCTCTCAACACCATGCTTACACGTATTCACTTCTGGGGAGTGTGCTTGATTTCTGCACTCTTGGGGGTACATGTGTTTTCTCCATCAGTTTTTGGCAGGCGACAGACAATGCGGTGTATGAATATTCTGCTAATGACCATGCAGTCTTCAGCTGCAGGGATGGGAAGAAGGCGACTGCCCACACAGAAAGCCTCACCTGCCAAGAAGAAGCTGCTGCGTTGCATTTATTTGCTTAAGTATTAACATCATGCAAAATTATGCAAGCTTGCAGTCTGCAGCATGTAATACCCAGAAAGAAAGAGACTTCCAGGACTCTGCGGTATTGTTGTGAAATTTAAATAAAAGAACACATGAAACTTGTTGAAAAGATGGCCAATTATCTTCGTGACTGGACAAAGCACAGGGTTGAAGCGCTGTTGAAAAGTCCAAATATGAAAGCCCTCCCTTCACTCACAAACAGAGAGAGACAGAGAGTGAAAGAGAGAGAGAGAGAGAGAGGGGTGAGGAGAGAGAGAGAGAGAGAGAGAGAGAGAGAGGTGAGGAGAGCACATACTCGTGAGGGACGAACGTTTAGATTTTATCTCAGGCACTTTCCTTGAGGGCGGGGGAGAGAATCATCACTGCTGACCTTCCAAGTGAAAAGCAGAGAAACCGTGATCCAATAGGCAGCCTGCTCCACAGTGGAGAGCTGGGGCACTAGAGAGGAGAGTGTAAAGAGAAGAGAGAAGAGAGAGAGAAAGAAACACTAAGTGTGTAGGACAAATCAAAAGACCCAGAAAAACAGGGCAGGTACGCAAAGCAGGTAAGAATCATTTTGCTGTTGTGTTCTTTTCTGAAGGTGGGAGTTGCCTGAGGGGACACCTGGTGACATTGAAAATAAAACTACAGATGAAAATGTTGCCCAGGGGACAAGTACATTTTGGCAGACGCTGGTGCATGCACAGTGTCTCTCTGTTTCTATAGAAACCCTCTACCCTGCGACTGGTACTCTCCTCCCAGCCCTTAGCATTTTGTTCAAGGAATGTTCAGCTGGAACTTTATGGACACTTCTGATCCTTTGTTGCTTACAGTTCCATGAGTCAGAGTAAAAGCAAGTGATACTACTTCATTCATCTGCTGTTGATTTTGCCAGTCTGAACTTGTACATTTTAGTGGAGGCTTATTAAAGCCAGTTGTAATGGTTAGTTTGACAGAGATAAGGGTGTGCACACACCCAGTTATTTCTGTCGCTTAAAATAGAAGATTGCTTTTCTCTGGTCTTAGAACTGATTTTTCCCCCAGATTTATGTGGTCCAGCAAGTATAATTACATTATTGGCTTTCTATATGAGTCTTCTCTGTTTTCAGAGGCAGCTGTGACTGCTAAACGTATCATCAAATCCAACAATTGCACCATAATTTCTGTAATATTCGTCTAATTTTTAATCTTTCAACAATATTCTGGCACACTGAGACTAATAAAAACACAAATTACCTGTAAGGCTTGTTTCTTGTTTTAACCTGTTAAACTATGGTATGTTTTCTGCACAAGCTTCTGATAGTAATTAACTATAATTAACTCCATTGTTACATATCAGAGCAAATATTTATTTATTTATTTATTTATTTATTTATTTTCTTACTTACTTGAGAGACAACAGGTGAAGAACCCTCTTGTTGTGATTTTGAATCAAGGCAATTCCTGGTAACGTAACAGATCTTAACAGAATTGAAACTCTCTCCAACAGTGACCTGATTTCAGTCCACACTGTTATCGCACATGCTTTGTTTAAAAGTAATGGGGTAAGAACAAACATCTGCAATTATAACCCCGCTGGAACAAAAAGGGCAGATTTTATTTATATTGGCCAAGGAAATGTCATTTTTTACTTGCTGTTTGAGAGCCGACAAATATTTGCTTGTAATCTTTGTATATCAAGCCTTATCACACTATCAGTGAACAGAAATGTGAGCTAACATGACAAAAATGTCATATTTCTAACAATGATGTAATATTTGAATAATTCTAAATCACTTGGCAGTTAAAATGTTGACTGAACTTCTTAAAGGACATCAGAGCATCCAGTGCATGATACTTGGCTCAGTTTAAACAGCAAGTCAAATTGTTAGTTACCTTAGGTTATTAGTTACCTTAATCAGTTACTACAGGCCAAAGGCATGATCACTCTCAGTCCTTGGCGTGTAGATTTAAACAGTGATCAACCAAATGATCAGCTTTTTTTGGTGCCAGCAAAGCTCTGTTCAGCCCCACCTAAAACAGGCATTTAGCTGAATTAATAAACAGACCCACATTTTCCCAGGCTTCCATTTTCCCCAGGCTCCGCCTCTATGGCCTGGCCTCCATGATGAAGCTACTGTCACTCAGCCAGAGGGTTCAGGCCAAACATCTGATTGTGATCACTTGCAGTGGGCTGCCAGGATTCATACTGTATGCCTCAAGCATCTCAGAGTGATCACTTGCAGTGAGCCACCAGGATTCATACTGCTGATCTAGGGTTTGTTTTGTATGTCCAAATAACCATGTTCATAAATCTATTAAAGGCAAACTCTAAACTTATACTCTGGGAACGTTCGTATATACAATCACTCTCACTACAGTCCTGCTGTGAATCAGTGTCCAGTGGCCTAACAATGTGATATTGGGGATAAACCATTGTATGAATAATATATCATTGTGATTCATAAATGTCTCATTCATGTCTCAAAGTTGATATCCCTAGACTAGTGGGAGACATTCAAAATATATTACACATCTGGCCATGTAATATACAGTGTGCAAGTGAGTGTCTGTGTGTGTGTGTGTGTGTGTGTGTGTGTGTGTGTGTGTGTGTGTGTGTAAAACAGATGCATGCCATTTTCATGTTCTTAACAGCTTCAATAAGTGATAAAATAAATCACCGTAAGTCATAAGCCATGTTTTGTTTAACAGTTTTATATGGAAGTATATTGGTGATTATTATTGTTGACAGATATGCATCTCAGTGGTCTGTTGACAGCTGACACAGCTCTTGTCAATTTGTAAGAGAAACCAACAAGAACTAAAATATAACACATTATATAATGCACTATAACACATGCTATTATACTTTATAACACATGATATTGGCAAGGCTCCCTGCCTTAAAACCTATGCGGTTATTGTAGAGATTCAGTAAAGTACACTACAGGTAAGACGCATTCAGCGTTATAGAGACCTACAGATTGTACACAGCTCACTTACTTAAATAAATTGCTCTCAATTCAAAGTGAAGAAGGAATGGTTTCTTGTTTTTATTTTTCCAAATGTCTCTCCTCTGAATCATCATAACATGCTGAAGAATTTTGGGAAAGTACAAGCACCCAGTTCCTTCTGATGATGACTAGACAGGATGCTTCCTGTGAAGCGCTGCTGACCACACAGAGCAAACTAGATCCTAGATGGAAAACTGACTTGGCGTGGCTGTACATGCCTTCGCAGAGATATCACGTGGTAATTAGAGCAATTCAGTCCACATGCTGCTCATTCGAGCTATCGCCCTTTGAAGCTGCGCTCTCTCTGGCCAACTGTGTATCAGATATGTGGTGAGTGGAGAAGCAGAAAGCATAGCAATCCTATGACCACTGGTGACCGGTTTCCTCTGAGGTCTCCCAAGCTGTTGAGGCGCTTCTGTTTCCCTTGTCAAGACTCCCTCTCATAGATTCTGCTTTGCACAAAGAGGCCTTTATCTGGGACTCTGTGCCCTGAGACTGGAAGAGAACCTGGAAAAGTTAGTGCTGGGTGGTTTATTTAACATCCTGAAAAACCTGTACAACCCCAACGCAAGGGGTAGCAGGGCAAAGGGACCCTCACTTTGCCTGTGGGAACACTGCCACACATCTCTCTTGAAAACTGTCTGCCAGAGACTGTATTTTGTGTTTTTTTTTCTAAGAACAAGAACTGGTGTCATATGTCAGTTACATAACCATGGTATAGAAATACACATTAATGTTGAAATTATTCTCAACGGTGTGAGAGGTTTATGTTGATTGAGATTCAGTGTAAGAGTGTAAAACTGCTCTTCTGTGGTGAAACACACATTTGTAATAAGATCATCTTTCAGCTGATCAGTAGGTTATTTGTAAGTGGGATCTCCAGCTGTAGGTTGAAATGCTCTCAACAAAATATTTGAGAATTGAAACAAGTCTATGAGAACATCAGTAGAGTAATGCTCACAGGATGGAATCTGTCTTTCATTTGACACAGGACAATGAAGGCTGGGTTAGGATTTTTCTCCTTGCTTGTCCTCCTTCTGGCCACAGATGTCTGGGGGCAGCGTGTGAGACCTCGACCAAAGCCCCCCAGCACCAGGAAACCTGTGCCTCCTGCCGTGAGGAAACCATCTCCTGGTCCCCCAAAAACTGAGCTTGAACCCCGGGAGCCCACCGACTTTCCGCCTCCTATCCTTGGCCCACCTTCTTCATTCCCAGACTGCCCAAGGGAGTGCTTCTGCCCCCCTTCCTACCCAAATGCCCTGTACTGCGAGAACCGTAACCTCCGCAAGGTCCCAGTCATCCCGTTCCGTACTCACTATCTCTACCTACAGAACAATTACATTGACCAAGTGACTGCAGATTCTTTCAACAATGCCACAGATCTCAAATGGATAAACTTAGGGAACAACCGGATTCGCTCCATAGACAAACAAGTGTTTGAGAAGTTGCCAAATCTGTTGTATCTCTATATGGAGAGGAACCAGCTGAAGGAAGTGCCAACTGATCTTCCACGTAACTTGGAGCAGCTGAGACTAAGCCGTAACCAGATTTCAAAGATCGCTCCGGGTGCTTTTGGCAAGATGCAACACCTGGTTCTGCTGGACTTGCATCATAATCGGATCAGTGACAGCAACCTGGGCAAAAATGTCTTCAAAGACCTTACAAACCTTATACAGCTCAACCTGGCTCACAACATTCTCAGGAAGATGCCTGCAAATGTGCCTAACAGTATCTACCAGCTGTTCTTGGACAGGAATAATATTGAGGACATCCCTCAAGGTTATTTCAAGGACTTCACAAACCTAGCCTTTGTTAGACTCAACTATAATCAGCTGACTGATAAGGGCCTGCCAAAGATGGTGTTCAACGTTAGCACATTGTTGGATTTGCACTTGGCTCACAACAAACTTGCAACCGTTCCATTGTTCAGTGCCCAACTGGAGCATCTGCACCTCAACCACAACAACATTGAGAGTAAGTTATAGGAGATTTCCCTCTCACCCTCTCATGTAATTACTCTCTCACCTCTCAACCTTTCACCCCCTTACCCACTCACCCTTGTGAGCTCTCCTTTAATCCTCTCAGCCGCTCACCACCTCACCATTTCTTCCAATTCCCTCTGCTGCATTGTCACTACATTTTAATACATATACTTTGCAAAGTGAAAAATACTTTTCACTGCTAAATTAACCATTGTCTTCTCTCTCTAGCCATAAACGGAACAGAGATCTGTCCCTACAGTGTGAGCGAGGACATGGATGACTCCAACAACACCCCCAAGCTGAGATACTTGAGACTGGATGGTAATCACTTGAGTCCCCCCATCCCCATGGATGTCATCATGTGCTTCAGACATCTCCATTCTATAGTGATTTAGAAGAAGTTTGAAATATTCTGGAATTAAAGTTCTTGAACACATTCATGCACATGTATGCACAGCGTTCCTGTCCACTTGACAGTACTGATTGAATCAAACAGTACTATGGGAAACACAAGGAAATGGTAACACACACAAAAAAAGAAAAATACTTTCAGGAATGTTTTTCTGAGCTTTAAATAACATATTTATTAAACATCAAATATGAAAAATGCAACAAGCATGGATATTTCTGCTTTAAAGATATCACGTTCGTCTATGTTCTTGTGGTGCATCAGCATTAACTACTATTAAATAAATATCTATGAAAGAAGATACATTAACTGCAGTATGTTGCTATCTACAGTATAGTTATAGATATAGAAGAGATATTTAAACATGACTGTACTGGAACAGTTGAATATAAGGGGAAAGACTAACACCGTTAGAATTCAAATAAAAGGAGGAGGAGACAATCAGAATAATACTATAAAAACTGCAACAAAACAAATAAGAAAAAAAAAACGCAAGCGGGGATAACGTGACTACCATGTAGTTAAAACGTCCATAATGTTCCTGTGTCTGTAAGGCAACATATAAAAAATTGCCTTCAGTTGGTATGCATCTTTTTGTATAAATAAACCCTTTATCACAGTGTCCTCTGTGGCTGTTCACCTGATCTTTGATCAGTTCTTTTTATTACTTCCTAGTGTGCTCTTTGAATGCTCAGCTGATCTTTGATCAGTTCTTTTATTACTTCCAAGTAGTTAATATATTTTTTTATACTTTCTACTTACCATTGCCATCTGGTGGTTAGTAAAAACTCAGAGTCGAGACGATCAGAAACAATGTTATAAGCACGTGCTACAATGCACGCAGGTGGTGAACAAAGCTGGGCGCTATGCGTGTGCGTACTGCTCGTGTGTGTGTGTGTGTGTGTGTGTGTGTTTTTAACCTAAACAACAAGTGACAAAATACCACACTGTCTTGACCTCTTAACACATGCCTATCACTCATTTATTGAGAACCCTTTAAGCAGGGTTTTCTACCCTTCTGGTGGTGAGGATATCAGGTCCGCTCATGTTGGTTGCTCTTTAAAAGCGATCACAGTGCAGCAATTAGCATTTGCATTTAGCTTATTTCAGAAATAGCACCAAAATCGGACGAACAGTCGGTTCTAAAAAAATAACAGACAAGAATCAACTCATGGATAGAGAGGCGACTGGAAATGTTTAATAACCAAAGAATTGTCGTCATGGAAAACAGAATCCAGCATCTATTTACACAGGATATTCAAGCCTTTTCCGTGTGTGCCACGATACAAGTGTACCACTATGCAAATGCTAAATGTTAAACCTGAGGCAAGGAAAACGCTGAACATGTTTATATTCAGTGCAGCAGCACTCAAAATATGTATTTTGACGTTACTGGGTAATAACAGCGCATTACAATGCGACTCAGACCCCGTTTATCTCCGAGTTTAGTTGTTTCCTCGTCGAATGTAAGATGAAAATCAAATAATAAATGCAAATTCAAATTAGTAGTTGGCGAATTAAATAAATGATGTAATGAAATGCAGTCGTGCTAAGAACAGGGCGACAAAGACGTTAGTTAAACAACGAGAATTTTGTTGTTAAAATGGTACCACTACACGTGTGAGTTTGTAATCTGTAACATCGAAATATGCGGAGGCAATCGGGGAGAGTACGTTTTATCCTCAGTGATGATGTCATCGCAGTCAAAAATGTGTGGAAGTTATTCATTGGAGGTTATTAATGATGGACACATGTAATTCCCTGCTGGGTGTACTTCACAGCAGATAACTAAGACCTGTTTGATTCAAGGAAAACACTGCGATGTTTGATCATGTTGGAAACTTCCTTTTGAACGTCCAAGAAGGGATTAGCACCACCATCACCTCATCCACCGGAAATGAAGAGTAGGATTTGCACAATATTCAGTCATTAGGTAGGAGTGTCAGTGTAACAGCAAAAAATAATTTTCATGTAATTCAGAATGAATCTTCCATAGTTCTGCTCCTGCCAACCAGTTCTTCTCTCTTCTTTTTAGTTTTCCATAACATTATTCTAAAACTATCATCTCTGGCCACTGAGAGATACATCTGGCAACGGTTTACAAACATATGTGTTCAGTAACAATATTTTTAAAAAGAAACATAAAAACCCAATAAAATAACACATAAAAGTAAACTTTACATTTCTAGTGCTCTTTTAAACACCATGGCACAACTAATAACAAAATGCATACATGATTATTTTACTTACTTTGCATTTTTCTTACATTAATACAGTTGTGCTGACACTGGTTGTCCTAAATGACATTTTTGAAAAACTCACATTTCTCTGAATGACATCCAAGTACCTATTACACAGTAGAGAATATTGTATTTCTCTCTGTGTGTTGGATGTGTCTGGAGTCACATGCTGACTTTCACAAAATAATATCTATCAAGAGTGCCAAAATGAAATGAAATAAATCATCCAATTAAACTAAAATCAGTAATTCAATTAAACTATCTGATCTATTATGGAACACAGGAAAAAAGGTGTAGTGCATTTACATCACTAAAAATATTATTTTTACAAAATTATTTTGACTTTATTTCAAATGAGATGAAAATTTAAGGCAATGTTGCTATGTAATTTTTTTCATTGAAAAATAAATTTTTTATTTGTTTTTGTGGCATAATAAATACATATCCTGTGTAAAAACTATATCAAATTTACACTGCATTTCAGTAAAGTAGCTTCTTTTTTTATTTATTTTGGCATTGCTATCTAATAAGACCTTATGTAGTCCCATTGTCATTTTAATAACACATTCTCTTTATATTTTAATTAAATTACCGTGAAAGTACCTAGGAAGACAGCCTAAAAGGATTAGGTCTTAGAGGTTTAACCTCCATGAGCCTATACTGTTGAAAATTCATTTAAGCAGTGGCCGAAAGCACAATATAAACAGGCTTGTTGCTGACACAAATTAAGTCTAGTATTGATTCTAAAACTGAGAATCACAGTAAAAGTGTAAGTGTTGATTTGAATTTGAACTTGCCACAAAACCTGTCAAGATTTAGAGGAATAGTCCCAACACAGTAAGTACAAAGATGTATACGCATTATGGACTTTTCAAGGATTATAAAGGTCTATTTTTTCAAAGGGGAGACTAGAATGTAGACCAGTAGAGTAGTCATTCTTGCACTAGGCACTCAAAAGTCTTTCAAAATTGCGCATTATAAAACAAAACTTGAACATGAATGTGCAACTGGTTCATATCTGTAGTGCTTAATCACCGTAGCAGTGTTTAGAAATGCGTCCCCATGCCAAGTTCTTACCACACCCAATTACGAGAATTACGGAGGCAGGTTTGATGAGAACAATCAGGCCAGCAGAGGTCCGATGTGCAATGACGGGAAGTGAGAGGCTGGTGAGGGCACACAGCTCATTATCTGTCTGCATACGTCAATACTGGAACTAAGAACAATTGACATGAGATGGGTATTAAATCTTACAGCAGTGAGGAAGAATCAGGATTCTGGCTAGCTGAGATAAAACTCTTCTTATTAATAAAATTGCTGTTAAGACTTTAGTTATTAGTGTCAGTTTAGTATCAAACAAGTGTACAAGCAAGTTGTGTAACTGAAATACTGAGCTTGGGAATTTGCCAGTGAGGAAAAAAAAAAGACGAAAAGTTATGACGAAACATGACAAGTAACGTAGAAATCATAGATCCAGGAAATGAGGTGCCATTCACGTCTTAGGCTTTGTGAATGTACAATAGAAGAACACTGTCAAACCGGTGAGGAAGCCTGTTTGAAGTGAAAATTCCACCCTCAGTACCGTCAAGGAATGAAATGGATGAATTCATGTACTTGCTGATAAATGATATGACTACTGTGGTTAAACTGCTGTGGTTTTCCATGAAAACACCACCACATTTAAATATTTTAAATATTTTTAAATTGAATGAGATCATCATTACATATCATCATAATGTCGAAGAAAATATTAAAAAAAATTCTACACATACTTTTCACATCTTCTGCCATCTATAAAACTGGTGCAAAAGTGCAATAAAATTACAATTTTATTCATGTGTTTAAAAATGCGATTAAAATGCTTGCAGAACAATCTCTAAAAGCATGTCACATCATTTTTAATTCCTCTTATTTGAGCTTGATTTTACATATAGTAGATACCTTTTTTTTTAAAAAAAGTAAAACTCACAGTACATTTGCAGTCAATTAAAACCTTATACAGTTATACTAAAAACATATGCAGTTTATGATCTCACAGCTATAACATGACACTCTATAATTTCAGTTAAAAGTCCAAAATTTCCAAAGGGTAAAAAAAAAAAAAATAAATGAGGTCAACTACAATTACTTAAAACTACAATTACTTAAAAATGCTACTAAAGCACTGTGGTGCTCTTCATTGTTGGTCACCACCCCGAGGATTAACAGTAATGGTACCATTGGCTGCAACTTCCTTTTACAGTAAAGGTAAGTAAAGGTGAAGGAATACCTGGCAGTTTCCCCATCCATCCTTATATAAGTATCACTGAAGCCAGCATGGAGACACACACCACTCTGAACAGAAGCATTGAACAGACACCACCAGGTAAGATCATATCATGAACGTCACTTGACATATCTCAGACAAGCTTCTCAAAGACGAATTTTTTTTTTTTTTTTTTTTACGTATATGTATCTGTTGTTACGATAGACTGGGGTCATAACACTGTTCTCACAGCAGTAGGTAAAATTACTGTTAAAGGTATGCAAACAGTTTACTTGAAATAGCAGCTAAATTATCTTCATTTAGTAATCAAGCTTACATGGTCCTAATTGCAAGCATGTTCTGTATATTTATGGTTAGTGATTACGGTAAACACCTTAGAGTTGTTCTTATTATGCTGAAATTATACAAACTAAGGAGATTAAGGTCGCTATGTATGCAAGATGTTGCAAGACTGGTTAATGCACTCTTTCTGAACCCAGTCTTTATATAGTCTCAAGCCAGTTTCAACTCAGGGCCCAGCAGAGACTTCATGTTTATTGCTCAGCCTCAGCACCCATCTCACCTGACCCAAGCTATTAGGAGCACTGACTACCTGGCTGAGAAACACTGATTTAGAAGAAAGCGTTGGCATGAAATAAACATGAGTTTGTTCTCCCGGTTAGACAATCGAACCTGAAATGAAGACCTCCCTGCTGATCCGCCGCCTGCTCGTGGGCACTTTGCTAGCCAGCCTGTGGGACTCAGCTCTGGGGTACAGGCTTCGCCTCGGCTCCTGCTCGCTGACCGTACACACACACGAGCTCAGACACCACTTCCAGCACATTCGCCAGAGCTTGGTGAGAAAACGCAGCCTCTGGGCTCCAAAAAGACGAGACTAAAAGAACCGGTAGAGGTGTAATACGAGAAGTTATGTAGTCTGACTTGTAGCTCTGACTTTCTGTAATAACAGACCTAGGACAGGTATTTTTGTGGAAGATCTTTTCTTTGATCCTGTGACACAAGAGATGATGGGATGATCAGGTACTTTCATTTTCGAAGCATAAATCGTCTCATAACTCCTGTTAAAGCCTGGAGTGATGACAGTTACATATTTTTTGATAACAATGTTATCAGACTATGACAATGACTAGGACAGAAAAGCATAACAAATGAACTATCTGGGAACATGCAGAATAGCATATTTTTTTTAAATCATAGTTCACCATTATTGTGTGTAAGTGCAGCTCAAAAATAAAAGCTTGCTTGGAAATGCTTGCTAAAATGACGCAAAAAGAACTACCCTGATGTAACGATTTACGGCCAAAGATAATTGTGGACTCAAAACCGAAAGAATTCCTTTTTGGCAGAATCTAAATCAATCATGACTTCATTACTATGCTTGAACTGGAGCCAAGAATTCTGGCACCAGTTCAAAATCTTATTTTAACTGACTAGTTTGAGAGCAGAAGTTTTTGTGGCCAAGCATATCTGAAACCAGCACTCATGATGGTATCTGATGTTACTGAC
Organism: Sternarchorhynchus goeldii; assembly: GCA_028565775.1. Taxonomy (NCBI): domain Eukaryota; kingdom Metazoa; phylum Chordata; class Actinopteri; order Gymnotiformes; family Apteronotidae; genus Sternarchorhynchus; species Sternarchorhynchus goeldii. Next base: position 1,713,126 of record JAOXYF010000019.1, read on the forward strand.
AGATCTCTGAAGATAACCACAAAGGTATACGGCTGCTGAGAGGGGATACGATGAAAAACCTGCAGGTGAGCTACTCTAATACAGACTGAGCTATTCTAATACAGGTGAGCTACTCTAATACAGGTGAGATATTCTAATAGAGGCTGAGCTATTCTAATACAGGTGAGCTATTCTAATACAGGCTGAGCAGTTCTAATACAGGCTGCAAGCATGTGCAAGAAATTGCTGAATATGTGAACAGTGACCCTGACCTGCTGCTCGTTTCCAGGCCACAGACAGCTGCTGTTTCCTCAGGCACATCCTGCACTTCTACATGGAGAAGGTCTTCAGCAACTACAGCAGCAGTCAGTCCCTCCACCGCAGAACCACAAGCGTGCTGGCCAACTCTTTCCTCAGCATCACCAAGGACCTGAAAGCATGCGTAAGTACAGTCAGTGAGACATTCCCCTACAAACCCATCGCACTGTACATATGTCCATTCACATAAAGTTATTAGAATCATAGTCGACTTACTGATGTGGTGAGATACTTAGTGGTATAATCGTGGCCCACCAGCCGATTCCACGTTTTTGCTTTACCCAGTTCCCAACACATTGGGTTAAAGCAAAAACGTGCAATTATCTGGTGGGGCCCATGGACTTTGGAGTTGGGAAACACTGATGCAAGCTATTTCTTTTTCCCCTTGCATGATAATAATGAGCTCGTTTTTTTTAAAGCATGCTGAAATGCACTGTCAGTGCAGCAAGGAGGCCAATGAGAAATTTCATGCAATTCAAGTCAACTATGATAAGGTAATTATCATACAACATTCAACCGGCGGTCCACAACTACACTGTAGCCCACACTGAATGATGCTGCTGATCTAGGATCAGTTTGTTTGCCTCACACAGATAAATGAATACACCCACATGGTTGAAGGATAGCTGACTCTAGATCTGGTATGGGTGGTAAGCCTGGGCGCTTGCTCACATTATTTGTGTTTTCACACAGCTGGAGATGGGGGCAGCTTCTGTGAAAGCCATTGGAGAGCTGGATTCTCTGCTAGAGTGGCTGGAGAGCTTCCACAACTGAATGGAGCCAGAAACCACAGCATGCAGCACATCCGACTGCTGATACTACCAGCATACACATAGTGTCTATATATTTCTACAGTGGTGGTTAATGTAATGAGCCATGTGAAGACTTTCATATAAACGGTATTTATAAATTGTTCACAAACTGTAGGTGAAAACTTTTATTTATCTGATTAAAAAGAAGAAGGTGGTTGTTGGGGTTTTTTTTTTGCCTGTAATCACCACAAAAGTAAAATAAGTGAAATAGGAAAAGCTTGATTGACCGCAGTGAAGAATCACCATTACTAATGTTGAAATTAGTACTTATTTATTTATGTCTGGTTAAAATGATGTTAGCACAGCAATACATGTGGCTTTTTATTTATGTATTTATGCATGACACAAAAGAGTCATGCTGGAAAGTAGACCCATGAGGTCAGTTTGTTGTGTCTTGAGTTATATTTCAATTTAACTGGAAATAACAATTAGAAAAGTAACTAAATAAATTGTTCTCAATCATCAGTTGTTGTACCTGGTTTGTTTGCATGTCGAGTGCTTTGTCTTTTGGCATTGGTCATATCCTACATACAAAAACACGCTTGTTTTTTTGCGGCAGAGGATAGGAGCGACACTATTACAGCCGCTGTGAACGTACTGTAATCTTTTGGAGGGCAGGCCTATTAAAAGGACATTACAGTAATAAAGAGGTTATAAACGAGTGGTAGACAGAACGAGAGAGCGATGGAAACATCTATAGCAGTCTCTGCTGCCCTCTGGTGGCTAAAGAAGGCATTTTTGTTGTATTTTTACGGAGATGCCAAAGTGAAACAGTTAACTGTTAAGTAAACTATGCATATATAGTTTGCATAGTTTGTGAATCATATTATTTAGCTAGTATATCAATCATATTGTTTACATAATATTCCTAATTTCACAGATCACAAGGACGGGTTTAGGGACTAGTGATTATAACTGAAGTTTTGTATGCCAATATGAACTTCTCAAGAGTGTTGAGAAGACACCTGACACCTCAGGTGTTTTTTACTTCACGTCTTTCATAGCCTCTAATTTTTCAGTGTAGATCCCACAAAACAGATCCATGTGAACTGGGAATCCGTTTAGTGAGTAATCCAAACATACCAACCTAAAAATACTGACCAAACTTGGTTTCTGAAAGCCCTTGATTTAGATTTAACCTGTATCATCAGAATCAGACCTTTAAGTGTTATGTTCTCACCTCTCTAGAAAAAAAGTTACACAAACTACTCATGTCAATACTGTATTACTGATTTATAGATCTCACGAAAGTGTCCTTAGCAACAAGTCCTGGTTACTCAGCTCATGTAGTGGGAACACAGAATAAAGGACCCCCTTAAACTACAAATGGATTCTTTTACATTTTATCACTTTAGGTAAACTCTCCTGATGTAACATCTGTAGATGATGAAACAAGATAAATATGATATTGATCTGACCTAAAAATGCAAACTTGCTAGTTATGCAAGGATTTTATGATTCACTCCTGTGAATCACATATTTTCCCTGGTGCACGTGAAGTCACTGTTGCAAAATTGCTAAATGGAAATTTGAGACTACGCTAAAGACGCGTTGGGCTGAATATTGCCGAGGAGAGATATTTAACAGCTATTTGTTCATTAGATCAGAACCGAAAGGAAGTAGGTGGAAAAACATGGGTTTGCACTTTATATGACGTCTATCGTAGCATAGTACTGAACTGGCTTCCTTTGAAACTGCTGCATCAGGATGGAAAAAAGCCACTGATTTAACATAATATCACACTACAGTAACTAGCAACTGTACACTGACTTCTGCTGTAGTGCACAAGCAATGTCACATTACTTAAGGGCATTAGAAAGCACTGAAGCCAAATGTTGATTTATGACATCATAATGTGCATGGCTTGTTGCCTATATGATTAGACTCTTGCTTGTTTCTCTTGGCTTTCCCCCAGTCTTTGTTTTGACACATTTATTATTTTAGTAATATGCCACAAACTCTAAAACTAAATCTGCTGGCCGCAGGCTAAACCCCAGGGTGGCACAAACGTGCATCACATGACGATCATGTTAGAAAACAGTGCGCACATTGTGTTCGAGAGACAGGAAGTGAAAGTTTGCAAAAACATCACAGAAACATACATGCAGATATACGTGCTGCACAACATACATGTAATGGATAATCCTCCCCTCCCCCCATCTCACCTTGTTTTGTTGTTGTTTTTGTTTTTTTTTTTGCAGACAGAACTGGCAGCCCAGACGTGTGTGTGACAGCCCTCCCCCGCAGAGGCCCAGTGGGGCCCAGTTTGTGCTGTGCTCACTCCAGGACACGTCCGCTTGAACACTTCTTCTGCGTCACTTGCGAAACACTGCGGCATGGCCATGCACAGAAACAGAAAAAAGACCTACGAAACTAAAACAACCACAATGGTGTGGTGCATTACTGTTCAACTAAATTATTTCCTTTAAAGATGACAAAAAAATGGGCATCTCTGCACTTTCCACAACGGCTCTATTTTAACCCAGTAACGTATACCATGAAAAGTACTTGCCATTCTTCTGCCTGATTCCTCTTTTGGGCCCAGTGCAAATAAAATATATAAACACGCTTTCAGTATGGTTTGTACTTGGTGAATAGCTGACTGTAATGAAGACTAATCCAACCTATTCACTACTTTAAATTTTTTTTTTTACCACAGTCACCAATGTCATGTTGTAGCTACTGTCATGACATCTGCTGGATTGTGCAGGTATGTCCCACATGTTGTGCATTACAGTGCATCACAACTTTGAGTGTTACATAAATTTAGGCATGCAGTGATTGCGATCATCAGGGGGGAAAAAATTATGGATAAAACCTTGCGATCCGGTTTTGCTTGAGGAGTTTTTTGTGAAGCCTGGTGCTTTCCCCCCTTACTCACTGACCGAGCCTCATTACATGGACACAGATGACGTGACGTTTGACTATCACGTGATAAACTGAGTCACAGAACATAACCTGTTCAGAGTGGGTAACCCTCACAAAAGACAGTTATGGCATGTTAGGGAGGCTGGAGTTTGTGCTATAGTGTTAAAGCCCATTAGCACTACCGGGAGCAGGGGGACAACTCACCAACTCAGCATAACTTTCCCACATTACAAAGCTGCACATTAAGTACTCGGACAATTGGCAGATAAAAATAGTTCGGTAATTTTAACGTCTGTTATACCAGACAGGAACTTATTAAGCAGCAAAAACTAGCCTCCCCTTTACACGAAATATGGGACTCCACTCAACATGATGGCCCAGAAATGACAAATGCCTTTATGCAAATCCTGTGGGCATTTTGACAGCTAAGCTGAGTTCAAGAACTTAAGTTCTTTTTCAGGACTTCATGAAGATGAGAGGCATGTTGGAAGCTACATACAATTAACTATCTTACCATAATCTTACATAATTTATTAAGTCTATGCCTGTAATCAAATCCAATATGGTCCTTAAAAGCAATCCTCTTATAATTTATTCATGTTGAAATATAACAAAATAATTATTCCCTATAACTTTGTTGTTTAAAATCCATAATTAAGAAAACAAATTAAGTAACAAGCACAATATTGACAAAGAGCATGAACAAACATTTTCATGACTGATCCGCATCCTCACACCCAAAGAAGATGAAGAAGACATACGATTCCATCACTAGGCGATTCTCATCATATATCTCAAACATTAAAGGCAACAGGCTCCTAAGTGGCACCGCAGCCTCTTCACACCTCGCTAGTTTGCACTGACCAGAATGCCAGGAAAGCATTATGTTCCTGGAGGTAGGAGACATATCTAGAAATGCTTTCCTGGCCTTGTTGTCAATGCAAAGTAGCCATGTTGAGTTTCATAGGAGAATCTGTAGGTTTGGTGGGTGTCTGTAGATCAAGGATACAACATTATGCAGTTGACACTGTCCCTTGACTTTGGTCCAATGGTAACTCGAATACATACCTGGGATGGGGAACACCTTGCTACCAGGAGAAAACTGACAGAGACACTTGGTCAGTGTCTTCCAACTGATACGCTACTAAGTCCATGCATCTATTAACATAAATTGAGGTGTCAATGTGGGAGAGCACTGTATGAGAATAGCAAATCATAGGAAAATCATAATTCTGGTGTTAAATCAGAGGTATTAAAGAACTAACAAAGATGATTCAGATTTTCAATATCTGGATATATATACACACACACTTCACAGTCTAAATGAACTTGGTTCAGAATGTTTCCGTAGTAGTCAGGCTTTTTTCTAATCCGTTATCGCAGGACCTGTGAATGTGTTGGTGTGACTAAGAAAAGCTTCAGATGTCTGCTGTGTTACGGACTGTAAATGAACACCATTAAACCTTCACACTTTGGACTGTTATCAGGTAATACAGAAATTAACCAGAAAGATTAGAGACAGATGACTCATAAACAACCCCGCAAACATGTAAGGCAGGCAAAAGTAGTAGTTTTACTCCTTTGAATCCTGTGACTTATTGCATGCATATAAGCAGTTCTGTTTAACCTCATTGCCAGATAATTACATGAACAGTGACTAAGAGCAAGTCAGATTTATTTATACAGTGCTTTTTACAACACGAGTCGTCACAAAGCCAGCGATAACAGTGGCAAGGAAAACCTTCCCGTGGTGGAATTAAGGGAGACGCAAGAGGGAACCCATTCTTCTTGGCCAGCCCAGCTAATATACAGTACACTCTATTAGATTATGTTTAGTCCAAGTCACTACTCTAGTGCCAGCTACTCTAACAAGTCTTGGAGTGGGCGAGCATTATACCACTTTATATCGTCATCTGCCAGGCAAGGAAGATTGATTGATGACCTAATGAACCACAAAGGCCTAGAATACGACCTGAATTGTTTACATCCTCCAGTAGTCTGGGAATTAGGTATTGTGGGAGTGTGTAGCATTACAAAAATCATAACTGCTTTATTTTAAGTAAAATTTTCAAGAATGTAACAGGGTCTTTGGAAAGGCTGCTTTGGAAACAACTAGGATAACTCATGGTTTAAAAAAAAAGTATCAGTTTTTTTTTACAACATACAGTGCTGTTATTTCAGTGGTCAAGCGCTCAACTAGTAATCCTCAGTTGTTAGTTAACCCTCAGTTGTTAGTTAACCCTCATTGCTCAAGATGTATGATCAAGTCATAACTGTAAAGCGCTTTGGATAAAAGTGCCAGCCAAATGTTATAAATGTAATATAGTAGTAATAATGGTTAAGGCTTATGTAATATAGTAATAATAACAACAATTAAGACTTATGGTTAGCTAGCCTTCTATTCCAGGGTTTAGATGCTGCCCATTATAAGGGGATGTGAGATGCATTAACAAACTCTGATCTTCTACTGACATAGGAAAGATGTTCTTAGCCATGCAAATTATCCAAGTAAAAAATATATATAGAGAGAATGTTGGAACGAATTCCAAAGTACACTGTGTTAACATCACTGAAAAAAAACCTATGTAATTAAGTAGGAGAGCGCATTTTTAAAAATTGTATTATAATGTAATACCTTCACAGATGTCTGTAAAGAAAAGAAAATGTAAAATGACTGTCTTTCATTAATCAAATTTATACAATTACTGTAATAAAACTAACTGAACAGAAAGTATGAACAGCTGGTGAGGCAGGACTCCAACTCCCAGAACGCATTTGTTAAGGGCCCTATCTTCGCTCAGTCCAGAAGAGTAGTCTGAAAAAGCAGATCTTGCATGTCAGCTTGGAGCTCCAGAGTGAAGCAACTAAAGAGTAACTACAGAACAATGTCTTTATAGGAGTCACAATGGTCACTTGGGCCGTGCCCCACCACAAATGGTCAATAGTGTCTTACTACCAGCTGTGAGACCCTGTGGTTGGTGGGGATGCTGGCAGGGGGTAACCTTTGATTCGTTAGTGGTAGCAAATTTGATTCTTGGAGAAATCTCTACCTGGGCCTTTCTCCTCCCCCCTTTCTTATTCTTTCTTTCTCTCGTTCTCTATTAGGTGACATTCAGGGAATATTTTTTATGCTGCATCTGTTATTCTTAACATGTATTGTCGCATTGCAACATCTAAACCGACTGCAATGTGTAACTAATTGGCTTGTAATATTCAAATAAACCGTTACCTTAAAACTCTTCATTAGCATGAAGCTAAACTCTTCATCCACCATTATAATTTATAAAGAATTCACTGATTAGAGTGATAGTTAAAGAGATTGGGGAAACCAATTCCTTGCAGAGAATCCAATCTGCGGCGATTTACTAGGTTAAACCAGAAATTAGGCAAGCCGAATGGTAAACCTCTGCCAAAGCAGGCTGTTAAGGAACTCATATTCTCATGATTTATTGATGGGATATACAATAGAATATGTTCTTTATAACACACGTAATTATAACTTGGAGTTTTACATGCACTAAGCATTCGCCTGCTCCTATTTCTGCAGTTGGTTGTAGGTAAGCAGGGTAGGGGTAAGTAAATAACTAAAACCCTGGAGCCCAAGAAGGATCAAGAAAAGAAAACTGACTTCCAAAAGCATCCATATGTTAAAACCTATTTTGAACTCTTGACTTCGCGTCATCATTTATATGTACATGCTTTCCTTGACATTTAGTGGCTTACAGTAATTAAAACCAAAGCCCTAAAGGCTGAGCAAAACCTCATCACTGGGGCAGAGGCAAGAAGCATTTGAATCATGGATTGGGTTCACCATGAGCACGGCTGTCTTAACGAAAGCATGGTCACCTTTATTGCTCAATCATGAAATGACATACCGTTCACAAATGCAATTCACACTCACTCTGTTTACCTTAAAGTCAACCCTGTTTCTTTGAACCACAAAGACTGTTTTGACTCTTTTGAGTGAACAACAATAGCAAACTGTGCAAGAAGCAGACTTTTAAGAGTACTGAGTCAAATGAGCACTCGAGAAATATTCAAACCTAACTATTGATTTCATAAACAATATTTTCATGTGCCATATAAACTCATGAACTGTGTTACTGATCTAGGCAAACCTTTCCTTCCTTTATGTCTGTAATAATGGACAAAAGAGAAACTAGTACTTTTTCAAAATACTCATATTTCACACATGAAGAAATATATGTGAATTTCCATTATTTAACATAAGCAATACTAGTGCACAGTTCATAGTAACAGTGATTATTGAACATGATTGTGCTAGTTTTAGCCAGATGAGCAGCTTTATTCACAAAATAATCAGAATAATTTGATAATATATAAACCCAGAAGATATAATCTGATAAGATATAAACCCTTTAGAAATTATTATCTTAACCCAGATACAAATCTGGCCATCCAAACCAAAAGTTTAGATGAATATTTGAAATACCCTTATCTATCATGGCAAGGAACTAACATGGAAACTTTCAGCATAGTTCAGCATAGTACTGTTAGATAAGTCTATTAAAAAAAAGACTTATAGCATTCTAATGTACTAACATCATGGATAACTGACTATAAAGGAAATTAAACCTGTCCGTCATTCATAAAAAAAAATTCCATTCATGAAACATCAAAAACACTCATGTAAATGAATGAGAGCGAGAGAGAGCGAGAGCGAGAGAGAGAGAGAGAGAGAGAGAGTGATGACATAGGCTAAGAGGGGGGTTATGGATTACCAGTAAATGCATCTCCAGACCACAGGAAACAAGCAGGAATTTTTTCAAAATTGGCTATAAAAAAAGGCACCTCCATGGCCTCCAGCACATCTGGAGCTTCAGCCAAACTCTCAAGAAAGGGTTAACAAGCAAAGACACAGAACTCCAGCTCCGAGAATGCACCTCTTAAAGGCCGCTGTGTCTTCTCTCCTGACAGTGCTGCTACTCGAGTACGCTCAGTGCAGAGTCAACTGCAAAGACAAATGCTGCAAGTTTGTGGAGAACTTCCCAGTCAGACTGAAAGCTCTACGCTCCTCGTACTCTGAGATCCAAGACTACTATGTGAGTACTGTTTTCTTCTTAACGCACATTAAGTACCTTAGAGTGGCATTCATGCAAAGATTAAGTGCTTGACTTGGGAGAGAAAACACTGCATTTGTGTAAAAAACCTTTTATGGAGAAAAGACTCTAAATTTAATGGCTTTTGTCTTCTGTCTGCTCAGGAAGACAATGATGAACTTCAGTATGCACTATTAAACAAGTCAGTGGTGGAAAATGTTAAAGTAAGTATCAGACACAACAGTTTCTCAACTGTTGGTGTTTTACTACATTGTTTAATAGATTTGATTTAGAGTTTCTATTATTATTTTAGAACTGCAGGTTTTCCCACCATTTAATTTCTGCTTAGCAATAACAATACAATCGTCATAGCGAAAGTAAAGAGTAACAATATGAATATAAACTCGGTTACAACGGCAGAAACAGCTACTGCAGTTACAACCAGATGTGATATGTGACGTCTCATTTCGCTCACAGAGTGTCTACGGATGCCATGTTATGAAAGAAATTTTGCAGTTCTACTTGGAATCCGTTTTACCTACTGCTGCCTCAGAAATCAAAAAGCTCCCCAAAACGCCGATAAACAACATCGGAAATATTTTCCTCGAGTTGAAGAGGGAGCTTGTCAGCTGCGTAAGTGTTCGAGTTTTTTCCCCCTCACAGAAATAACGACCTTTGTAGTTCATTACATCCACATGTTTAAAAAAAAACAAAAAACCGTCATGTCGCGGCGTGCAACGTTGTAAACTGTACTTGCAAAGCGAACCATTTCCCCCTTTAAGAAGTTTTGCAGAATGCCGCGTTGTACCTGCAGTTTAGTAGCCTCGAACAGAAAAAAACATTTCCAAACACGCTGGATCTTAGAAGGATCTTAGAAGGATCAATGTTTTGCCTCATTTTACGCTTTAACAGAACAGTTAGTAATGCGCGCCGCTTTCATTGGCAAGACTTTTCATCTGCCAGTGTCTGGTGTTTACGTACTAGAGTAGCACAAATGTAATGTGTATATATATTACTTTTTCTTACAGAGGAGTTACTTCGCATGCCAAAAACCTTTTGAAATTTCAACCATCAAAGACGCATATGATCAAGTAAGTTATATCAAGTTATATCAAGTCTATCAACTGTTAATATATGAGAAACGGATGTATAGTGATGGATCTGCATGTCTGCTATGGCTCATGGGTTTGTTTTTGCCTTTAGATGAAAGATAAAGGGCTCTACAAAGCCATGAGAGAGCTGGATTTGCTGTTCAACTACATTGAAGACTATCTGGCTTCAAAGAGACACAGAGACTAAATACACTTAAGGACCCAATGGATAACCTGGGAATAAGTGGTTCACATTCCCATAGCGTGGGAACAAGAATGGCCACGGAAAGAAGACCTAGCACTGGATATTGTATAGATGCCTCTGTGTAAGAAGAGTTTGGCTGTTGGGTCCTGCCCTAATCTGCTGCTACACTACTGCTACTGTGTATTTGCACCAGGGTCCATTTGTTTTCTAGAGCACTGGCCCTTGAAATGTTCTTAATGTGGATGTTCTTAGAAGAACCAAGTTTATGAGTCACATTGACCAAGGCTATTCTGAAACATATTTTCTGCAAATGTGTTAATGTAGGTTATGTATGAACGAGTATTTATTACCTTTGATCTCACTCCAGTCTTTAATTTATTTTTATATGATATGTAAATTACATTTGCAAAGATTGAATGCACCAAAATATGCTGAAATATCATGTTCATGATGCAATAGATTTGGATTTATTAAACAAACTGTAAAAGCTATGTATTGTCATGTTAATTTTTGTTCTGCAGTGGTACTGCAAGGCATACATATCATGAGTGGGATTCAAGAAATATGTAAACAAATGAAATTAGTCAATTTTAGCATAGATGTGTGACATTAGTGTGTGCCAAAAACTGAGTAAAGGCAGTGTTGAAGAACAAGATCTCCAACCAGAACTGACCTATATATGGGGCCAATTTCCAGCAAGTCACATCTTTACGGTAAATTCACCCAGCACAACCCGCTTCACGGACTGTGTAAGAAATCAGACACCTAACTGCCATGCAACTTCGGCATGCTGCTTGGGGTGAGAGCGGTCTGGTGTCAGCACAAAAAAAAAAAAAAAAAAAAAAAAAAAAATTTGTGAGGGGGAAAAAAAAAAAAAAATTTGTTTCAGTTATGGCAGTGCTGAGTAAAGCTTTGAGGTTGGTTAGTGTTGCTTTGTAGTTTCGGAAATTGAAAGCTGTTTTGCACAAAAAATAAAGTGCAATTACATTTCAGTTGCACTAAGCTGGACCCAACCCTCTTGTTCAAACCAAACTGTGCAGAGTTTCTGGGCAGCTGTGGTACCTGTGATTGGGAGATACATGATGGACTAAAGATGCTCCAAGGAAAAAAGCAGAGATATTGCTGGGGATCAACAGTAGTAATATGGTCACTAATAGGGAGGTCTGGCCTCCATGTGTTTTACAGGAAGCACTTGATCTCCACATCCTTCCCCAAGCCCCTGACAGGATATTATTCACATCACCACATCAACTTTTCAAGTTATGTCAATCTGGAAATCTTGCGCAACAGACCTAAAGATTAAATTTACTTACAACAGACATTTGTCATGGGCAGAGGAATTGTGTATTAGCATAGTATTAGCATACACACATGCACAAAGCAATGGCACAATAAAAGCATTTAAAGACTTAAACAGTCATAAATGACCATTTTGTGAGTCCATCGCTCAGCTGGTGGCATGTTTTAACCATCCACTAGTTCATCCACAGGCAAGTTTCAGCACAGAGAACCCAGCAGTCAGACTCTCCTCCACAGGTGCTGATATAAATTCTTGAGTAGATATCTCGACATGAAAAAGGAGTCATAGTTGGACCGATATCCAATTTAAACTGCTGGACTGTCTTTGGACTTCAGACCCAACATATGCCAAGTCTGCCAGCGTATACATTTATTTAGCAATAAACATCACTAAATAGAGACACTTCTAAAACGAAATAAAACAATTGATTAATGTGTGACAATACACATTCATAGCAGTTTTTCACCATTTTACCCTCAGGTACAAGATCATACAGACCCTTACCAACAGATTCAGGCATTTATCAATAAAATCCATATATGGTTAATATTTATGGCCTTATTAGACATGCATGCACCTTAACCCTAACCCTTAAGTTACTTGTTTCATATTATACATGGTTGTGTGTTGTATACTGTATTAGAACATGTGTTATACAAATCTATACTATCAGCAAATACAATACAAATGTACACCTCATGAATTTCTGGAGCTGTATTGCATCATGATGCATCATCATACTTTTCCTTTGGCCACAGTTAAAAAGACTCACAATAAGTAGGAATCCTATCCCAAAATAAACTGACTAACTTTTGCATTTGAGTCACTGGTTAGACCATCAGTCTCCATCATTTTCTTTCCTGTTTCAACCGTTTCACTGTAAGTTCAGAGTAAATTCCACAGTCATAGTCAACTGAGGTATGAATTCCAAGTGTCAGATGAGGACTAGAAGAGTAGCAACAACAGACACTCCTGCAGCAGTTTGCAATATGGAGTCCACAAGTCTGGATGGTGTGACACCAAACTGCCATCAGGTGTAGTGCTGTTTAACCTTTATTCCCCATAACTCGATTCAAGCAAATCAAGAGTGAAAGCATGGCTGTTGATGGAGCAGTAACAAAGCATAAGGTGGCACTAGGAAGGCACACAGGCCACAATTTGAGGTGCAGGACGAGTGGTGAGGCTCAGCATTCATGACCTGGACCTGCAGGCTTAAACAGGGGGGATGAGAGAGGGCAGCCAAGATGCAGATGTGTGGAATAACTATGAAGTGGATGACTGCCACTATGCAATTTGGGTGCCTCTAAAAACCGTGTGCGATTTACTGAACAAACGCAGTTTTGATCTTTGTTAGATCATTCAACACATTTGTGTCATTTCCCTTGGACATGGAAGCAATGTGTAATTATCAGTGGAGCTCAAAAACAGAATACGGAATGATTTTTACAAGAGATTTTTTCAAATGTGACATGATGTATTGATATACTGATGGGTGCACATGTATACGTAATTGTGATGGCAATTGTATCCACTGGTTATCAAATCTGCCTCTGCACACACAAATAAAGAACTAAAGTGCATGATGTACATTAACGAATGACGCAGAGAACGTGTTACCGAATGACACGTTACCGGATGAACATTTTATTTTCCTCAAGAGGCTTCTGCTGCTCATCAGGGCACTGTTGTAAATAAGAATACATCCTTTAGATCTTTGTGAAAGATTAAATAAAAGACCAGCTTATATGGTTAGAACCTTAACACTTTTTTTTTTTTTTTTTTTAAAACCATTTCATTTTTTTAACCTCTAACAAGTCAGTGTACTCTAGATCAATACTACAGCTGTGTCTGCAGTTCACACTGCAGCAGTAGGCAAAGAACACATTCAGAGAGATCAGCAAAGCAAAAAGAAATTCAGTAACTTCATGAACATTATCAGCACGTCAGATCATGAAAGTCATCTTTCTCTGTAGGAGGAACCTCTTTGTGAATGAATAAGCACACATTCACAGTAACAGTCCATGTATGTCAGGGTGCACAGAATCAGTTGCTGGATGGGAACTTCAAGAATTTCAAAACACGAATTTCAATTTACACATTTCCAGCCAAGGAGCAGCAAAGTATAGATTGATTAAGAACATTACTGAAGGGCATGTTAAAATTATGAATTGAATGACATGCTGAATAATCTACATGTTTAAGACGGATGCTTTGGTGTTTGATACAAAACATTGCTTTGTTTGATCAGTGAACAAACATCCATCTTGAAAAGGTGATGTATACAACAGCCCATAAGGTGCTCATCTTGGTCCCGCGTCTGAATCCGTTTCACTGTTTGGCAGTCACTTTCTTTGAATAGTTGGTAGAGATTTGGCTCGCAACCACCCATTTACGTTTGCTAACAATGAAGGTACTTGTAGTCTGATTCTGAAAATCAAAGTATCTAGACGCAGTTTACTTCCAGGCAGTCCAAGAACAGCAACCAGACCAAGATGGAGATCGCACTTTCAGACTTCAAAGTATTGTTCAGACTTCAGTCCTTTGAGGGATAAAGTCTCCCAGCACATCTCACATTATACGTTTCCTGATTAGGTCTACAGCTGTGGAATGTACAAAACGTTTTCTCTTCTTGAGCGACTGTTAGGAAATTTCCTGCTCTTCCATTAGCAAACAGAATAACAGGACAACAAAAGCAGCGTCGCACCACAAAGTCTGCGATAGGGAATATCAGTTAGCCAAACCTGGTAAACCACCTCAAAACAAAACTAGAATTTTATACTTCAGCATGACTAAGCACTTCAAAATAATCCAAGCAAGCTTGAGCTCTGGATCAGCTGTGCTCTCCATTGGAAATGAGCAAGCATGGGTCATCTGTAGAAGCTGCATATATATGGAATGCGAGCCAGAATGATTATCTAGGGCACACAGAAACAAAGGGTAATGTTTGTTGCGAAATATGAACAGTCATAACCTCACATAGATAGTGCTGTCAAATTTCTGGACCACTCAGTTACAACATCGCTGTTCATGCTGGGTTCAGAGAAATTCAGGGTGCCACTCCCATCGCCCCTTCCTTTTTTTCAAGAAAAAGAAAAACTCAAATGACTCAAACTACTTGTACAAAGTAAAGAGCTCATGGACAAAGTCCAAATTTCTGAAAATAGTGAGTGATCTGTACAGGCAACATAAAGAAACACATCATTAAAAGTAGCCAGGAAGAGACAGTACTAAAGATAGCCCAATTTTCCTTCCAAACAGGTGTTCAAGCTGCACTTTGACAAACTGCCAACATCTCGAGATGAGTTGCAAAAATGCCAAACCCCAAAACCTCAGCTCAGTTTTCTGTCATGATGAGGGTAAGCTGAGGGCAACTCAAGGTTATTATCCAACATCAGTAACAACTGTTTCTATCAGGAGGTGAGGAGAATGGCTCACATTAAACATCTAATAACACTAATAACTGGAGCATACTACTGTAAACAAACAAAAAAAGGCCTGTAGAGTCCTGACCTCAACCTGATAGAACACCTTTGGGATGAATTAGAGTGGAGACTGAGAGCCAGGCCTTCTCGTCCAACATCAGTATGTGACCTCACAAATGTGCTTCTGGAATGGTCAAAAATCCCCATAAACACACTCCTAAACCTTGTGGACAGCCTTCCCAGAAGAGTTGAAGCTGTAAAGGGTGGACCAACGTCATATTGAACCCTATTAGGAATGGGATGTCACTTAAGCTTATATGTGAGTCAAGGAAGCTGAGCAAATACTTTTAGCAATTTTTTTTCAGTAGTATGTTCCGGTTATTAGTGTGATTAGATATTTAATATGAGCCATTCTCCTCACCTACTGATAGAAACAGTTGTTACTGATATTGAACTATTCCCACAAAAAAACAACAAAATTGCTTGTTGACCAGGTACACTGTAAACCATCATACTACTGTTTATATAAAACATGACTCAAATACACGTTTGTTTTCATGTGTTTTAATCCAAATTTGAAGCAGACCAAGACCTAGATACAGCAGCTGAACACTGAAAACACATTTCCGTGACTCCCCTGCAAGTTATTCTGGGGCTTAAGGTAACAACCTCTATATCCTATGTGTCTTTTTTTTAATTTTTTAAATTTTTTTTTGGAAAAAAAAAAAAAAGCCATCTATGTGAAATGAAATGGGGGGGAAAAGTAATAATGGCTTACAAATGAAAAAGAATGGTTGGAACAAATGGATGAAAGATATGCAAAAGAACATTTTTACAATTCCCAGAGTGAACAAAAACATAAGCACATTAGAAGAGGCACAGAAATAATTTGGGGTGATCTTGGGTTAACAGTCCTCTGCTTCCACACTGGGTACTTCCAACAAAAATTGTATTCAAATTTGAGCATATGGAAAGGGGGGAAAAAAGAAAGAAAGGAAGAAAGAAAGAAAGAAAGAAACACCACACACCCAGACACCAATCATACTCATCAGTGCAAAGTCAGTCAAGCTGGAAGATTTCCTGTACACTTTTTTAAAAATATAAAGCAAGAGACGTTCTACCATCACTTAAACTTGCCAACACTCCGTGCCAGCTGGGTTTAACGTCTATTAAAATCTGATCCCTAACGCACAAACGCATATAGGAAATATTGGAAACCAGCGTATAAAATCTGGGGGCTTGAAATTACAGGTTCTTAATATAGCTCTTCTCAAAAGGTTTGTTCCGACATGGTTGCTGTTTGCTAAAGGCTGAATGTTTGAGAACAAGACGCATAAAAAAGTACAAATGCATTGCTGTATGAAAGACCACAGCTATTTCACAAACAGAAACCGTCCTTCCAGCAGTATCCGTTTACACGCAGGAGAGGAACATAAACTCATAATGAGGAACATCAGAAATCACATGGATCCCTCAGCACTCTCGTCAACTCTAAGGAATTTGCTGTTTACTAGTAAAGGTTAAAAACATAAAACTTGCAATATTGACAGCTATTCTAGATATTTTTTAAAACAAAACACTGACCAACAATCTTTAAAAGACATTTAAGGGACAAAACGGCAGTTGGGGAAATTGTATGCATAGTATTGACTAGGTGAATCACAGTTTACCCAAAGCACAGACTTAAGGATGAACAAAGTAAAGAAAAAATAAAATGTATTGGAGAATGTTTTCCTTAATGATTAGGAAAACCCCATACCAGACTCCACAAAAAAGTCCACATGGGTCCTCTACTTTCCCACTAAAAGGACAAGGCTAAGCAACAGACGCCACTCTTAAAACACGCACATATCAGAAAGGACCAAGTGCCTCGGGCAACTGGACCTTGGACCAGAGTCGGAGCATCTCGCACCAGATGCTTCACAGGGGTCATCTACATTCCACAAGTCATTTCAGTAACGCGTCTGCTGCAGCGGCACGTCAGCACCTTTAACGCATCACACTTTTTGGAACTAGCAAACTCAAGGCAAGTGTAAGAGTGTTTCTGAGAACAGGAGGGGTGCCGGGGGTGGGGTGGGGTGGGGTGGGGTGCTCTGTGAGTAAGCCTGTATAAGGCTCAAGATCCTCGGGGTGGCCTGTCATAAGAGCCTGAGAGTTATACATCCACAAACTGGGCGTCCTATAGATATACAGTGCAACTCGGTTTGCAAATCCATTTGTAACAACATAAGAGTAGTACAAAATAAAACTGCAGTGCCAGGCGTGTGAGACAATGTACCAAAGGTGATTTAAAACAGAAAGAGCACAAACATTTCTTTTCTTAAGCATTCAGATAACCCAGTACAACAAGTGAGGAAAGAGCAGGTGACACCATTATAATGAGCATGTAGAGACATTAACTCTTTAAATTCATAATCTCTACGCTTTCGAAATTTTATAACCCCTTCTCAGGGTGCAGAGTGGCTGATTAGTTACAAAGACTAAGTGATAAAATGAAATGATTCATTAAAAACAACCAAACAAAATAACAGAGATAAAAGATTAGGGGAAAAAAAAAATTGTTTTAAGGAATTATCGTTCACTCACACTTCACCCATTTTCATGAATTATTGCTTCCTTTTTAAAAACCTTTTAACAGTATACATGTGACTTTCTGAAAATGTGTGCGAGTGTGGGTGTGTGCGTTGGAGGACGAGACCAACACTCAACAGGCTGGCGTTTGATTCTCTGTAGCTATGCTGGCTTTCTTCCTCCTTTTTATCAGCAAAGGGTTAGTGGAGTCCTCGATGGTTTTGATTTTGATTTGTTCATAATCCACTCGCATTGTGGCCAGGGCACTGGTCATCTCCTCCTGTGTTGGGGCACAAACACGCCGGCAGTTAAACATCAGTGAAAGGCGTGATGGAACTTGTTTTCCATCAGTGCACGCTACCATTCAGGCCCTTGGCAACTTCAAAAACCATGAGCAGCTTTGAGGGAAGTGTGGAAATGTTACCCAACGTCCACCACGGGCAGTTTTCATTTCCCCAGAGCAACTTGCGAGTCCAACAGTTCGTACATGAAGCAGTTTCTTGTTTAGCAACACAATAACCAGCTAAATATACGTAGAAGCCACAGTGTGGCTCAGCACGTGTTGCTTGTGCGGTGCGGTCATACTTTAACCACCGATGCAAATCAACACGCATATTTTGCTTTCCAAAAAAATACCTTCGAGTATAACCATATCATACTGCTGGTCGCTGCTGGCTACGGTGTGAGTGTGTCGGGGAGAAGCTGCTCACCTTCACGTCCTCCCAGGTGTCCTTTTCCTCCATCAGCACGCGGCTGGTGTGGAGGGGCGTCTGAGGAACTTCCATTGACTGCTGCACATGGCATTATGGGTCAGAAATGCTTGTTTAAATGGAGCACTGCACAGCAAATGTTTGCATTGGTTGTGTGCGCACTGAGTTGAGCATGCGGGGTTACTGTTCTTACATTAATCCAGGGATGATTCATGAACTCGGTGATGGTCATCCTTTGCGTGGGTTCAGTCTTCAGCAGCATCCTGATAAGCTGCTTGGCTGAGAAGGAATACAATATTAATTCGCCAGTTAATCTCTATTCAATGCAAACAAACGGAGTGGCGTAGGAGTTCAGTGGTCGGCAGACACGCACCTTCCTCTGACACGTCAGACCATTCCGGATTGGGAAATTCATACTGTCCCATTCGAATCCTCTTCTTCATCCCAGGAGATATGGCAAGCCCATGGTTGGAATAGAAAGGTGGGTAGCCACAGAGCCTAAAACACAGAACAGACAAAACCATCAAAACAAAAAACGGTGAAAAACCAGACAGCAACAACAACAACTATTACAACTACAACACACTGGCCCTCATTCCTGGTCCAACAACATCTCATCAGACACGGGAACGTTTATGGAAGACGGAGTACGAGACAGAGTCACTTACAGAATGTACATGATGACACCCAAAGACCACATGTCACAGGATTTGTCATATTTTTCTGGACCAAGAACTTCAGGCGCTACAACGTGGAAAAAAAGAGCAGTGGTACTTAAAGAGGAGGAGAGACGCGTCGCAGGATGCAAAGACTACAAACAAGCACAGAAAACAGGAACGCAGGGTGCAGTCCAGAGCTCCTGAAAACGGCCAGCCTTACCGACATAGTAGGGCGTGTAGCATGGAGTATTCAACGAATTGTGCGTGGTCGTCTCCTTGGCAAAGCCGAAGTCTGTCAGCTTGAGTGTCGCTGTGGGTCTTTTTGAGGTGTACAAGAGGTTCTCTGGCTGAGAGATGAAAGTAACCGACCATAAGGATAAGAAGATCTCTCTGGGCTTACTGACGGCCAGAACGACACTCACCTTGACATCTCTGTGCGCAATGTTGTTGGCATGCAGGAAGAGGATTGCTTCTCCTATACTCTTCATGATATCGGAGGCCTCTGAAGTGGACGAGGCGGGAGGGTTATCAATTGGGAACCTTGGCTAGAAACCAGGAGAAAAGCTTAAGGAGCAGGATAAACCCATACCTCTCTCTGTGAACGCTTGGTCGCCGCGGTCCTGAATCCGACTGAACAGCTCTCCACCGTCCATGCTGCAAAACAAGCACCAAAGTGAACAAAGTAAAACCCTCTCAGAAAATGCATATAAACATGCCTTTTGTGAAAAAAATTTAAATCATCAAATGATTATTGAAATTATCATTATTAATAATGAAATTCATTGTTGAAAAGCAATTGAAAACCAGTCAGAAGAGAGCTATGAACTTGGGTCATTTTAACATTCAGCCTTCGTCAGCAGGCTTTGCACTACATTGCATCTGCCTTTCAGAGAAACGCACATGGCTGTTTAGAAGAATGTGGCGTGGTGCGTGTGCCGTTTGTGAGGACAGTTGTTCAAAGGTACCAATCACCCACAGGCCTGTTCCTTACTGTTAAAGTGAGAGACGTAGATGCACGATTACAGCACCAACCCAAAGGCTGAAAAGCTCTCAGTAAGGTCACCCTACATAAAATCCAAACCACATAAAGACCAAAAAAAAAAAAAGTCCACTCACTCCTCTCTTGACTGTGGTTATCAAGTCCTTCAGAAGTGTGAAGCTGATTGGGTGGGCAGCCCTGCTTGGACTCATGCCAGTATGACTGAACTAGGTCATGCTTAGAAAGCCCATTGTTGGTATGAGTGTGAGAAAACAAATGAGAAACTATGACAAAGTGTAGGTATATTCATTAGCAAAACAGCAGCAGTCACTGTCTAGTTTTGATTCAATTACAGCAGGACCCATCAAGAGCTACTCCTTATGGTTAGTTCACCTTTTAAATGTTAAAAATTGCTGAAATATCACAATGTTTGTGAGATGAGCAAGTCTGATTGAGCCCAAGTTTAGTAATCCCTCACAAATCAACCCTCTATTTGTAATGAATCAAGGTGTTAAATCCTTTCGGTTTTACATGACAGAACAAAACTGCTACAGAAAGTAGATCAACAAAATCAGCAACATTAATAAAAAACCTAAAACTTCCGTCCATCCATTCACCTCTCGTCATTAAAAACAAACCGTTTCAACAGTTCCTCCAACACTGCAATAAGGCTTAAAACAATTTTTACTTGTACAACTCTTGTAAACAAGACTCATTTTCTCTGCTTTTTCTGTGAAACAGGTGGTTTCAGAGGAACTCCTCAGCTAGCTGACACAGAAGAACAAGTATGAAATGTTAGACACAGGGTTAGGGGGCTTCAAAGCTGAAGAAAAAAAACAAAAACTAAACCACAACACGTGCTGACACTTTCAGTCTCAATCAAGTGCAAGGGCCTCAAGTTTAGTGAACCAATAGCCTTTTATCCAATTAGAGGTTTACTTCCAGTTAACACTTACATATAAGAAGGCATTTACAATCAATCAAATACTTGACGATAAAGGAAAGGGGGGTTTGCAGGTTAAAAATAAATAAATAAATAAATAAATACAATTCTTTTTTTTTTTTTTTTTTGCAAAAAAACAAAAATACCCCCCCACACAATTTCTTTATTACTACAATATTAAGACGATTATAACAGTTCTGACATCTCAGAGCAAGAAACAAATAAACATATAATCTGACCATAATCTGACATTTCTCGCAGCTATGGTTTCACTGCAGAATCAAACCTCAATTCTACTGGACAACTGATGGGTGGCCTTATAAGTCTAATGGTGGAGTCAGAAAGCCACATTGAGCCTGGTAAATAACAAAATAAAGGAATCCGGGAAAGAAGGATGTGGAGTGCATCGGTGAGCCAAGTGAACACCCCTGGGTCCTAGTGCAGGATTCAGGCATGGCTTCAAAGTTCACACGAAACCACCCATGGGGTCCAGTCCTCATCCTGACCTCAGCACAAACTGCACAGCAAACAAAGCCAAAACAGTGCAGCTCTGTCCTGGACAGGCTTCAAAAACTTCCACCAACACTTCTGCAAACACCTCGCTACAAAGTTGAATAAATGTACAGTGTAATAAACGTCACACCAGCCCATGGAACGAAGCTGGATGAAGAAAAACATCAGCAAAGAAATCAATGCATCTGCATCTGCATCAGAGATCAAGGAACAAAGACAAATGAATGTGACATTTTTTTTGGTCGTCATAAATTCCGCCAGTTCCATGCATTTCACTCAAATAACTTATATTAAGCAAATTTCCATCCACCAGGGCGTTTTCTTTATGATACTACATTCACAGGGAAAATTTACTTGAAAGCACATTTCAAAAGGCGATGTTAGCAGTTTCCATTTCTACCTGCGATTTGCTGGGTTCATTCATATGACCTCCAGCATTGTTTCCTGTCACTGCTCAAGTGCTTTTTATCTGGGTTGGATTTCTTGTAATCTTTCTCGACTCTGCATTGGAAGCTTATGAGAAATTACCTGTTAACCACTGAGCATTAATCACTCGTTTAAAATCTCAATAATTAGTCTCATGACAACTAAAGGTCTTTGAGACTTTTAAATGATTTTCAAGCAACGTATGGCAAGGATGACATACCAGTCTCTGAGTGAAAAAATGACTCGTTTGGCTGACTGTTTTTCTCCAACACGACTAGAGTTCAAGACTCGGGGAAGGGATCCGTTCAACTGAAAATCCATTTGCATCTTTTACCTTGCAAATATGAGACAGAAAGAGAAAAGGAAGCAGAGGGCACACGTGAGCAGCTTATAGCCCTGGGGTTTCTGATTCTGCTTTCCCTCCTGTAACTTCTGATGACTCAGATATCTAGTTTGATTCAAACACAAGGCATGCCTAATGAGATGGGATGACCGCAGGACACCCACAGGGGGGAAGACCTGCAGTCCCCCAGCACTCCCCCAGTATCGGTTTACGGTCAGCCTTTCGCACGTCAGCACGCCTGGCTCCACGCTCTGGGGCAGGAGGTCCCTGGGCAACAACTCGGCGGGGGCGCTGCGTGGGGTGCCGTTGGGCATGTGGAGTATTCTACGGCTGACGCTGTGAAAGTGCCGAGATGAAGCATCTCGGGTTAGGAAGTGTACCGGTGCACCTGACTAATTCTGAGGAAACACTACAAGACCTTTCTATAAGCAGAGGCAGGCAGAATTGTTTGTTAATTTGATTATTGCGATTATTGCAACCAACACTGAGTAAAAACCCATCACCTGAAAATTATTATACCCCCCTGACCCCACAAGTCATAATTGCATGAATGTTCTTCACAACACAATGAGCTGAACCAGCATTCTGCATGGAGCCTGCAGGTTACACACAAGGTTACACACAACAGCATCGAATTGACATCCGCCTTTTCCGTTTTTAAGCGCCTGCCGACGGTTTGGTTTCCATAGCAACACCCGGTCGCACATCCCTCGGTGAACCAGCGGCGCGTTAAGAGCCACTTCCCAGTGACGGCTTCGCTTTAATGGGTGTGAAACGTTTTGGTTTCCCAACAGTCCAGTTCAAGCTTTCAGGGGTGGTTTACATGCCTAGATACCACAAGATCTGCAAGAACACATCCGTTGCTGAGGCTTTTTAGACAGCAAGCGGAGACGTGAAATATCCGATTTTCACATTCGCGAGCTGTGTGGAAGCACAAGAAGGAAGGTGTGAACAGTGTTGAAGGAAGTCAGGTAACACCGAAAGAACAGAAAACACCACGTGTTGAAAGGTGTGAAACATCTATAGCCAAAGCAGAGTACAGTCGTGACAAAACCGAAGACTGGGATATGGGTTGTGGTGTGTGAGAATTTCAAATGTTTAGGACCAGCAAGGCCTGACGTCACTATCCAGCACACTCGTCGTGGGAGCTGCGTTTCATGTGAGGATACCATGAGACGCAGCAGGGAATGGTCTCGTGTGCTTCAGAAAAATGCTTTGGCAAAGCCAAATAGGAAGACATCTTATCTTGCCCCAGCATAGAAAAACGTTAAAAGGACACTTTAGTCTCATCGTACCACCCAGTATTGTACTGTCAGTATTGTAGAACTAAAGTTAAGCATAATTTTGAAATCATGTGAAATGCATCACAGAAGTAAACGACCATTGATTGGTATCTAAGTAATAATAGTCTTTCTTTGGTGGTAGAGAAACAGAAACAGAAATTTGGTAAAGAAATAGATGAACAATTCTGAAGTGCCAAAAAGCACGTAGCACAATAAAGAAATGAGTCATAGGTGCCCGCAAAATATGAAATGGACAGAGGTGATAGAATATTCTTGCGAAGAAAGCATTATGTAGAGTAGAGGTTCCTCAGGATGTTCACTCCTCTACATGCTCTATGGGACCTTAATTTCCGAGCATTCATATTAAGCATCATCTGATCATGTGATCACCAGAACGTTCCAGACACCTGCTACTACTCATTTTACGCACAAGGTATGAAAAGAAATCTTCAGATGACAGTGCATTAGCAGACATGAGTGTGCTTGGGAATGACAACCAAGTACATGAATGAGTTCTAAGCAGATGAACAGGCCGCGCCAGTCCAGAGAGTGTGTGGCGCTCCGACCAGCAAAGCATTCGTGCCAATGTTTCGCTGAACACACAGCGTTCGTACATCCACCCGTGGCGAGACGAGGGGCGAGTGACTCACCATTCCATGACGATGAGTAAACACTTGCGGCCCTGGTAGAGGTTCTCGTACACATCGACGATGCGGACGATGTGCGAGCAGGGAGACGCTCGCCAGTGGAGCTCCACTTCTCGTCTGGCTTTGGGACAATCCTGGAGCATCTGTGGCGAGAAGGAAAGTGCTCAGAAAGAAGCCTTCCATTAACAGCATCTAATAAAAGCACAGTTGCATCGAGAGAACCACAACTGAGAGAACATAACCACATGAGACCTTGTACAGTTCTTGAGAAAATTTGCAAGACATCCGAGACTAATGTTTAAGTGGTGTAACTGACAACTGCAGTCATTTAAATGGCTCTCTCTTGCTCACCAGAATCTAGTTTCAACTATTAAACAAATTTCAACTATTACATTTTAAAAATCATGTTAAATCTTTTGGGTGGGTAGTTCTTTTTCAGTTTACCGGCTACAAATCTTAGAGTTATTACAGATCTTTGTCCAATACTTGTATAAAGTTATGAGCTTGGAGAATGGATGGTGTGTGGCTCCTGGCAGCCAATGAAAAACTTCAGGGGATACAAAGTGTCCTGTTACATTAACATCCACATGTCCGTCATTGAGTCAAGTTTCATTGCTAAACAGTTGTATAACTAAACAGTAATGTTTTGACAAACCGTGCGACACTCACTGTTATACACAAGATTTCTTTATATCGTTGACTCATTTGAACAGCTGATCCTTAAAAGTCACCTAAAAACCAAGCTTCCAGTCACTGGCCGTTGAGCTGAAGCCTGCATTCTGGAGCTTTGGCTCCCCCTGTTGGAAGCACTGCTTCAATACACCAAGTTCTACCACTGAGGCATAAACCAGCATGCCCCAAGAGTCACAACATGGACACTTCACCGATTAATGGTCCATTGCATTTAATTTAGCAATCCAGAGAAGCTCCTAGAGCTACTGAGGCACAAGCACTATAAGGGATAAGCCCCAAGGGATTCACAGCAGACGACGCACTCCGGGTGCAACTTTAACTTCCCATGTGCTCTGAAGGGCCTCTCCACCTCACGTCATTCCCGTCTGGTTTTACATATTGGGAATCCATACCAGCTGTTGAATCCCTTATGTTCTAGTCATTCTACACCGCAATGGTTATAACAAAACTAGTGCGCTATGTTTAGGTGAATGCGTGTCAGGTTTCAAGGTTCTTCGGTGTAAATGCAAACCTATAGGCAGCATGTTGGAACACCACAAGCTCATGAGTTATGAGTAAAAGATTATTTTTAGTTTGGATATGCTGGACATGCATCATTTTAATATCTAAAATCGGTTCTGGGTGGCGTTACTGCCCGTCCTGCATCCAGTGCCGTCCCCCCAAAGGACTGTGGTGTGTGTGTGTGGTTTAGGGTCAAGAGTTCGCGGTGTGCAATTTGCTGCTGTGTCTCACCGGCACGTCTGGATGTAAAAGTTACAGGTAGATTGTACAGCATCCTTGGGTCTGAGAAAGCCGCTGTATTAATGGAACAATTCATTTCACTCACACCACCCAATTCTCACCCAAACATAATAAACTGTCACTCAAAGCTAGATGTTCAGAAAGTCCCTAGAGCTGCACCCCCCCCCCCCACACAAAACCCCATATAAAGTGATTTCCAAGTAGAGCCAACACTGAGTAAGCAGTGCATCACAACACACCGTCTATTAATGAATACTGAAACACTGCTGTGCTGGTGGTCACTTTTTTTTTTTCTTAAGATCACAAACTATATTGTACTCGTCACATGTGGAGGTACATTTACAGCATGTCCCTCTCTCCATATCACGCAGCCTTAATTCAACTTAATCATGTACACACACCTGCACATGTAATGGGCTGAACACAAGGTTCCCATAGAAACAAGACAGGACGTCCTCAAACATCTCCGGTGCCTGCATGTTCTCTTAAAGCACCAGTGCCGCTAGCAAACGTGCCCCAAACATGCCTGAAACGACGGGAGGTGGCCAGTTTAACAGCTACATCTTACACTGGTAAATTTGAAAGGCCTGAGGCAGAAAACTCTTTGGGGGATGGTTGAGGGTGGGGCAGGTACTTACAGGGATCCCTTAATCAAAGACGACAAGATATGTGCGCACACGCACACACAAGAGCACGGTATACAGCACCACAGTTATGCATGACAGCTGGTGGAAAGAATTTAATGACAGTGTCCTTCACAGGAACTCTCTGCCTCTCTCTCTCTCTGTCTGTGTGTGTGTGTGTAGGCCTCGGGACTCCTCTCTCCCCCTCTGTGTGTGTGTGTGTGTGTGTGTGTGCGCGCGTGCGGGACTCCTCTCTCGGCCCACCACTGCCCATGACAGAGTCCAGGTAGAGTTCCAAACCCAACCTGTAGGGGGAGCTCATATGGCTTGGTCACACTATAAAGGCCTTCGTTTACAGCAAATGAAAGCTTGGGGTGACAGAACAAGCACTCTTGAACCACTCCTGCACTCCTCAGGATGGGTAACAGCACCATTAAATGATGATCGCCTAAAACATTACAGTGGTATTAATGAAGACAAAAGACTGTTAGACGGAAAATGCTTTTATAACAGGGCACCTAAACCCATTTCTAATTCATCTGCAGTCTATACATATGTATAAATGTATAACACCTAAAATATCTATAAAGCAGTGTGTTAGACACTGGTGTTGCCCACACTGCCCGACAGGCACTGCCAGTCACAAAGTGTTCCTTGCTCTCCAACTCTTCCTCTCTCTGGGTCTCTTCCATCATCGAGGACTTGCACTAGAGACAGCAGTTACATTTCCAGAGCCATCATTTGAGTAAACGTGAATGCTTCGCGCAGGACACAGGCTCGTTTGTTTACTGGGTCCCGTTTCACATCTTTGGTGAGACACTCCACTGTTCACTCCATCCAGCCCAGTGTTTTTAAAGATGAGCCATGGACTAACCTCCACGTAGGACATTATCCACCACTGTACTGTCCAACACTGAAACAACTGCAACCAGCATATGTAGCATTTTCCAGCAATACAGTCATGTGTTAAGAGACAAATGAGCCGGGGGGGGGGGTGGGGGGGCAAAAGTCATGGTCTTGCACTAGTCCATAATGTGGAAAACAATACCACGTGGCCTGATGCACCTGGTAAGGTGATCTTCTCCCATTGTTTAAGCAACGCACGTAATTATACACTGAGCCTGCAAATGAAAAGCAGGTTACCACACCAACGAGCTCGGCGAGGCACTGGCTCCCGCAGACACCTGCCGCGTACCTGCATTCGTCAGAGGACAAAAGGACGCAGGTCCCCGAAACCGTCCCACCTGGAAAATCGGCTCCAGACAGGCGATCTCCAGCCCGGTGTGGCGTGTTCAGACTGTGCGATGTGTGAGGGGGAAACGCAAACACACAAGCTCCTTTGTTAAAGGGTAATGATTTGCAGGTTACTCATTTTGAACCACCTTGGAGTGGGAAATGCAGTACAAAACACATTATCCCACTGCCCCCGTCGCCCCTAAACCCATCAGGTTGGCGTCTGTTGCCGAGCTGCTCCGTGTTGGGGAGGGGCTAAAGGGATTGGTAACACCAGACCGTACTTCACCAGGCAGTAATTCGAACGGCGGCATTACGCAAAGGTTTCAGAGGGATGGGGAGCACGTGTGCTTGTGTAAGAAGAGTAGAGCTGAGAAGGGCAGCCACGAGCGACTGCAAAACCTGACGTGAGCGATATGCTGAGAGTCTGATAAAGTCGCCATGGCTGCTTATTAACAACAAGGGAAGATCAGAACAAGGGGG
>JAOXYF010000019.1:1754823-1769463 GCA_028565775.1 Sternarchorhynchus goeldii
ACACACACACACACACACACACACACACACACACACACACACACACACACACACACACACACACACACAGTTCTGCAATACCATACCTAATCAAATCAGGAGCCTGGATGTCGATGCCTGTAAAGACGAAAACACATGCTACTGTGCCAAGTAGTTCAAAACAGGCTCTATGGAAGTCACATATAGTGGTTCACCTGAAGCCATGTACTGTAAAGGGGGGAGGGGACGCACAGTTGGGACAGCACACGTCCGTCAGGATGCGGAAGTCGGGCCTGAACCTGCGAGCGCATTGGTGGAGCACTCCCACGAGATAGCCTCCAGGTTCAAGCCTCGGGTCCTTACGGCAGGCCTGCTTCAGGTTTCCTGAGAGTCCTCAGTTTAAACAGGCCTTTGGCTTTTTTTCCCCCCTGTCTGAGGACTTTAATCTGGAGGGATCCTAACCACCTCCACAGGTCCAAACACGATAGCGCAGGAGCACATGCACGAGGCGCTTCGATATAGTCGGGTGAGACGAAATCAACGATCTAGTCGCTCACACAGACAGCAAAAAGAGGGAAAACCGCCTATAGTTCAATGTAGAGTGTCCGTTTACTTACTGCCTACAGTTTCACATTACGGCTTAGTTTCTGTTTATTTTTTCCCCTTCCAGAAACCCAAGCAAACTAACACTTGATTGTAAAGAAGGAAGCGTTTGCCTATGATTCTGGTACATTGCACAAGGAATTAAATCTCCAAGTTTGGCTGAATCACTATTGCACTCTTCCTCAAAACAAACAAAATGAGAACGGACACAAAAAGGCAGAACAACATTATGTTCACTTACAGATGCAGTAGCTGCACACACAAAAACACAAAAAACATTTCGTTAATGGATGAGGTAGCTTCAGGTCGGCTGCCATTCATCCTTCCCCCTAAACGGATTGATCAAAGAATTACTGACTCAAAGTCTGGAATGGGAAAGCTACATCTTCCTGCTTGCCTGTGATCATTCATGTGATACAGCAGCCTCACTGTCTGTGAGCCTCTCTCCATTATGCCTGTAATATCCCTCCAATCTCTGGCTTGTGTTCTCTCTCTTGCACACACAACTGCACACACACACACAAAGTATGCAATGCTCTTGTGCAGCTAAAATCAGCCGGGCCATGAGGTGGTGATGAATGTGAAGTGGTGCCTGATCTGACACTAGGAAGCAGAGAGCTCCAGTGCAGCAAAGGAAACCAAGCCAGGGCAGTGACATCACCACCATTACTGCTGAAGCTTTAGTGACAGCCCAGCGCACCGTGCCAAAGAACAACAAGGGCCAACCCTGAACCCAATGTACTCCTTACAGCCGATTTGTTCACAACTGGAATTTGCCAAATTGCCAAGCATTTACCCAACAATAGCATTCAGTCATTTACTGTTGATGGAGAGAAACTCAATTAAGTGGCTATTTTGGGGCTTGCGATATCCAGAGTCATACCCAAGGATTTGTACAGATTCAGATAAAACACTCTCTCCTGCTGATTTAAGACAACAGACAGCAGCCAGCTGCCAACAGCACACATCATTCAGCAGTTATGGGGTGAATGAACGCCCACCTCTGGCCTAGGCGTACGGAAACACAGCAAGTGGGAGGAGGGAAGCCACAGAGGTGCAACTGCTTTGACCTTTGAGACAAATAAAATATATGTGCTTTCACTGCTGTTAACTGATCTGAACCCTTAAGAACACCCACAAGTTATACACCCAAGTTATACACCCGCTGCTATATATATATATATATATATATATATATTATCCAAGCATAAATAACATGGATCTAGTCCATGAAGTGATGAGATTTATAAAGCATACAACTCAAAGGCATGCAAAGTAGCTGAACCGCAACGTAAACTACACAGCATTACTGTGGTAGTAATCCCACAGACTGACCCCGTTGACTGAAAATGTACCTTTGGTTAGTGTGCCAGTAACGATATTTATTTTACAGTTGCGTAACCGAGTATATTTGCGTCAACATTAAAACAAATAAACGTCGTTCTCACGGAAACTACGTGATACAATCAACTACGTCGCAAACTCATAATTGAAGATGGACACTGGCTATAGGCATCGGAACAGAACCTTACTCCTTGAAACAAAACATTAATCCAGACTGCTTTTCCACCAGTGTAAATCACTTTTTATGAAGAGAACATTGAGAGAAGGAACCCCAAAACATCGTCTTTACAAGTCAGATAATCTGTGAATCATCACAATAAAACATTAAAGGGGTAAACGAAAATCATCTGAGACGTTAAAACACGCTTTTCACTATCTAGATTATAAATAACTTCTGACAGGTGTCTCTCCAAATGTCACAGGAAAGAGAATGCAGCCTGTAAACCCATTTTAATATAGCCTTGCCATACCTATTTTAACTTCCCCCGTGTTATTAGTAGCCAGCATTTCAACATTAACACACGATAATTTCAGAAGGCAATTTCACTCAGCTCACCTTCAGTGCATATTTTGCCCCGTTCCTCTTTTCATAGATTTCCAACACCTTTCCATTGATCCCCAAACCAAGAACCTGGCTGGTGACCTTGTAGTCGTCTGTTATAGCGTTTTTCTTTATTTGAAGCGTGGGTTTCGCATGAAACTGTAGAAACTGCGCTGGATTCTGCTGCTGCTGAGACTGGTTCGGAAACACCGGCTGATTCTGCGAGTTGGACAACATTGTGGCCAGAGAGAGACCAGGAGGAGACGGCTCCTTTCCCTCTTCGCTCTCGGAGGACTAAAGTAAGTAGCTAGCGCGTTTTCCTGAAGTTTACTCCCCCGGAAGGAAGGCAAAAAAGAAACACGACTCTATGGCGGAATCTCGCAACTCTCATACACAATACTAAAAAAAGGAATGAACAATAAAATATATTCTTCGGTTAGTTTGGGCAACTTGGTTCGAGATAGGTAGGTTAGCTTGATAGCTAACAGCTAGCTAGCTATCTAAAATCCATGCCCAGAGTCAAACCGCCAGTCAATTCCCGCCTTGAAAAAAAAAAAAAACAAGCGGTATATAAAATATTGGTAGATCAATGTCGTCCAGTTCCGACTGGGTGTTCAAAACAACAGTCGAGCAACATTAAAACACATAATATTGTTAACAAGACGACAATGGCGACCGGTAGCTAACTAGCTAGCTCTCGAGCGCACGCATCGCTACGTTACTTTCGACCAGTATCTTGTGGCTCTGCCTCGACATTTTTTTTTTTAATCCTGACGTCACGCCACTGGCTGGAATGTTTCTGCTCTTAAAGGAGAAGTGAGAATAACCAAAACGGCTCTTGTGTATTTTTCATATCACCAAGAGCAAACTAGCAGTTTGCCAGTGTATATATATATTCTGGTATTCAAAGAGGGGAAAAATGTAGACCGTTTGAATCAAGTTTGCAGTACTGGTAAAATTTGGGTTTTTTTTCTAGTTGTGAAGATGTTTATTAATTTTAATTTTTTTTGTGGGCAGATACGACTATTTCGTAAACTGTTTAGTTATCTATTTCTATATTCGTCTTCATGTTGTTCTTTATGAATTTAAAATCGAGTTGGTTAATAGCGTATTTCAACAGGTGATTTTATTTCCCGTGGTCTTAATTACAGGAAAGTAATTAACCACGCGATGGCACTGTGTGCAAACCTACGAATATTCCTCTTTGCAAAATCCGTAAAATTCACAACCTGTCAAGTTTACATTTTTTCTCTTTTCGGGGTTTGAAATATAGTTGAATAATGCTCCCCGGTAATACCATAACAAATAACACATTAACGCATTACACCGTAATACATTCTACTGTAAAAAAAATAATTTGCTCTCCACCATGAATTCAAAAAGTTTTTCATTTTTTTTTACTCTCGGAAACCTTTTAGATGCTTACTGAGTAATTATGATGAAATTATAAAATTAAGTAAAACAAGATAACATAAATCTGGTCTAATTTGAAGTCAATTTCTGCCTTGTCCGTCTATTTCAAGTGCTACGCATACATACTGTTAGACACAAGAGGGCGCCTTTGACTCTGTCTTGGCTGTAATTAATTAAGAACTGAGCATACTTTTAATCACGTTTTAAACTCTTTAAATTTCAACTTATGTTACGAGACAGCCAGATTCACTTTGCAGGTTGATATGGTGTTGTGTGCCTCACAGTTAAAATCAGTCAGAATAAGTGTTTGCCTGGTCAAATGGGTTTTTGTTGTGTATTGAGAAATCACTGAAATCTGTACATAATGAATTTCCACATTCTGAAACCGGATACAAATTGACTTTTATGCAACTCATAATTCTGTGTCAGAGAGAGTGTCTCCAAATATGAAGGCCTCCAGGAGGGCCGTGTTCTTTCTCTTTGTCAGATAAGGTCTCTTGGCACGTGTGGGGATCTCTCCTGTGTCCTGTGCTCTCTCAGCTAAGTTCACAGCATATATTTGCAGTGAGCTCCAGCAGCTCTATTTGCGTTGAGCTCCAGCAGACCTGCTTGCCTCCACAAAGCACCCTCAACCAGCAGTTCTATATCAAGGTGAGGCTCTGGTTTCACGTGTAGTCTATGCTGGGAGTAAATCTGCTTGTTTGGGGAGACCATTGTGAACCCTTTGCACCCATTCCCCCAGTCACCCAACCTCCATTATATGATATTCCCTCTAGAGGCTACTCTAGGGCACAATGGCATCAATGATTTATTAGATGTAAGACTTATACAGATGCTTTGTCTATATCCGTGGTGATTTTTTATGCACTGCGGCATGGCTGACGTTTTTCGTGCAGCAAGGTTGGCATGGGGACCAGACATTGCCTGTCTGCATGACCCAGGCAACCAGCCTCCACCTCCAGACAGGCCACTCCAATCAGGTACAGTTTGAGTTATTAGAGGCTCGCCCAGGGCAGAAGCAGGGTCAGCGTCTTCCAGTTTCCCCTAAAGAGTTTCTCCAAAGGACTTTAGACTCTGCGGCGTCATCATATTCACAGTAACGACAAACTGACTGAGCAGGAAAAAGGAAGTCAATTGACAGAAGAAGCATCAGAGTTATAAAATCTTTATAGCATGACAAGCAATAACTAGAATAAAATGTCAAGACCATGTAAAACTCGGTGCCTCTTTCTCTCCAGCCTGCACACGTTGCTGGTATCTGCCATCCAAATGTTTCCTCTGTGAGGCACTGGCTGCAGGACAGTTCAAGCCAGTTCCCTGTAACAACACTTATTCATCTTGATCTTTTATTTTCCAAAAGGTCATGTCTTTTTTCAAGCGCCTCCATCAGAGCCGACCTCTCAAAAGCACCGCGCTTAGTCCAGGAGCACACAGACGTACGCAACCGCTGATGTACACACGTACACAGATATACACAACAGCATCTTCTAATGTCATCCTCTGGGTAGAGTGAGTGCGGCTTTCACAGACTCTGCATGTGCGGATTGGAAACGCTGACCAATGACAATTATGATATTAAACACTCAAAGAAGGAATGTCTGAGCAAGTTCTTTACCCATAAAACAGTGGGCTGCCAGTCTTGTTAGTCATGTGTCACTGGGCGGAATTTCCCAGGGTGACATTGTGTACTGATTGTTGAGGAAGAAGAAAAACATTGTTTGCAAATAAATAAACCAGCGCAGGAGCAGACATGTGCGTTGGCCGTTTCATCTTGGCCTCAGGCCAAAGAAGTACAAGAGGGACTGGATAGAGGGATGGATAAAGGGACCAGAAGAGAATATCACCTTCCCAGGACTCCAAAGACAGAGCAACAGGCAGCGTCCTTTCAGTTCGTAGGAAACTCAGTTTGCAGTGAGCTGCTCTCTCCAAATCCATAAACCAAGCCACTGGAATTTGTGAGATTAGTAATGGTTACAGGCATTGTGTGATGACAGCTCATAGTTTATTTTATTTGTTGTTTGGTGTTCTTGCTAAGCTTAATTACCTTACAGTAAGTCAAACAGGCTGAGCAAATGCCAGTTTCTCCAATGACGTAGTTATGAGTCTAATTTATTAGCTTATAATGCTAAGGAACAATGCAGGAACAGAAGTTCCTATGAATCATATGTTCTATATTATTACAGACAGCTTCATTTTCATACAAAATATTTACTGTTTGGTTAGACTGTGTCATTATACAGGAGTAGTTTAGGTATTATTAAAAGTATCTGATCTTCAGCACCTACAACATGCAGCTTCCCACACAAAACAAGTCAGAAGAAACGAGGTTTGGCCTGCAATTTTATGGCTCATAAACATACCCCCACTTAGGTGAGCTTATTTGCTCCTCCCTCCATATCTGAGATTACATGCCGTCTTTTATGATCAAAACAAGTAACAATATTTTATTGCTTTCCTGAGTTTATAGTCGGTATAACACTGTTGCCCCAAGCAGTGAAGGACTCAATGTGATTTCTATGGGGTTCTTGGGGGGGGTCAAGCTTGTTCCATGGTGCTTCTGCGGGGTCCAGGGGAGGTGCTGGCACACCCCTCTGGAGAGCAGTGAGGTTAGCAGGGCCACGCTGCCTTGGCTCACATGCCAGTTGTGTTTGCACATTTGAGTCACATGGAATTCCTGACGTCTACCCGCTTAGCCATTCCCGTAAACAATGAACAGCTTCATAACGGGACATTGGCAGGACATTGGCGCAACCCACTTCCCTATGCCAGGTCCTGTCGGGTCCCGCTTGACTGGAAGAAACGTCCTGTTTCAGCCAGGCATGGGTACACATGGGACCGCTCGGACAACAGTTGTCATATACAACTGATTATGAGCGATTTTGGGAAGTGGCCTCCCAATGGGCAGTCTCCACCCCTCAACCCCCCCTCCCCCCCACACACACACGCACACATTCTGCAACCCAATACTCCAGACGAACAGCGACAAGTCCGGCAACCGTAAAGCAACCTGGCTACACAAACAAGATCAGACTTGTGTCTGGTCACTGAGCAGTTATAGAAATCACTGGGCACATGTGGTAAAACCCACTGAACTCAGGCGAGGGTTTACTGGCATCGTCTCCTGTCTGCGTGGTCAGTGACGTCTCAGTGCTAACACACGGCAGACCTACAGGCCTGCTGTCCTCTCTCCCCTCTCTCTCCCCTCCCTGTCCCTTGGGCCTGTCCCCTCTCTCTCCCCTCCCTGTCCCCGGGGCCTGGCCTGTAGTAGAGGAAGACGGAGCTGCTCCCACCATGCCTGTGTCTGTACTTGGCCTGTGGGCACCTGGGCCTCACACATTAAACCCCAGTAAACCCCCTGAACCTGCATTTTAGATTAGTGGAGGTGAAAGAACCACTTGGTGAATGAGATTAACCAGGAAACGTATGTCACCTTCATACTGTGCTGGTGCTGTAAGTCATGCTACCATCATGCCTGGTATGGATATGGGAAAAGTAACTAAATTTGCTGATCTACGATCAACTTTGCAATGTGCTCAGTAATTGTATTTTATGACCGTGGTGTGGATAACGGAAGGGGGTCTTAAATCAGCGTCAACGTTAGGTCACATATTACTGAAGCACAAAGCTAAAATGAGGCCGTCTGGGCCATTTAAGTTTATGACCCTTATGCCGGGCCCTTATGCCGTCTCCTGACCCACTACCACTGTGGCAGATCTATGCATCAAGACGCCACATCAGCCCGACAGCTCGCTAATCCCTTGTACTGTCTAATCCCTGTTTCAGCTCCTTGTGCTGACACGACACAGCCTAATGACCCACATAATCCCAGAGCTGCATTTAGAACCTGTCCGGCTCCGATAGCAACGTCTGTGTTCATCCACACATCGCTATGAATTCAAGGGTAATCTCAAGAGGCAGAGGTGCATTTGCATCTGCAAAGTGCACCTATTCCATTCTTGTGACACTACACGCTGCTAACGCAAGCCCATCACTGGGGGAATTACGAGCTGGATGATGTCTTTGAAGCTCACGTATTTTGTGTGCTCTGCCTCCTAAACTATTTTTAGCCCATCCAGCTGGCACAGGTCTCCCCCACCCTCCCAACACAGTTGTGCACTACACTTGCATAGCTCCCCCGCAGGCTCAAGCTTTATGTCCCCCGCTTAGTACATGACCATGTTGGGACATCTGACCCAAAGGCCAACTGGCCTGTTCCCCAATCATCTCCCCCCACGGCTGGGGAGCAGGGTGTGGGACATGGAGGGACGGAGATAATCTGTCTTCGTGCCTTTCCAGAGGAGAGATAGTAAAAATAAACTTCCCACACCACCGACACTCGCATCGCCGCCGTTTTCTGATCTTGCTACAAAGGCAGGCCCCCACATTTCCAGTGTAGATTTCAGTGTCTAATAGGATTAGCCGAGTTACCCTGCAGGACCGCTTGACTGAGTTTATCTGAAAGAGCATATGTACGTTTCCCAAGGTTTCTGCGGTAGAGAGTCATGCAGTCGCTGTGAGGACATTCCACGCCTGGTTTAGCTGAACCTTGTACTGAGTGATGCCCAAAACAAATAAAACTAAAGTAGTTATTATTTGTTTGAATATCAACCATGAAAGGATAGAGGATCAGGGCAGATACGAGTCCTTACTGGTCTGGAGAAACATGCTCAGCAAGAAAAAACTGGGTAGATGGAGTTTGATTCAATGCCTGTATTGGTTACTAGCCTGTTTTTTACTACAGATATCTCTAGCGAAGCTGAATTATTTAAATGATCTTTCTATGTGACCTGCACACTATTTACTAATGCCATTTTTCTGAAGGAGGGTATTTGATTATGATCGTCTCATCCTGTTATATTGCAGCCTGTTTATAAGTTTTGTGAAATTCACATTTTGGAGAAGCACTGACTGTTGAACTGACTGTCTACTTTTACATAAATCAACCAAAAGCAAGAGAACCCTCTCAACATTTGCATGGTCTCTGATGACTGTATTGAAAGTATATAGCCTTCACATAATCTTTATGATATCTTGTTGGCTGATCTTTGTTTCTCATTTGCTTGCTGCCTTGAAGTGCAGAAAGTGATCAAATCCCAGTCCAATCTGCACTATATAAAAATGCTCGTAGGAAGTTTTGTGAGGATTTAATCAGATCTATGACTTAATTTCCACTGTTACGCATTGTTTGGATATGAGTTTAATATATCAAAGTTATGTTTCCTCTCTTTGATCTGAGATTGATTTTTCTGATTTTTGGTCCAAGTTCTGAATCATGTTAAATGTTACAGTAGAGACGCACACGGCTGCTTGGTGTTTCATTTCACGCTAATCCTCTTCTGATGGGATTTTAATCCCTAATCCCTGGTGTCCACGTGCAGAGCATGTGGAGCTCAGTGGTTAAGGCACTTGACTAGTAGCTGGTTCAAGCCCCACTGCTGGCTAAAGTGGCCACTTTTGGGCCCCTGAGCAAGTCTTAACCCTCAGTTGCTCAAGATGTGTCCTGTCACATTATTTAATAGGGGACATGCATCAACTGCAGCCTGGAGCACGTTACCTATTCTGGGATCTAAAGGCTCTTATGCGGACTCCAGAGACATTTTCCCTATTGGCTCTACTCTCTGTCAATCTTCAGGAGCTCTGCCCAATCCCAGACGTCCCACTAGCTCACACATGGAACAGGGTCGTAACGCTCTCCATTGAGCCTGCCCCACTACCCTACAGTACTGCACGAGCAGCAGCTTGGACTGTTGGCTGGCTTCGCATGCGCTGAAGGAAGCATGTGCTTTCTGCCAAATTTGTTGGTGACGTAGGATAGGTGAGATTACACCCTGTGTTGGACTTGGTAGCATCTAACCGAGGAGGTAAATAAAACTCTCCCCTGCCAAAAAAAAAAACCCTAAACAAAATAAAATACAATTAAAGTAAAATAAACAAAATAGGGCAGGGGACAGAAGCCTCTCTGAGCTGCATGTCTTCCTGGACTCTTCAGGTTGTGCTGCTCCTGCTGACATGGAAAAGTAGTGAGCAGTCAGTGAGAGAAGAGAACAAAGCAGAGGGTGGAAACATTTCAGGCCACCAGCTGCTCAGGAGGAGGCCTGGCTCTTTCTCTGGCCCACCTGTCCCCCAAAACACAAACATACACACATTCTGAAGCAAGCAGCAGAACACATGTAGACATACACACACACACACACACACACACATTCCCCTGATAGACCAAAGTGGTTTGGTAAGCCCCTTCAGATGGGAGCATATATTTTTAACCTGAAGAGGTCTTATGGATACGTTCACTCTAAATAGCAGAGTAAACTAATGCTATCTACTACTGATAAGGTCAAGACCATGTTTAGCTATTTTAGGGGGATCTGAAAAACCTGCATGTAATGTTCCATTCAAATAAACACCATTTCATTGTTCTCTATATGTTACTTAGGTCAGTAACAGCATCAATAACACTAGTTTATATTTTTTTTAAAAAAACCTGCAAATTTCTAATGTAAATAATTGGGTCAGTCAACTAAAACATATAGTTGAGTGTCTGTGCTACAGCAGACAGACCAGTCAGATGACTAAAAAATGCATATATCTCAAGCCTTAATTGGGAACATTTTCAATCACAAGCTCAGTGTTGACAGCAACAATAAAATCTTTGTTTGGGTTTATAATATGTTGATAGTGATGCTACAGAACAAGTCATACCTCTGTGTGTGTGTGTGTGTGTGTGTGTGTGAGAGAGAGAGAGAGAGAGCGAGAAGTAGATTTCTCTAGAGGTGAGCAGCTCAGAACATCACCTATGATCTGGTCCAGGATGGTTTTCGTGCATTTGGTTTTCCAGCGAAACTTTGACACAAACCAAAAATAAACTGTTTACCCAGCAACAGTGATACCTCATTGACCAGCATCTAATGCCACAATATCCCAGAGACAAAGCCCTTCTGGGTAAACCACGGGGGTACAGCACCAATAACACACACGTGTTAGCTGGTGCAATAACACACACGTGTTAGCTGGTGCAATAACACACACGTGTTAGCTTTAAAAGGTTCTGCTCCTCCTTCTCTGTGTCTGTGTTGCTACTCTACTCTTATCTGTTCTCCATCACCAAGGAAGCAGGTCGTGATTTGTCTTATTTGCTCCGAGTCCTCGAATTCTCTTCTCACCAGCCTAAACGAAACACGGCGAGTATATTTCATATGATTATGAGACGATAAAACCTGTTAAACGTCAGCAAAGAAAGCGCTGATGCAGGATGCGAGAATACGAGCAGTGAGGAATAGGGCTTCCACCCTCATCTGCTCCAACACTTCAGGATCAACATACCACTGCCAGAGCTCGAAACTGTTTCCGTGGTTACAAGGTATGATGCCACAGAAAGACAACCCTGAGTCTCCAGTCCCACTATTTTAACATGTGACATCTAAAAACCTTTGTATAATTTATTTGTACCCGTTGACCCTTCGGTCTGCCTGACTAAAAGGAAACGTCAATGTGTGTCTATATTTGCATTGGGAGAAAAAAAGGCTCATCAACACATGGAGTTTTGTCACTGGTAACAATAAAAAAAAGAAAAGTGAAAGAAAAAAACAAGGGTAAAGTATAATCCATTCCTCCGTTCCCAGTGTTCTCCTGGGAGCTTTTCCATTTTTTCTTTGGCTTCTCCAGAATGTACGCTTCCACTGCGGTCGAGTTTTGACGTGCAGCAGGGCCATCTTTTTTGGTTGGGGTTGGAAGGGATACTTTAGAGATCCAGGATGGGCATAAAGTGTGGGCAAATGCTGAAGACCTCCATAGAAAACTTAAAAATATATACAGTAATTATTAAAATTATTTATGAGGATCATAGCAGAAACTCTCTCTCTCACACACACAAACATTTTCCAGGAACAGGATGTGAGGTTACCACCACAAAAACACAAGGCTAAAAACATTCTTTTGCCCAAGACACTGTTGCCTGGAACTTTGCTAGACAGACATGGAACATGTGCTCATTCTGTTGCTGTGTGGCGAAACACAGCAGTCGTTTGCTATTTCAGAGCTGTGTGAGACATGTGAAACTCAGAAGTAAACATATCACAAAATGGGGGATGAAAAACAGTACGCAGAGGTGAAGGCTCTGTGTTTGTTTTTTTAAAAAAAAGATTAATTAAATCTATAAAGATTCTAGAAAAAGAATGGATTCTATAAAACTTCACTTTTATAGAACAAAACTTCACGCGATTTGAGGAACGTAGTCTTCGTTGTGTTTCATTTTGCGCCTCTGCGATTGTGATGACACACCAGCGTTTATCTGCAGTGCGCGTGCGTCTGTGTCGTTCGACGAGAGCAGCAGCGGCAGCCTCTCCTGACATTCAGGACTCGGGCGTCAGCCTGGAATGCGGAATGCGAGGGCTGGAGGGACGAATGCTGTCGGAAATGCGGCCTCGCCTCCAGGAGATGTTCGGACACACAGCTGTGTGCATCTCCTTGCAGCAGACGCCTGCCCTGTGCCATTCTCTCTGCTTGTCCATGTGCATGCTTGTGTGGTGGAGGATGGTCGTTACAGGGTGGGGTGAGGTGGTGGGGTTATAAGGAATGCCTTAAAGACTAGATTTACCACACACTAAAGCAGGAAAAAAAAGAGTTTCAACCATGTACCATGAGAATGAAGTATGAGGAAGCTTATTGAGCTGCCAGAAACTGAGACTGAGTGATGGCATTACTCACACACTTAGTCATGTACTTATGAAACAAGGTTCCCATCACATTGATAGTTTGAACACATAATGAATACGGATCTGATCCAGGTGACTAAACACAACGATACAGGCAAAGATCAAATTAGTGCTGTTTGTGTCTTATTCTGACGCAATCATGATTATGGCCTCCTATGGATGTTATCCTCTGTATGACCTGATACCGATGAAGCACCAGCAGATACAACCAGACCCAACCCCCCTCCAGGCAACAAACAGCTTAGAAGTGTGCTCCAACCACTCTGAAATGAATGGCATCCACAATGTAATGTGATGTCCGTCTACGCAAATGGGTAATTTACTCTGGAGACGATTTCCCACCACATTCTGAAATCCCTGGTTTTGTCCCGAACACGTTTTCTGTACCGTCCACATTTGGTTCCTCTGTTCAACAGTTCGAGTAATAATATGCTTGTTTTAGTCAAGAAAACGGAACGTATTTTCCTAATGACTGCAAGAGAAAACGTTCAAGCTTTCGTTCGCCGAGATAATAAACTAATTTTTAATAAAAAAAAATAAACAGAAAAGAGTTGTACTTAAATATTTGAAAATCACTGTGCTAATCAAATTGTCATTGTGCTATTCGACACAAACAGACTTGACTTTTTGGGAACCTTTTGGCTGATTCTTCCTGTGAACGCGCATGCCAGAGGACCTGATTTGCTAAATGAACCTCTAAGCAAATGCGAAACCGCATTCATGTCCCCTGTAGTTTTCAAAGCAAAATTAAGCCCGTGTGTATCTGAGTAGTTACGGCATTAAGACTTTTCTCTTTTTTTGGATGGGAGTAATAGGATAAAAACAATCATATTAACACACTTTCGTTTTCTATTACTATAGACAGAACACATCGTGAGTTGACATTAAACATGCCTTATCACAGCTAATGACATCAAAGTTTCGTTGTTTAAACATAAAAAATACCTACCGAAAGCAAAACTACACTGCAAGGATGAACAGAACAGCACGTTTCAAGTAAAACATGAGTTTCTTGGAACACTGTTTTCCCATTAGATGATCGTCAACTCACACGTGCTGTTTTGACTCTGTTCTGTCTTAGTTTTCTTCAAATCCATAACAGACCACTGTTTTCCAACTCTGAAGTCTCAGAAAACAATTTGTCGTGATCTCTAGCACCTCACGTGTCCACGTAGCCAGCCACTAAGCACGATATCTACAAACTACGCTCAAAAGGTCAAGAAACCTTTGTTTCTAGCACAAGCGCATTTCCTACTAATGGTTCGGCATAGATGAGTTCTACCATTTAAATTGTTTTTTCTCAAGTCTGTGAACATACGAAGATTTCACCTCGTATTCTTCTCATATGCTTGGCAAACGCTAACGAGCAGTCACTCACGTAACACACAGAGCTCCCAACGGGTGGCCCACAGTCCCAGCTGAAGGGTCCATATGGCCTCGGGATTGTCTTAGTAAAATCCCTCAGATTGCGTGGGGGATGGGAGAGGGGTGGACAGCCCAGGCCCACGTTTTGCCTGGTCATCAAGCAGTCCATATGGACGATGCGTTCAGTGCCTTGGACCCATAATGAGATTGTTTTAATCTGCTCACCTTTAAGAGATGCTGTTATTAATACCGAGCCCTAGGCCAGGGAGCTGAACGACAACAGCAGGGGCATGGCAGCACCTTCACACACTGCTTTTCTGAGGTGGCTTGGATACAGAGACTGGTGAGGTACTGGCTGAGAGTACCTCCAGCACCTGCTCCTGTCGTGTGCCAGAGATCTGGTACACAAATACGTATATATAATGTGTATTACCAGTGAAATTCTTTTGAAATTAAAAAGCCATCCGGTTTCTGATGGAAGACAGAAGAAATTCAGTTAGCACAGTTGGCCACTTTGCTCCCTTTCTCAAGGTTTTTTCACTAACTGTCCTATTTAATTTTATAAAGTCAAATTTGTACTTTACCTTTACATGATGGATAACATATATATATATATATATATATATATATATTACGAAGGCATGTGCTAAAGAGAGCCTGATATATATCAGGCTCTCTTTAGCA
>JAOXYF010000019.1:1770405-1818335 GCA_028565775.1 Sternarchorhynchus goeldii
ACGAAGGCATGTGCTAAAGAGAGCCTGATATATATCAGGCTCTCTTTAGCACATGCCTTCTGTAAGACAATATACAAGGACTAAGTCAGAAGGTTGGTGTATAGAACTGAACCTGTGTTGCCGTTTCAGTAGTGGTAGGACAGGTTTAGGTAGTGGCATGACATCTAACCCAACCGGTTCTCCATGTATGTGCTAGTCTCAAGAGTTTCAGAAGAACTTTAATTAGTCAACAGTATCAACCTGACAAGGAATCAATATCTGGCCTTAAATTA
Source organism: Sternarchorhynchus goeldii (assembly GCA_028565775.1). Taxonomy (NCBI): domain Eukaryota; kingdom Metazoa; phylum Chordata; class Actinopteri; order Gymnotiformes; family Apteronotidae; genus Sternarchorhynchus; species Sternarchorhynchus goeldii. The sequence continues at coordinate 1,770,678 of JAOXYF010000019.1, forward strand.
GTTGGTTTACTGTTAGTTATCAAGAAGATAAAAGAAAAGAAACACGATAAAGCTGGCAGGCGTCTTTAAACAGAGCCGCTGGTGAATTCCAAATCCATATTGATGTGGTCTTTTGCACATGCACAGACTCTGAGGTGTCTTAAGTGTCTTAAGCTGTCACTGATTGATTAGCAAAGGTGAGTTACACAGAAGAAGATGGCTAATGTGGGTTTATTACTTAAGACATGTAAGCAGATTTTAATCCTAAATAAACAATTCCTTTCTGATTTACTTCACATGCCTTACTTTACTCTCAGTTCACTTAAGACTCCAGTAAATATGACGCACGTTTGCCTACAAGTTCCAGTTTCAGTTTAAATGCCTGTGTAAAAAGAGTATCACTGCTGTGGGTGTTTCTGACAAATATAAAACTGTTTATATAAATACAAAAAAACCCTAAAAAACATGATTAAATATGTTACCCTGAAAGTGTATTTCACCAACACAAGGACACACGTCAACAAGGAGAAACTCATTTCATTTAATATTGGTTTTATTTTTCTTTTTTTAAAAAAAGAAACGAATACAAGATCATTTGGTTACGTTATGTACACATCTATCTTTTCATCATTACATATGTTTCATCGTTCAGTCATTTTACACTTTGATTTTCATGCTGTGAACAAAATAGCCAGCAGTTCATAAACACATCACAGGAAGAAAATTACACAGTTCTGCTATTCGGCCCTCGTAGACTTGAACGAACTCTTCATTTGGGAAGCGGTAAAAACAACACCTCTATAAAAGGAAGAAGGAAAGAAGTATGAAACCCTGACAGTAAAAAAAGCTGGAAGAGAAACAGGCTGAACCCAGGTGACTTAATCCGGCATTCCACCAAAGGCACAGGCCCGGGCTTTCCCTGCCACAGAGGACTGTTCACGAATGGTTGACACGGACACGTTGAAGCAGACTACTGGGCGATGCCGCCTGGTTTGAATCGTGGAACTCGGAGTGATTGTATGTCAGATGCAAAGTGTTGTTTTTGGAAAGAAGAGGTAGACTAAGACGCATTGGATGTTTTCTTCAGTAAGTACACCAAAGATGCGTCTCCATAACAACTCTGTTTTCACTGGGTATGTTCCAGTAGGGCGCAGACCCAGTGGGACTACTGAGGACATTTCATTACTAACTGATTAATCAACCGGTCTTGATCCCGTTTAAGACAGACCAAGCACACATTACAAGTCCCTTCTTGCCCTACAGTAGTGGGGTATTGCTACAGGTACATTGAGTAAAGCACCAGTGTCTTTAGAATTTATTACAGGCTTGCTCTCCACAGCTCTATAGTTCATGTGGATTGTGTGTACCAGCTAAAATTTACTGTGTGAAATCATACATCCTTCAAGCATCCATGCTATCAAACCCGCTAAAGTGGGGTTATGACCTGAGAGAGAGGTGTATTGTACAGCATGAATAAGAACATCACGAGACAAACAAATGACAAACCCTATGGCAGTAAGTTTTATAACCACGTTTGTGGTTTACGTGTCAAATCTAAACCTTGGTCCCGTGGACAGAACGATGCACAGCACATATCTGTGAGGACCACAGGGTTAGCACCTTTAACTCCAAAACTGCATCTTTGCTTTACATAAGAACATACCATTGAGAATTCTGTGTCTGTTCACTGCCAGAAAATGTGATAAAACCCAATGGCAGTGCCAACAAAATGCACTTTTATATTCCACATCCCCTGGATGACTTCAACATAGCCGCAACCCCAATATAAAACTTGCATTTAACAAAAAAGAAACAGCTGCATCAATCTTTTGTGAAGGTGCCCCAACACTGAGCACACATGGATAACAGTATGACCTACCGAAGGCTCGGTGACAGGAAAGGGTCTGGGTGCAGCTGTGTGTTAACTGCCACTGTAAGTCATCCCAGACCAAATGGCTGTGCGATCCCGTTGAGAGTTTGAGTATACAGACGGGAAGTTTGTGGCTCTACCCCGGAACAGTGTGGGAAACATAGGAGCACTGAAACAGTCCAAAGTTCCCCACACAGGCCAACTCAACACACTACTGATCACCACACAGTGAAAAAAAATCTTTTAGAGTAGCGCATGCAAAAAGACTGGAACTACTCCTACTGGAACAGCATCCAAGTCTACTCCAACATTCTGGCTACAAATTCAACTCTAATGCTCCCATCCCAATCATGCTATTGTCTTGCAGTAGGGGATACACTTTCTCTTATGCAACAGCTTCACAGAAGAAATGCTGAGAAAAGGAGGAGGTTAAAAGCCTCTGGAGAACAGAGGGGGAGGGGCTTGGACTGCTCCTAGTCCTTAGGCTTACTTGCACAGTGTTTTGGCCAGAAGAAGCCAAGGAAGTCGTCATTTCCTTGTAACTCAAACCACAACACCGGACACCAGAAATAAGAATAAAATAAAACAAAACAATTAAAATCCCACCCAAAAAAATCACTTTTAGAATCACTGTTAAATAAAGTCATTAAACAGCTTGTTGGCAAACTGACAGGACAATGGGAGCCCTGGGTGATGTGATGAGAATCAGGCTCTTCGTTGTTGGTACTTTGAGAGATATCACATCTTAGTCAGTTAGTTACTGGGACCATTTCAGAGGCCCAGCATCTTTAAAAAGCCCTTAAAAGTAGTGAAAGTTTTAAAAAGCCCTTACAACTGTGAAAGTTCAAGTTTGTCTTAGCAAAAGTGAGAGTGTAACCCCCAAATGGGGAACAGCATATTTTCAGCCATTTGTGCACTTCAACAGCATCCAACAAAAGTGAAAAAATGAAGCAAAACACTATCTTTTTATATTTTGAAATACCATCCCCAAATGCCATCTGAAGGAAACAAACAAGGTTTTGTCATTTCTGCCATAGAAATTTTTATCATCTTGTTTTTCTTACTTAATTAAAAATTAATGTCAAACCACCGAGTATCGACACAGACACACTCATTTCAAAAGCAAATTAAACTCACCTCTAAAGACTATGCTACAATGTCATTTTAATCCCTGAATAGGTGATCAGCTCTATGAAACAAGCTTTGGTAGCACTGTACGTAATGGTATACTCCCACTAGAGTCCCCCATCATGTGGGTCCGTAGTTTGTTGTTGGTTGGGCCCATTACAGGGGGTGCTTTAGAGATGATACTGGGGAAGGAGGTGCTATGCTCAGTAATCCGCTTGGGCACCAGGCTCTTCTCCCCTACAGGCACGGCCTTGGGTAGTCGCTTGCAGAGCCAGGGGTGTCGCAACGCCAGGACAGGTGTCATGCGTGTACTGGGATCCCAGTCGAGACACTTCTTCAGAAAGTCAATGAAGGCGTGGTCATTGTTGCCTTTGAGGGCCGTGACCCACTCCTTGCTACTGGGAGGACCTCGCATTTTGCCGCGGCGAGAGCGGCTTCCGTTGAGAACCAAGGTGCCATTGCTGAGTGTGGTTACGGTGCAGTAACGGGGATGGCCTTTGGAGTTGATGAAGTTCTTGGCACGCTTAGCCTGCTCCAGCAGTTTTTGAGGGGGCATACCCAGCAGCTCCATCATGCAGGCTAGCTGGTCCCCCTCATCCTCACCGGGGAAAAGTGGGTAGCCTGTTAGGAGCTCAGCTAGAATGCAGCCAAAGCTCCACATGTCTATAGGCATACCATAGCGCGAGCCCAGGATGACCTCAGGAGCCCGGTAAAATCGGGACTGAATGTATGTGTAGACACGCTGGTGGTCAAAGCAACTGGAACCAAAGTCGATGACCTTGATACCACTCCTACCCTGCTGCTTGAGCAGAATGTTCTCTGGTTTAAGGTCACAGTGGATGATCTTATGGCGATGCAGTGCCTCCAGGCACTGCAAAATGGAGTGTGCGAACTTGCGCACCAAAGGCAGGCTGAAACCCTGGAACTTATTGCGCTTGATGAGCTCATAGAGATTCATACTGAGCAGCTCGAAGGTCATACAGATGTGATTGCGGAAAGTGAAGTTCTCCAGCATGTGGACAACGTTCATGTTTCCCGTTTTGTCCTGCTTCTTCAAGTGCTCCAGGATTCGTATCTCCTCAGCCGCTTGCCGGTGGAAGCGTTTCTCATTGCGCACCATCTTGAGAGCAAGATGCTGGTGCAGCTTGTGGTCGTAGACCTTTGCTACCTGACCAAAACTCCCTTTACCAATGACCTTGAGGAACTCGTAGCGATAGGCAATGTGGTCATGAGGCACATGAATATAACCCCCCTGGTCATCATCATATCCACAGTTATTTGAGCCCCCTGATACTGCTGGTCTCTTTTTGGCATTTGGTCCCACAAAGTAGATTTCGGAGTAACTGTGGATCTCCTGTTGCTCCAGTGCAGTCAGATGTTGTCTGTTTTGTTTCAGAGCCTGCTCTGGAGCAATGGGACCACCCGGTCTGGTGGACTTCATCAAGCTTTCGGAGGATTTGGCTGAACTGTTGCTGTCCATGCTCTTTTCCTTGGAGAGAGTGGACGAGGGCTTGGCAGAAGTTTGGCTAGTGCCACTGTGCTGGGTCACACCATGAGGTTTGCGGTTGTACGAGTCCTCATACAAGTACTTCACCTTCATCTGTCCTCCTCGGATCCCCAGCTGATCTTTCATTGTAGATTTGCTCAAACCCTTCAGAACGAAAAGAAAAATGTATTACAATACATTGTGTGCAACAAGAAGAATCTATCAATAGAAGAATCGATCAATAGCATGAAGGCTGTGTAAAATAAAAGGTAAGCACGTTAAAAGCCATGTTGGTTCAGAGGAACTCCCCCAAAGAAACCAAAAGGAAAAGGTCGATTACAGCCGACTGCATGAACTTTGACTTAAACTTCAAACATACAGTGATAAAGATGTCCAACTGGGACACTATTATGCAGTCAATAGTGCAAATGTGCAACCCTAAACATCCACACAGCAATATAAATGGAAGTAACATACAGCTTGCAGGGGAATTGGAATGCACTAATGATCTTTGCAGCTGAACAGCGGGGAAAGCCTGATGAACAGTTCCTACAATGGAAGGAGATGGCAGCAAAACCAGTGGAGCAGGATGTTCATCTTAATGGAGGACAAAGCACAAACATTTGAGGCCTCAAGGCTATACCCAACTACCGCAGTAAGCACTACCATCCTACAACTTAATCCAAAATAACATGGTCATTCAATGTCTCAGTTAACCAGATGGATAATGGGTTACTAAAAGGTAGATTTAATGTGCCAATTGCTTTTGCATTATAAAAAAAAACTTTTACCTACACAGTTTTTACTTATGGAAAGAATTTGCCAATGCTCATAACATCTTGTGTCTTGTTCCAGGATGTAATCCAGCTATATAATTAAATCTGGATTAATCTCATGCCACACAAAACCCAGATTTCATCCACTGCAGCAGCAAGATGCTAAGAAAGCAGTAGTGAGGGCAGTACATTATTCCCCCCCCCCCACATTCAGGATGTTCAATGCACCATGAAATTCTCCAAGTCCAAGCATAAAACTGCAATGCTGCATGGAAGGGAGAAAAATACAACCCAGTTTTTTTAAGTGCACTAAGGAAATTAGGTCATATCTACAAAAACATGGGATGAAGGGTAAAAAAAGCTCAAGGAGTGGCAGTCATGGCCATTGAGAGGGGGTTGGAAATGCAGTCCTGAGAAGTGTGACCAAAATAGAACGTGTGCATGGAGAAGTGACGAATGATTATCACACAGCCTAGCCAAATAAATCAGCTGTCTCTTTCCAGACACAAGTTCTCACTGCTTTGCTTTGGAAAGAGTGCAATAAAACAATTCTTTACATGTAAATGGTGAAGTCTAAGCAGTAAGTGATGTGTGATTGGCACAGCAGAAAGTTAATGTGATTGATCGACACAGGGTTCTTATCTCGTATGCCAGAAAATTTGTTCCTGCTCCAACTCATACAGCCGAAACTGTTTACTGAACATCTAAGGAAAATATTTAATGGGATTGGCAGCTACCAAGGCACAAAGCCTGCCAAATTCCAAGACTCTACACAAACAAACCATCCCAATGGACTTGTAGTCAGTATACAGTCTGAATTAGATGCAGACAGCAGTAGTTAGTATATAAATTTATGCATGTGAACAGAAATTCAGATTTAGAAACTTGCCACCTGATGCCATATGATGACATGAAACATGATGTAAGCTATGTGGTTCATATTTAGGGAGCTTCGTCACATAAACTGACCTGTGCAACTAAAAATGTACTCAGTTGCTGCTCAGATGTTTACATAAAGTGTTTTTAAAACACCAGCAAGAAACTAAAAAAAAAAAAAAAAAAACAACCCAAAAAACCCCCCCCCCAAAAAAACACAGAATGTGAGAACAGACAAATACATATAGCAAGCACAAAAGTCACGCTGCCTTGAGATATTAAGGTGCAAGATCCATTTACATACTCAAACACAGCACGGGCAGGGAGTGATAGCACCACGTGTTACTGGGACACAGGCAGCTCCCACAACTCACCGTGCCAACACAAATGGGTGGAGGCGACATGCAAAGTCAAAACAAGCGTAGCTTATGACTGGTTAGTGGGTCAAACTTTCAAATGATTCTTTACATGCTAATGAATCAGGAACAGCTTCCTGCTCAAGCGGACAAAGGAGGAACCTGCTCATACACGTCCACCATTTGGACAGGAGGACAAACCAAAGGAAGCAGAGGATACGGCGCCTGTCCTGTTACTGGAGAAGAGGAAGTCTGGACTTACTGTGTGTTTCGGCAGTGGTGGCAGTCCGGAGGGGCTCTGTCGGTTCAGATCAGCGTCCTCAATGTGGTCTGTGCGCATGTAGGAGTCATAAAGACCATCAGCATGGCGAGCTGCAGAGTACATAAATACACACACCACCATCATCACCACCACCACCACCACCAGGTCAGCTCAACATGCTTTAACAGGGATATCAACAGCCCTTTTCTACACCAAACAATTACAGTACAACATCCTGCATTCGTTTGGACACATACATGCATTTGTCTACATTGCTCAGATAAAAAAAATGCGGACGATGTAGAAGCAGGTTTCCCAACTGACATAAAAAAACAAAAACAAGAAACATCCCCTCGGGGAGCGATGTAACCAAGCTGCAGGTGCGTCAGAATACAGGCTTCCCACACAACCCGGTCAACAGACAGCCTCTGGAGCAGACAATGATGAAGCTTATTAGGTAGGTTTTTAATGCCTCTCTGGGAGTTCAGCAGTTTCCACAACTAAGTCCTATTATGTCACTGAACTCTAACAGTCTATACTAGAAAGCTTAGCAAACACATAAGTACATAAAATACACAGCATACGCTTCCCTATCGCTGAATGAAATTCAAACGGGCAGCAGATTGTTGATGGGACATTGGATGCCTTCATGATTTTTGGGTCCATCATAAAAACAGTAATGAAAGAAATGCTTTATCTAGCAGTGGCTTACACTGGGGAATAAGCCTCTTGAATTACGCCGGCATGAAACGGCTGAAAATTCCTTCAGTTATGGACTTAATCAGATCTTGCATAGGTACTTATAACCTTCTTCGATGAAAGGAATAAATCACATACAGTATCAGTAATAATTCCAGCTAGCCAAACTTTTGCAGCCGTTTCGGGTCTATATCCAAATTATCCACAACGGTCACCACGACATGCAAAAGGCTTCAATAGAAGTGGGCAGAGTTTTTGTTTACCCACACAGCCTGGACCAGTAGCAATCTAATACAGTAAGGTATTAAATTTCGGATCATTGTACATAAGACATGCATAAAATAATTACCTGCTGTAACTGGACCATCTGGCTTTCTGCTCAGTATCATCATGATTGTGGCAAACTTTTGCAGTCAACATCAAATGCTTCGTTTTTCCCCCCTTTCCAAAAAAGACTCCTTTTAAAAAGCTAGCTCGGTCGTAACTGGATTAGCTATCTCTAGTCATTCGCCTTATGTCATGTCTAGAATTTAAAAATTCCCATCGACTCTTAAGCAAAGTAGTCCAGTCAGCTAGCTGGCTAATAAACTATTCACACAAACTATAAGCTGGCATTGGCTATTCACAGCTGGGCATGGACTTTTTTTTAAAAATTTTTTAAGGGGAATTGACTGAGAACGAGGAGTTCAGTATTGCTCTCAGTAGTGTTAAGTGGCTAGCTAGCTAACGTTATAGTTCTGGATTGAAGCTACATAGCTAGTTAGCTAGCTAGCGAACCGGTTAGGAAATGCTTGATAGCTAGATATAACGTGAGCTTTGTATAATAGCCTAGCTGTTAAGCACGGTACGATTATAAAGAAAAAATCCTGAAACATATAAAGAAGAAATGTAAAGCTCAAATAAAAACACCATTAGTTTTTTCTACACTTCTCCGCCTGCACAATATAGTGATCTTCCAGTGGCTCAAAATGCAAAGGGCAAAAATTTTGATGTTTTTCCGTCAGCTTGTAGCACAATAAAAAATAATATACGTCCATATGAGCACAGTCCTTCAAGATAGTTAAGAGTCCAGATAAAACGCAGACGTCGACCACGATCGTCCTTCGCCCTCTTCAAAATATGGATACCTTTATCGATCAAAAGAACCATCCCAATCGGGAAAAATGGTCGAATTTGTGGCTAGATCACTGTAAACTCACACTTTTCTAATGATGTTATCGCTAGCTAGCTAACTAGCTAGCTCGCTCAATTGCTATTTAACGCTAGGTAAATGCTGAAATGTTTCCTTATCCCAGCAAAGAGTAACGTTAGCGTTGTTTTCGAAAGAGTAGTGCAGTCTCAACTCACGACATTGTCAATACCAGTCCCGAATGGTAGACTCCAAAATCAACAGTGTCGTCCAAATTTGCATCTCCTGAGCAAGGAGTTCTCGACGTTCAAACACAGATGTGGTTTCTTAGCTTGTTGCTAAGAGCGTCTTCTGTTTGGCTACAGTAGCGTCATCAACAGACAAAGTAGGAGGCGTGGTATATGCGCAGGGCGTGGCATAGCGAGCGCCATGCTGGCTCAATCTCATGGAATGTTTTTGTCCGAAAGGTGAACTTCTGATTGGTTAGAGATGCAACAAGTTTTTCGAAGAGCCACTATGGCCCCATTAGATGAACAAAAGATGATCAAAAGAAGTTCAGGTTCTCAAATAGGACTTACACGGGTCGTAATCAAATTTCGTTCCTTTCTTTTTGTTAGTTACGGCTAATGGGCAGTTTAAACAGTTTACATTTGTAACTGACGTTATAAAAGCGTCGGCCTCCTGTGGAAGATAATATGGCCTACTAGCCTAGGTGGGGGAGCAAACCTCAAGGCTCACATTTCCAGTTACGAACACTGCTTACAGAGAGGCTAAATACAAGACACAGTAAACATTGTCTGCCCATGACATATAAGTGTCTCTCGTTAAACAGGAATATGACTCCAGTGTTAATCAACCTTGCTCTGAGGGCGAGTAGCTGAAGATGCGTTGGACCATAGGGTATGTTGTGCTAAATCGGGCACGGTTGTAGTAGATGCTATTCTCAGGTCCTTTCTATATTTACCCATGTAAATAACACATTGACACTATTTTCACATTGACCCCTTGGCAGCTTTGAAGCTCATGAGAGGTAAGTGCTGTATTTGGTCTTGGAAGTTATGATGGACATTCACAACTGGAGGCTGTTGTGACTGCCAAGAAACCTGTGTGTCCTTGACGACGCCTATATGCTTCTTCCATCTATAAGCCAATCGTGTAGAATTTAGACAAATTCGCAGTAGAAGATGAGCTGAACTTGGTCTATAATAATGACTATGGTCATAGTATTTTCTCTCGCGTGGAACTGCATGCAACTTTTAGAATACCAATAATTGAATATAAGCCTGACCTTCAAGGATTTCATGAACTGTTTGAGCATATGAAAACCTTTTCATAAAGAGAGTACATCTAAATATGATAGCTAATATGTAACTTTACATAATATTCTTATATCAGTCTAGTCCTATATGTTCCAAAAAGAGCACTGATATACAATATAGCACAAGTTCTTGGGTGCTATATGTAAGAACTCCAGCAACTGCTTTGTATGTTGTTTATGGGTTAGAGGTTCCCCCTGCTGGTTATATTTGGTACCTGCCCGAGTGAGCTGGATTAGTGATCTAAGATGGGTTTCCCAAACACAAAAAGGTTTTTAAGATAATCTTAACATTGCTATACCTTTGAGAAATCAGAGCCCAAATCTGATGGGACACACTTAGCATAGAAAAAAACAGGTTAGATTTTTTTAAAACATCATTACACAATAACAAGAATATTACATTATGCCTAGTACATGAAGACAATGAATTAAAATGGATTCCTTTTATGGCATTGGAATCTTTCCCATGCATGTTCTTATGACATCACCCTGTACAGAAATGCTTCATGAACCACACACACTTTCACTGCGTCAGCATTCTTTACAAGCTATAAAACAGTAATTGTCAGCATTCGCTTCCCTTCTGAGCAGTTAAATCAGTGTTCGCCATCACTAAGCACCAAACTTTGCTCTTGAGCCCAGCCATGTCACTCTGTTACCTCTTCCACCCAAGCTCCACCCAGCCATGTCACTCTCATTACCCACACCTGTTCTTCATTTGATGACTTGCCAGGACCTGAATAAATACCTCCTTATGTCTCTGTTTTCTCTGAAGTCTGTTGTGTATACACCACGTTCCTGAGTCCGTTTACTAGTTAGCGTGTAGTCAATCCAGTGTTTTGACCTGAAACCAAAGGTCTAGTTGCTCATTGTCCACCTGTACTGTAGTACCACGTCTGCTGTGACCCTCATCTGGACTGGGTATCATGGCCTACTTGGGGTTTGCCATTTTCAGTAAAGTTACGTGTGTGACTACCATTGTGATTCATTGCACAGATGTGGTTTATTCTCATACTTCTCTTATTTTTAACATGAGTGAACATGTGTAACATAAGCTCATGTATTTGGTATCTTGCTCTTGTCTACTTTTTCTGTTCTCTGCAGTAAATGGTAGTAAAACCCATTAGTTGGCTTTGTTGGCTCCTGATTCAGTGGGTGAAAATCATAAAAAGACAAACAGACAAAAGGGTGACCATTTATTTCATTCTTCAGTATATTTTACAGCTTTAAAGATGTTATACAGATTTAAAAAAAACAAACAAAACAAGATTGCCAGACTGCATTGATTTGTCCAGAACTCATTTTTCACACACTGAGAAAAGTGAATCATAAAATAAGTTACACACACACACACGCGCACACACTCTGTCTGTCTCGGACATTTATCCTCAGAGTCCCACAGGGACATGAGAGATCTGCCATGTAGAAAGCACTGGACTTTTGCTCTGTTCTTATTTTTAGTTTCGTGGCGTGTGGCTCTACTGGAGCAGACGAACAGAGCACATATATAGGCATTCAGGCTAGCCTACATCCAGACTAAAGGCACATGGCCATTAAGAAGCATCATTCTAAGCAGATTTCCAAGGCCCACCCCGATCTGTCCTTGCGTAGCACAACCCATTCAAAAGGTCTAGGGTTTGACGACTGGTTAGACCACGCTCACTGCAGCTAACGCAACACAGGTGATTGTACTGAGGAACAAGAACCTCAGCTGTGTCCCTAGCTGCCCCGCAGCCCCTCTCCAAGCCCGACACTCGCTGTGGTGCGATTTACACTGGAACATCAGCGTGTCAGGAGAGCTACGCTTAAGCCTGGAGGGGGTTCTGCAGCACAGGAAGAAAACAGCTCGCAGATAGTCATCGCTAAACGCAACGCTTGCCGTCATCACACCCTACCCGAAAAGTATGAGTACGATCAATATGAGCACAACCATGGTGGTGATGTTTCTTCAGTGTTGCAGACTTCATGAAATCTCTCTCGCACACACACACACCTCATGTTATGCACATACAGTGCGCAAGAAGCATACACACATTAAAGCAATATGAATTCCTTTTGTTAAAATACATTTTTTCCAAAACAGAAGAGGGAGAAATCACATCATGCTCTCAGCACAGGATTCTTATGCATTCTAGCATGTTTCTGCACAAGGATAGAAGATTCAACTCTATGACACGTGATGTACATTAATCAGACCATTATTTAATGAAAATTAGAAATACATGGGCTGTACGTCCCAAGTAGCTTTGGTGTAAAATCCTTTATGGTGTTTTTCAGCATATGAAATGCCCGTCCATAACCTCTGTTTGCCCACGTGAGCCTGATTTTACAATTCTCACTTAGTGGAACCTCAGACCTTAGATCAGACTATATACTGTATGCTAATGTTTCCTACATTAAATGCGTTACTGGGTGCTATCAAACTGATCCAAAAGAAGGTGGTCCTACTGTGGTCCTCTGCAAATCAGACTGCAGGCGTGTCGATCTCCCCGCCTGCTCCTGCGTTCAGCTGACGGAAGGGAGGATTTGCACGGCCACTGCGTGTTGAAGGTTGGTGCTTCCATATGCTCTCATGCCACACCACAGCAGGTGAAAAGCTCACTTGACAGGTCTCACAAACGGTGCTCTTTTGTGACAGTCACGACTGCATAGTTGTTTCACATTTCTGGAGGGAGCAGTTCGAGACGTTGGCGTCAGGACGTGCTTATAATACACACTGCCGGAAAAGGATCCCAGCCCACTTTAAAATGCACACATGCATGGACAATGGATGGTCGTATGTGTTAAGAGTGCATTGTTGGCTAATGAATGTTATGTTGTTTTGAGTAGGAAGAGCAGCTCTTGATTTGGGTGAAAAAAAAGGAAGTTTCTACCAAATGACACTGATTTTGGTGAGAAGCTCGTGGATTGAATACAGGGTCAAGATGTTCCCAAGAGTGTGAGGAAAAAGAGAGAGGATACTGATTATTATTTTTTGTACAGTTAGCCTGGCATGTGATCTGTGCTCGACTACATAAGTTTTATTTCTTTTTCCTGTAGAAACTCACTACCTCTCTGCCCCTCCTCAAATCAAGGTATCCCTGACAGAAGACGCGTGGTGCCGTCTTTGGATCCAGATGCACGGAACGTTAGTGGTGAAGCCAGATGAGAAAGTCGCATTTGCAGTAGCAGCGATAGCAGCAGTAGCAGCATCGAAAAGAAACAACGAACAGACTCAAGACTTCAAACAAATCAAATCCTTTTTCAACGATTCAAACCAAGAGTCAGAAACCCTTTTCCATGCCCTCTGCCAGTGTGCCATTTGGCTCCAGAGAGAGCCACATGTCTTCATCCTTTGTGTTCTGTTAACACCCCACCAACACCATGCACTAGTACCCTGTCCCCTGGCCGGGGGGCATCGGTTGTGTTGGGGTGGAGAGGGATGCTGAGGGCGTTTGGGGAGTCCTGAGTGGAGGGTTTGGGGAGTTGGTTTCAGGAGTCTGTGAGGGGAGGCTCCAGACTGGCCTCGTGCTGGGCTCGGTGGATGGAGGGACAATGTGTGTCCCCACCCTAGCCAGGCTTGCTCTGCACCTCCTGAAGAGCCTCTTTAAGCTTCTCCCGGTAAGCATTGTAGCGCAGCTTCACCTGCCTCATCCGCTCCCCCTCCTCTTTCTCCAGGATGGCCAAGAAGTTCTGCAGCTCAGGAACAGAGAATGCATGCCACTGAGAGAGAGAGAGAGAGAGAGAGAGAGAGAAATTCAGAAAAGCTTTTAAAACAAATGTTTTAACTGATATTTATTTCTTAAAAGATAAATAAAATCAAAACTAAAGAAACCTAAGCACCATTAAGCTCTTGAGGAAAGCTAAAACACAACATAAAACCAAACACTTATTCTGTAAACCATTGTACAATATGCCTTTTATAATGCTAAATGTTTGTTTTGCTCAAGGCTCATCATCTATTCCACTGCTCCTGTGTAACACTGCTTGCGGCATACTGCAGAGACTAAGGTCACGCTAATGCAAAAATACATACTACACACCACTAACACACACTGTGTGGCACCAGCGTGTAGGTGCTAGCGTGTAGGTGCTAGCGTGTATGTACTAGCGTGTAGGTGCTAGCGTGTAGGTGCTAGCGTGCTGCTAACTCCGTGTAATAGCCATATTATACTTGGCTACAAATTAGTTTAATATTGTGTGATGTTCTGTGATATTCTTGTTTACTGGTCATCACAGCACCAATGTGCTCGGTGACCAGTGACGGTGCAGAATTAATGTGCTCTCTGTAGGTGATGGTGTGGTCTGGAAGAGAAACCCACTTCTACTTCTCCAGTCTCATTTTCCCTCAGCACGAAGGAGAGGTTCTCTGGGTCAGGACCCGCCAGCAGCCGCAGTACGAGTGGGTGCTCGGAGCCGGGAAGCTTCTGGAAGAGATCTGACATGAACAGAAAAGAACTACATTAGCAATAGAAATAAAAGTGCTGGAAATATTTTTAGCAGGCTAAAATAAATGTGCACATCACACAGTTTTTGTTTCCACGCTCTTTAGGATGCTAATACCACTCCTTCTTAGTGAAGGACACACACCCTCATCCGTGCCCACATCATCCCAATACACACCCACACCCTTACACACACATTTACATTTATGGCATTTAGCAGAAGCCCTTATGCAGAATGACTCATATGAGTCACTCACCTATTGACTCATAGAATGTGTCCAATGAAGTACAACTGGTTAAACTCCAAGGCACCATTGAAATAGGATACTATTAGATTGGATACTACACACACACACACACACACACACACACTCATCCAAACCCAGACCACCCTCGTACACACACACCCTGGCCATCACGGTGTGTCTGCCGGTACAGGGCGAACTTGCATGGGTTGTCCTCCACCATGAACTTCTTGAGCAGGCCCTGGATCACCTCGGCAACCGTGGTACTGCTGCTCACGTGGAGCTGCTTGACAACGTCACTGGGCAGATAGAAAGATGTGCGCCTGTCCCGCCCGTCAGCTGCGGTCGTGCCGGAGTCCTTCCCGTCCGGGGGCTGCACGGTCACCGGCCGCCGGAGCTTCAAGTGCACCCTAATGAAACCAGTGTAAGTGCCGTTTTCAGCCTGAAAGAGCAGAGAGAGAGAGAGAGAGAGATTGAGGGGATGAGGCATCTGTGGGGCCCCGTTTACCCATGTTCTGAGGTTTTGATCAGGACTGGATTTTTGTAATGTGTTGTCAGGTGAAAAAGAAGGTCCTCACTAATTTCATTCCATTTTCGGACACTTTGGAGTTGTACTCGTCTATCTTGGCCTGGACCTCTTCCTCAGTGAGGGACTTTGGATTGTCTTCGTCATCTTCTTTTGTGGAGTTCTGAAAGAAAAACAGACAGAAAAAAAATCCACTGGTTATTTTCACAGATCTACATCATAAAATCTTTAATCTTTTCACCAATTTGCTCTGCTTGCTCATTAGGTATATGGATGAAGTCCTATGTAGTAGATGAAGCTCTACATAGCAACTTCATGATTCTGCTTATTGGGAACTGAACTGGACAGACACTGTCCCACACACACAAGTCCTGTCTCACAAGAAGAAGTGAAGAATGAAGAAGTGGTTTGTTCAACAGTCCTGCAGATGGTGCCAAGTTTCTTGGAAATATATTTTCTAAATTGAATTAATTTTTTTTTTTTTTTTTTTTTTTTTTACACCAAATCTGTTACAAAAAGGATGTCCTCCCCAAACTGTCTTGGTAGTCTCGCATGAATCTCGTCCTCTGTTTGGAGAATACTCAAGTTCCTGACGAGACCTTCCTTTTGCTGCTCATACACGTCAAAATTACACATGTAGAATGAACTTGTACAGCATTAATGTGTGTCCAGTTTTACTCGTATAAACATTGCAGGTATTACTTTGCATGCCGTTTTTTTTTTTACTCTGTACTGATAGTACATGACCAGTAATTAAGGCCATTCTTTTGGAGTCTGGTGTTCATCAGATCTCCAAACGTCTCCCCCTGCACCAGCAGACAATGAAACCGATGGAGACTGTGACAGCAGAGAGCAGCTCGATGGCCAAGAAGAACGATCATGGTCCTCTGCACTGTAATAACAGGTTCGTCATTATGTTCACTTTTACAGTCGAAGGCTGGAGATGGCTTCTCCTACGGGGGTGTTTTAACATTGCTGAGAAACGCGAGCGCAGCGCTGGACTCATGGGCAGAAACCACCAAACAGGAGCTTTGCAATAAACCTGTTATTATTTGCTCTCAGAATATATCTATACCGCTACTGAACTAAAGGTCTGCAACGCTACACATGTGCAGTGCAATCGAACTGTGACAGGGCTTTGCCTCTTCAGTGCTGAGGCAGCATAAGGTTCAATACACCAGGGGGCTGGGAGGGGGTCTTAGCGTGGGGTGGAAAAAAACAGATCAGCTAAACACAAAAGCTACACAGGCGGTGTAATGACCAAGCAGGGCAGTTTAAGCTGCTTTTATTGATGGACTACATGGGACAGTGTGGGTCTGTGTGTGGGTCTGTCTGATGGCCTGCGCATCTATTTGTCTATTCGGAGATCTCCACTCTGGCATTTCTGCATGTACATTTTCAAAAACACCAGTCTTGGGCATAACTGATAAACTGCGATACCCACAGTTCTGTTTGCCTGCCTGGAACAATGTTCATGATGAAAGGACACTCTCCATTCAATATTCATGTGTGGTTAAATGTGAATGAACACAAATGGACACACATGTACACACTTGTGTAGTGTGTGCTCAAACCTCTGAAGGTAGACTTAGGTATACATAAACACACAAGACCCTTTAGGATGTAGAGTCCTCTCAGCAACAGATGGTGTTCTCTCCTTATTCCATCGTGTCATGTAGATGGGAAGGTACTGCATCACCAACCTCATTTTTTCAGCCCTGCTAGCAGAACACAGGCTATGGTCCTTCTCCCTCAGTTTACAATCAACTTTCATTCTCTCTGGTTCCCTCCTCCCTCACTGGTCTGTAGAATTGGATTTCCCGCACCTCCAGAAACGTTCCAAAAAGAACATTAGGCAGCGCTGCACCTACTTGCACCTCCTCTACGCGCACCAAACACTGCTGGAGGGAGCGGAAGATGCAGCAGGCCGTTTAGACGTTTAAAAATTCCATTTGCAGAGGGAGGAGATCTGAGGCGGGTGTTCCGAGTGGGTTTTGAAGATCAGTGATGATGGAGAAAGAACCCATAGCAACACAGATGACGGCTGGGGTATTTTTAGCCCCTAGCTAATGCCGCGCCGCACGCAAGGCTTTACTTCCTTTTTCCGTCGGACGAGGAACAGAATAAGGAGGACAGAATCAGGAATCATTTATTCATGGAGATCCTCAGGGCACCAGAGCACCAGGTGTTGCCTCATTGAGCAGAAAGACACACACACACACACACACACACACACACACTCGCGCGTACGTGCATGCGCACTCGTGAGAGAGGGAGAGAGAGAGAGTAAACAAGAGCGCGCAGAGAAAAAAAAAGTCAATTGCAGAATTGCAGGCTTTGCTTTTGCTACTTGACCAGTATCACAGCGCACGGCTGTGACGGATGAAGACCTGCACAGGAAACGTGATGCAGATGATGCTCTTGCAGTATTAAAATCGGCGTGTAATCGCAGAGCGTCTGAGGAAGGGAATGCAGCTGAAATGTCACACCAACATATCGAAACAGCATGAAAATCTCACTTGTGTAACAGGACATGCAAAGCCAATGAATGCAGAAGAAGCAGGCAAACCCCCAGACCAACCCGACCTAAACGCCATGCTTCAACAATTCGATATTCCAGGCTTCCCATTTGAGCCCCATCATCAGAACTGAAACAGTGATGTCCTCATCATCACTGATGGATCAAAGACCTCACAATTTGGATGTGTGCCGTGTCCCTCTAACTTTTCCTCATCTAGCCGCCATCTCTTATTCACACATTCCAACAATTCCCTCAGGAGTTCCTGCATTTGTGAGGAGTGGCCCCAACCCAGCTAAATATACCCACCTCCCACCCCTTCCTTCAGCATGTCCGATCACAGAAAGTGCTGGTGCTCAGAACAATAGGGTGGGTGAGGTGGAGCTGAGTGACCCCTTTCTCTTGGCCTTTTAAGTGGAGTCATTCAAACAAAGTGCAGAGGGAATAACCATCGCGGAGGAAAGCAGGTGGAGAAGCCTACGTCAAGCCTACGCCCGAGGAACACCACCAAGGCGTTCAGCAGCGTTTGAGTGTTATAGCCTGGTGTGGGAATAACGTCTGTAGGGCAGTAGGTCTGTAGCACCAAATCTGAGCAAAACCTGATTAAGGATCAGTTTCCCCATTTGTATAACAATTTTACTTGAAAGATTGTTACTGTTGAAAATATAACAGACTAAAGAATGCCTACATGGTTTAAACACAACGTAGACATTCTGTTTCCCGAGCATGAAAGTGTGTGTGAATGGGCTTGAATGCCATTTTCAATTCTGCAAACCTCCCAGCTAGAAGAAATCTTTGAATTCAAGCTACTGTAAATACATGAATATTCTGAAGTGTGATGCAAGCATCTGAGCAAAATGTGTGGCTGTGTCAGCCGAAGGGAGTCCATGGAGCAGAAGAGATTGGACCTATTGCCAGGAATAACTGTGTGTGTGGGTGGCTGTGTGGGTGAAATCAGTGGATAGTCCTTTTCCTTGCTTCATACACATCTCTCCTACTTACACTATCTGGCATCTCATTGTGAGCCACATCACACACACACACACACACACACACACACACACACACGTCAATCATACCACCTCACAAGTCTCGTCACTGTAGCAAAAACACATTTCAAAAGTCACACTAGATTCTTTCAACATTTGTGGATGTGTAACAGTGATGGGTCATAACCTTCAACACTGCATCACTACTGTTACACATAATGCAAGCACTGATCTTTCCATCTCACGTCCTTAGAAGTGTTTTAATTCCCCATCTCTCCCAAAGGAGGGTGACTACACTCATCCTTAAAACAGTGCCAAGGTGCTCCAGCCACCCAGCTGAGCAAGTCTTGCACTCTCACACTTCTCTGCAGACAAAGAGTAACATCCACCGCCATGGGGATTTCCTGTGCGTGCAAAACTGACTCTGTGCAAGCAGGTGAAAAATCACTTTCTAAACCAGGTGACTGGCACCAGGAAATTTTCATTATGATTTTAGCCTTGTAGTTAATTCAAGGCAATATGAGGCAGGTTTGTTTTTACAGCACTTTTCATACACAATGATGCATGAAGGTGCTTCCAAATGTTTCTAGGACATCTTGAGCTTTGATGCTTGGTCCGGAACCACCCTGCTGCATCACACAGGGGCATCTTCGGCAGCAGCAGACCAGAGGCCTCTCAGGTTGATTAGGTAACATGATGCCCTTGGTGGTAGAATGAGGCACCTGCTCCAGCTGCACAACAGAAGCCAAAGAGACAGCAAAGACTCCGTCAACCTCGAATCCTCAGCTGTTGAGCGCAGACTGAGAACTGGAGCCTGAATGATTCTGCAGCCTTGTTAGCAGAATGCTGGGTGTCCTGAAACTCATATCTAGATTTTGGTATAATATTCAATGTAATGAGCATAAAAAATATAATATAAATCTGGAAGCAGATTTTTTTTTGCTGTATATGGTAGTGGAATCCCATAACGTAGATCAAACGGGACCATCCCTGTTCCTGGAAATCTTATCCTGAGGGGATCATCTTTAAGGTCTAATGGATGCGTCTCTGATGTTCAGGGATCTGGACTGGACGTGCTAGAAAGGGTTCGGAATAAAACTCTAAACAGCTAGGGATCCACAGGGCTGTCCTGACCTGAAAAATTTGGCTAGTGCTAATCAAGGAATTTAGGTCGGTGCGGTCAAAAGCTCGAGAACTTACACTACAGATACCATGTAATAATATTAAGCCAATATTAAGCCAATACCATTCCAAAGCCATCACAACAGGTATGATGACCAATCTGAAAGAAGCTTCCAGAAGATGAAAGGATCTTATAGATGGTGGTAATGACTCTGGCTGTTAGAGGTGAGTAGACAGTAGGTTGGGGGAAAGTTTCTATCTATATCAGGGTGCATGCTGGGAAACCATGGTTCACTTCCTACTGAGGCCCAGGACCAGACTACCCCATGTCTTTCAGGCTTCAGTTTTCATATTCATGATGTTCAGATTCAGATATACTTTATTGATCCCAGAGGGAAATTGCAGGGGTAAGAAACAAGGACACAAAGAGAATGAGTAAAATGGTTAAGTGTCATTAAGTGCGTGTTGAATGACCGAAGCTCAGTAAGCATTTTATCACTTTGCATTGTATCTAAGCCATCATCCGCCTGTTTAGCAATCATCTCTTCCTCCTTCTGTCTCTCTCACCTGCTTCTGCATAGAGAGGCTCCTCACTCCCTCCATCCTTACCCACAACCCCACACACGGTCTTTAGTGGGTCAAGTGTTGAATGGGAAAAATTCTCTTTCCACAGTTGTAGATTTCACAGCCCTGCCTACATACAAAGCTCAACCACCTTCATGCTGGTCTGCACCAAGTCAATCTGTGGCAGCCTCAAGCTAAAGAGTTGTTCCACATACAAGATGGCATCACACACACACACACACACACACACTCACACCTACTTATTTTGATGTTGCTTTTTACGATGTCTCTTGCAAAAGTGGTGCTAATTATGTAGATAATTTATCAGTTTATTTACCACTGCACCCATCTACCCTACACAGCTCATGTGGGACTACAGACAGCAAGGGAGGTGGAAGGGAATTTTTATGAACCATTTCTAGAGCTTATCACATCTAAATGAACAAAAGCAGCTAAACTGTGTGACATAAATCTGCTGGCCTTGCCTTGTTGTGCCCCCAAACGGTGCCCCACCCACACAAAACACACACCAGTCTCCAGAGTGGCCTGCCATTCTGCTTAATATTTGCATAGCCCCATTCAAATGTTAGTGTTTGATTGGCTTGACATACTGGTAAAAGTGTGAAGAAGCTCAGAACAATACCACCACCACCACCACCAAGTCTCCAGGTGATGGTGCCTTTCCATCTGTAGAAGGCAGTTTATTATTTGGATAGAAATTAGCTTTACGATCTGGAGTGGGACCTGTACTGCACCATTTTGTGCCGTGTGTGCTCAAGTTCAGGTGGACAACACACCTGAAACAAGCTCCTGGAATTATGCCACAATAAATGTTGGGTTTAAAGGCTTCACTGTGTTCTATTGTTCACACTGAAGCTAAAGAAGACAGCAACCACACAACTGTGCTGAAAGCACAATAAACTCCACATCCTCTAGAGACAGCAGGTGAGTCAATATTAGGGATATGAAAATATGTTTGACACATTCGAGAGGAAACAACATTAAAAGAAGCATCATATCTTCATGCCCTTACAATTCAGGTGCCCTAAACTGGGAAACCCACACCCACACCTGGATAGAGAATGGGAGAGAGAGGATGAATAATTCATAGTCTAAATGTAGTGTCCTTCCAAACCTGACACTGCAGAGGTCGATCTGGACCTGCTGGGTTCATGTAGATTCTGGGGACTTTAAGGACAACATTTACATTAGCAACCAGATAAAGTACAGATGGCCTGTAAGAAAGGTGAGATGATGTAAGTCTACCTCAAAGTCCAAACTCAATCTCACCATCACATCATCCTTATCCAAGAAGAAAGGACCAAAGTCAACAAAGTGCCATTGTGTTTTGAAGAGATGTGTTCAATTCCACTACTGTGCAAAAAAGGGGGTCATGACGTCCTCCCCAAAATCTTCGGGCTGGTTTCTACTTCCATAAGCTACAAAGAAGTTAATGCAGAATATTCATCAGCTATAAAAGGGGTAAATCACTTTGATTCCCAGTTGCTCAAAAAAAAAGAATCTTGGACAATAATAAGAACAACAACAATAAAGTAAAACAAAGTTAACCAAATGGTGATTCTTACAACTCTCTATGAACAATAAGAATAGCACACCCTACCCTCGGTGAGGGGTCAATCCCTTTCTAAGCTTTTGGCATTGAGGAAGATTAGGAGGGACAAAAACGCAGTGAATGAGGCTCAAGTGTAAGGACAGTGTAAAGTGATGCATGTACACTGCCTTCAGAGCTCGCTGTTCACCCGCCTCGCTGTTCACCCGCCTCGCTGTTCACCCGGATTTTAATGAATCTTACACAACACTCAGGGTGTATCAAGGGATAGGGATATTGAAAATCCATCCTATTTAACATTTAAGACATGTAGTGTGACCCCTTGAAGGTTAAAAATATCATCAGACCAATAAGAAAACACTGGTGTAATTTGTTAACCCCTTACCAAGACCAACTAGGCCATCTTCCACTCTATAGCACCACAGTATCAAACTAGCTTTTAAAAAATCTCTTAAGATTTTCAAATACATAATCGCTGAATCCTTCATTTCTCAAACCGAAAATCCAAAATGAGGTTCACTCAGCGTTTGAAGTTCATGATACTGAAACGGCAGGAAAAGACGGCTGTATGTTTGGTCTCTGTAGATAAACAAGAGGAAACTGAAAAGCTGTTGCTATGGCAATTAGCCTACCTCAACTGACAAAAAAGAAAAAGTAATGGGGGGGGAGTGGTGGGGGGCATCACCGTCACACTGAGGTTACTGCTCACCTCATCTGTGTGAGACTTTTTCTCTCACATTAAATATTCCACTTGCCAGATTTCCACCATCAAGTCACATTTTCCAAATTTAGGCTTTGAGTATTTTAGTGTTATTCCATATACGTGCAAAAGACACCTGAGGGCTTTTTGCATGTCAAAAGAGAATATTTTGAATACCAAAAACACCATATGACAAAATCCAGTGTCTGAAAATGAGGGTGCAAAGCCAATTAACCAGTCACCATCGTCACTCCTTGAGAGTTGAGAAACAGTTGAGAAACTCAAGAAACTAGTTCATAACCTAATTTCCGTGCTACTCACACACACACCCAGTTGACAACCAGCACTTCTCATTTTTCAGTGCCGGTGTCCTCAGTCCCTGTTCCTCTCATCAACGTTCGTCGTTTGCCTCCCCCCCCCCCCATCCCCACGTTACCTTGGAACCTTGCTTTCCGTGCGGCTGACGGAAGAAGGAGGTCTTGGCAGTGAAGAACGTGAAGTCATCGCTCTCCTCATCCAGGCTGCAGTAGCCACTGCTCATGCTATTGCTGCCTGTCATTTGCGGCGCCGAATCCAGGTCGGCCGGATCAGCGTCCGTCTGGAGAGGGGCCACCTGAGGGCCCCAGCACCATCCCAGGCTCCAGGCAGACAGAGGATGCAGGGCAGGAGATGCAAGCTAACGGCAAGAGCCAGAGCTCCCAGCTGCCTTCAGAGGAGCGGACGCGAAGCTCCGAACGGAAGTGGCAAGTTATCTGTGCGCTTCCGCGTTTTGACTGCGTTGCGTGGTGTGTGGGTGTGTGTGTGTGTGTGTGTGTGTGTGTGTGTGGGGGGGGGGGTGTTCAGGAGAGAACGTGTGCGGCACAAAAAGCCTTGTGTGGCTGGCTTCAGTTTTCAGCAGGTTGCAAACGCGAGCGGCAGAAATGACAACACCTTGGCGCTCGGCGCCACTCAGATTTGAGTGGCGGAGCTCGGCAGAGATGAGCGGGAAGAGGAAGAGGAGACGACACGCATAGCTCCGTCGATCGCCGCTCCGTCGAAGATCCTGAACACGTGTAGCTGGCCGTGCTGCAGAAGAGCCTCCTGCTCCGAGGAAGCGGAGGAGACGAGGCTGGTAATCCACCGGCTTCTGACTGCCTGCTTCACCCACACAGAGAGAGCAGGACTGACGTATTACACCACCCTCCCACTCAAACACTTTCTCAGTCTTGCTTGCTCGACTCCAACACGCGCACTGCCTCCCTCCTTCCCTCTCTCTTTCTCTACCTCCCTTGTTCGTTCGTTCTCTCTCTCTCTCTCTCTCTCTCTCTCTCTCTCCCTCCCTCCCTCCCTCCCTCTGTTGCTCACTCTCTCTCTCCCCCTTGCTCTACCATGTGTGGTTGGGTCTGCTATCTGCCTGTGAGCTCACATAAACCTCCTCCCCCCTCCCTCCTCTGTATATCTCTTCCTGCATGAAACTGCTCAACCATAGCCACTTCCTCTTAATGGAGAGAGAGAGAGAAACAAAGTGTGTGTGTGTGTGAGAGAGAGAGAGAGAGACAGACGGACAGACCCACCTCAGAATACACAGACATCTGTCTCAAACGATCCAATGTGCATGCACTCCTATGGATCCTGTTTTACATAACACCTGACATTCAAAGTGAATTGCAAATGTGACTAAATACAGCTGAAGCCATTAGTACAGCCTGTCAGGCGAGAGGAGCTTTGATAGCTGCTTACGTTGAGATCACTTCATTAGTACAGCCTGTCAGGCGAGAGAAGGTTTGGTAGCTTCTTACACTGAGATCACTCCATTGTAATGAGACTTTGATGGCCCAAGGTAGAATTTAATAGCCTTCATAACTTGCGATATAATGTTACATGTTCTCTTAATAATTCATCCCTCTACTTTTCAGTTGTATAATGATGGTAGTGTGCAATAATACAGCACACATACTCTCACTGTACATGTGCATGCGCACACACACGCACATGCACGTACACAAACACACAAATCTGGCTGCTTCAAGGGCACCTTATTAAGAAGTACATATCCTGAGGTCATAGATTAGCATGACCCTTGAACTTCCTTAACCAACCCCCCCCCCCCACAACCATGCATAACCTTAACCTTTAACCCTGACCTTGAGTAGTTAAGACCAGCTGAGTGCAATATGATGAGACCAGAGGTTTCCAAGTAGCAGTTTGGGTCTTAGTCCCCACCAGTGGATTTTAATACTAGACATTCAGAGCAAGGCCAGAGACGTGTGCATCAAAAACAGAAAACCTCTTATGTTCTTTCCATTTGATCTTAAATGATTCATCTGAACCGTTCCATCTCGTCATTACCAATACACAGGACTGCCTGCACAAACAGGGAAACTGCATCTTTTTCTATAGATCATGATGGGGTGACCTCTTCAAACGCAGGGAGGCTGGATGCTGCATTCGATTTCCTTTGTCAGGGTTTTATTTGATTGGTGCTGACGGGCGGGTTAGCGTTTCGGAGACAGGCCGATTTTTCCCCGTTTTCAGTCGATGCAGCGGAGTTGGATGCTCTTTGGATCCCAAGGCCAAGAATGACGAACGTGGCAGTAAAAGCAGCAGAGATCCTCCGGGCGCCATGGTGACAGCAGATGAATAATCTACTTCTAAAAGTGTATGACAAATTACCCCCATTCTAGGCATGCGGCCACGTGATTGTAATCGATGAGGTGGACGACAGGGAGAAGACGAAGGAGATGAAGATTGTTCTCCAGGGGCTTTGGCTATTGACCACTACACCAACCCCCAACCCCCTGCCTCAGCCTGCATCGATATATCAGAGCCCCCCCTGCCAGAGCCTGATCACAGTCCTCAGAACCTGCAGGGGGCTCTTTACAAGGTAGCTGGGATGAATAAAGGAGATCGATGTAATTGGGTGAAATCAAAGCAGAGCAGCCCTGCATCAGAACCGCCTTACTGTTCTCCGTGGGAGAACATGGAGCTGGTTTAGGAGGGGTTTGGGCAGAGCTGGTCTCCCAGCAGGTTTCACCAAACGATGTCCCACGTGCTCTCCCAGACAGGCTCGTTCATTGGTGTCGAGTACGGGATCAAAGTTCGACTCTGCACAGTGGGGAACTGAATAGAACCGTGACGAAAGGAGCCAGACAGTCAGTTGTGAATTAGGTATTAGACAATACCGAAAAGAAGAGTGAACAGAGAGTCTCTAAAATCTCCAAAGCAGGCGATGTGCCGCACAAAGCAGCAGTTACACCTCCGTACCACCTCCAGTGACTGAGCTGCAGCCGAGCGGAAGGTCTCCTGGAGGCCACCTGGTTTTGGACGCGAGAAACGCAGCTCCTCTTACACGCTGGTGTTAAATGGAGCGTTGGGGGCCTCCACATGATCCGTGTTTGATAGCCCTCATCGGTGCCAATGACACCTTACCCCTCGCCCCGTAACCACGCCTCCTGTCTCACTGCCTTTAATAATGCACAGTGTGTCCGATGTCCTGGGCGGGACTGCGCCCGTCAAGCATGGGTGGGGGTATGAGTTGTGAAGCCAAACAGACACCTTATTTACAAGGGGCCAATATTCACACCAGCTCACGTGCCACACTCCAGGAGGGCGTGACCTCTGACCTGGTTTTCCAGAACCCATGAAAGCTGGACTGAACACCATCTGGGTAGAGGACCACAGCAGCCTCACCATGTGTGTGTGTATGTGTGTGTGTGACTGTAGGCTGATGTTTCATCTGCATTCCTGTCAAAAACACAGTGGTACGAGGAGTCTAGGGTCAGTGAACAGAGTGCTCCCTTTGCTCTCTTCTCTCTGACATTCTGTGGCATCTCCTGAGCAGATTGCAGAGCATCCTGGCAACAGGGCTGTATCCGCGGGCAACGCTACAGTGTGTGACGAGCAAGGAAGATTTGCCGGCTCATTCCAGGAAACTGAGAGTGAGCGACGGGGAGGAGAGAGATCATTACTGTTTAACGGCCGAGTGCGTGTGCGTGCGCGCGTGAGATAGACAGAGGCCAGAGAACAGTGAGAGAAGAGTACACTGAAGGAGATTTACATTAGCGACTCCACAAACCTAAGATTTAGCTGGAGTGTTTCTTCTGGCAGGGGAAGGCAGGATAACTGCACGGGCTGTGTGTGTGTGCACGTGTTTGTGTGTGTGCACGTGTTTGTGTGTGTGCACGTGTTTGTGTGTAAGGCAGGGAGACAGCGACAGTGTTTGCAGTTGTGCAGCATAACCAGCAAGTCTGCATTCATGTGAGGCACGAATTAGACCATAAAACAGGAAGACGTGATTCTGAGGGGTGATAAATGGCAACCTGCATATGTACACAGACAGAGAGATCAACCCAAGAGAGATCAACCAAAGAGAGATGAACCAAATTCTGCAGGTAACCTCTTCAGCACTTGCCTTAATGTTCACACTGCACACTGGGGGAACTTTTGAATGTATGAAAACGTGTGTACTGGTGATTGCATCTGAGAGACAGTGACTATGTTTGTATACAGGTATGAGAGACAGGAAAAGCAAGTATATGTGATGCAAGAGGTTTCTCATGTGGCAACAGACCTCCAAATAAATAAATAAATAAATAAATAAATAAATAAATAAATAAATGAAATCCCCCCCCCAATAAAAAAAATAAAAGCACACACAGAATACATTTTTGGGACTATTGGGACTGGCATTATGCTTCAGGATACAGCAGTGAAATCAGCTAATCCTTTAAACGTAACTTCAACATGTGACAAGGGAAACATTAGTAGTAACACACATTTAAAGACATAAATGAAATGTGGTGTGGAGGTGTGCAGCGGAGCAGCATTCAGGGTACAGCTAACGCTAAAGGTAACAGCTAAGGCTTAAGGCTTGGAGTGTTGCCAAGGTGCAGGGAATGTGGAGAGGTAGAGAAAAGTGCCTGCATGATACGAGAGCATTTAGCACAAACCGTTCCCTGAATATAATATACCATCTTAAACCACTGTGAGAGAGACAGTGACAGAAAGAGAGAGAGAGAGAGAGAGAGAGAGAGAGAGAGAGAGAGAGAGAGAGAGAGAGAGAAAAAGACAAAGAAACAGTGCACTTTATGGGTTCGTACCAAACACAGAGGAAGCATCAATAGTTTGTCATCCATCAATACGCTGAAAGAGCACAATGTGTGTGTGCATAATGAGGGGAGACAGATCACCTGCATCCTCTCAGGTGCTTCATTCTCATCTTAAACCAGAACCTCTTTCAATTTTCAATAGCAACTGCATTAAAATCTTCACATGCCTAAAGACCCTGGAATACACAGTCGCTTCAACATCCCGGATCACGATGACAGACCTCTGCTTTTTCTTACACTCTTCCTCTGGGAGACCCGTGAGTGCACAGGGAGCGACCGGCGCATTGATAATGCTTTTGTTGTAATTACGCTGTGACAGACTGGTTGCGTTTCAGTAACCCTGAGCAGACTGGTCACTCCCCAGTCATGAGTGACCACATTAAAGAGCTCTCTCTGGACCAGCAACACAATGGACGTCAGTCTGGGAAACATGTGGACAGCCTGAAGCCTTTGTGTTTACCACTAATTGAGTTGCTCCAGTAGATGTTCTGGAGGTTTTCCGTATATTAGGTTTTAAGGTCTGCAGGCCCCTATGAGGGAGGTACTCACATTTACATCACCATACAAAAAAAAAAGACCCTCGTCATTGAAAAACGCAGGCAGTGGGTCCCTCTTGTGATGAGTTTTATGTGGCACAAAAAACCCACATAAACCAGTTTTTGATTTTGCTGCTCTGGAGACACAAATGCGGAAGTGCTGTGCCCTGCTTGAGAGCGGTTCTACAAATCCTCAGATCAATAGCAATAATATGCAAAGATCCCCCATTTAGTAGGGCTCAGTTAGCAGGACAGCTCTGATGGCGTGTCCGTCATCACTGACGGAGCTGAAACAGGTGGAGGAGCGCAGCAGCGGCAGCTGGAAACGGCGACCATAAAGCAAGGAAGGACAGCAGATTGGCTTCTGCTTTCCCCAGAAACAAAGGCAACGATGGACGTGATGTTGGAAAACGTGGTGTGGTGTCTCAGAGATGTCATTAAGGAACTTCACTTAGCAAAGTTACTGTAAAACATTGGATTTGCTTTTGCCTTTTCTACTATTTTACGAGATTCTTAATGGTGTGTGTATGTGTATTAGTGTATTACTGTATTATTGTATGTGAATGTGCATGTGCAAGGGATAAAAGACTGGCCCTTGAAGGCCACCACAGCCCCCACTGATTCTGCTGGGGTCGTCACTTCCTGTCTACCTAGGGGTTATCTCTTCCTGCCTACCTAGGGATCGTCATTTCCTGCATACCAAAGGGCCACAACAAACTCCTCAGCATGTTTTGATAAAATAGAAGCGCCTCTGAATGGTTTTCTTCCTCATACGAATTTTACTTTGTTTTTTGTTTTCTGTGCTGAAGGTTTAAAATGACACCCAAAAGCTTAGTTTACATTTGGACAGTGACTCAGATGCACAAGGTCATTTTAGGGTAAGGCTCTGCGAGTCTTTTCAGATTCAGAATGCTTATAAATATTGCTGGAGACAGTCCTTTAACCCACTTTATCCTTTATGCAGTCAATGACGCTTCAATTTCTGATCACAAACACGGTTTCAAAGGACGGTTTCAACTGAAACATGCCAGATCATTTACACACTTCGGATCATTAAAACAGACATAAATCTAATGGGGCAGATTTACTAGGATAATGCTACTCCAGATGCCTGCCTGCTTTATCAATACTGCATCTGCATCAACCCATATTTCAGTACTGAAAACGATTCAGTAATATATTTGTACTTGAATTTGTATTCAGTAATGAATCTACTTTCAATCCATATTGTTGCTTTGAAGACTATACTTTATGTGGGATTCAGTGATGAGAAAGACTGGTCAATGGAAAAAAAAAAAAAAAAAAAAAAAAAAATCAGGTGTTTTCCTTCATTTACCCAACAATAAACAGTGAGTGAGAAAGTCTACCTTAAGGGGAGGCGTTTTGGAGAATGGCCTGCAGGGGGCGACGGTGGGTGCGCCTTCCGTCTGCGCTTCTCTCTGGTTGCAGTCCAGTTGAACAAGGTTTTCACAGTTCAGGTGACAGGTGTAGCTGCAGTCTGGCAGGGCAAAAAACACACAGAGCACTCGGTCAGCTACTACCCAGAACGGAAAAAAAACAGACCAGAGCAGAGTTCCGTTTCAGATCCTGAGCAGGCAGTGGTTGGTCTGGAGCGGGCAGGGAGCGGGATGGGTGCAGGATGATGAGTCAGGGTGATGCCGATTAAATGCAGGACTTTGATGTCGCTCAAACAGGAGGCCTGAAGCAAAACACCTGCCTTTCCACCGTCGGGAGTGTGTTTACAAAACACACATGTACACACAAACCCACACACTTCAGAGGGTGAAGCACGACAGGAAAGCACCACAGAGACCGTGGTGATGTCTCATAATGAGTCAGTAACACAATATGTTTAATACGTTTAATGTAAATTTAACTGTCGTTTCCTTACAATGTCCATTTTGATTTTAATTTAAACAGGGTATCATAAAAGTAACCAACACACACACTTTCTAAATTAGTCCTTTGCTTACAGTCATTTCTTAACTTGCTAACAATTTATCCATAGTTTATAACCCACCAAGTTTATTACTCTATTTTGCCCCCAGTGGAATAACAGAGTATAGCACTTTTCACCCATTGGTAATACAAAGTTTTTCCAGTTGTGGTCCCCAGTATGATTTTAATTAAATAACATTCTAAATTCATTTGCTGGGCTGAATTAGAACCATAATTGGACCGGTTTTGACTGATGTCCGACACCCTCGATTTGGAGCATTGTGTTCTAGGGTTACTGTTTACACAACAGCCATGCACTGAACAGGAAGTGAACTCACACACAATACTGTAGTGAACAGTTTTTAGTGAATAGTTCTCATTATATAATGTTTGTCTTCAGCCAATCTATCCTAAACTGTGCCTTAAAAAAAAAAAAAGAAAAAGAAAAAGAAAAAAAGTTTACTCAGATGAAATTAACAATGTAACAAAGCTAACATTACAACTTAATAACTATTTCTATAGTCTTCTGCAACATTGGCTACAGTAATACAGCGCAACTGCAATATGTTTGCACTGTTTATCTATGTGTATGTCTCCCTCTAGTGACAACATATGAACATTACATTACATTTCTGGGACAAATGACGCATTTCCCATGATGCATCAAAATCTTCATTAGCAGCTCTGCATAAACACTGTAGCTTATGTGATAACTCCCTCAACAGGTGCAGTACTACATAACTGTTTAACTCCATTAGATGGCGCAAGAGGGCCAGTCCAGAATGAGGACATTAAAGCAGTGGTGCAGGCAGCTGTTCCGCAAAATGCAGCCAAGAATCTGTTTATAGGTACAAACGTCACTCTGCTAGCAGAGAGCGACATCTGCTAACACTGTCAGACTGGAGCCACCCCCCACCCCCCACCCCTCCATTTTACAAAACAAAAACACATATAATAATAATAATAAAAAAAACAACCAAAAAAAACGAAAAAAACAAAAACAGTTGCCTTGGAATCCAAGACGTCAGCAGGACATGCTAGAAAATCTGTGCTTTTGGGCTGATCCGAGTCCTGCTCCCGGATCCAAACCCCAGCCATGAATGTTATGAGAGAATACAACAACCCTGTTCCCAGACCGGCTGCAGGGTGAACCCATCCAAAAGCAAAACCCCAGTCTCTGGACAGCCAGAGGCTTCTCATTCATTCCTTACTCAGAACTGCAAGGTAACCAAGGCAACAGACCTCTGCAGCTATGGATATGCCCCAGGGTGCCTAGGATTTCAATAACAGCCTTGATATGAATCAAAAGGGTCTCTCTGAAACCATGCAGTTAAAGCAATGCATCCATCAACTGTGCTCACAGTATAAGCACCATAAGCTAATGAGACTCTAATGTAACCCAGAGTTAACTGGGTGGGCATCTTCTAGCTTTATTCTCACCCAGTTTCCCCAGGGGAGCTCATATCTCACTCCATGTGTAGTGGTATCACAGCACAGATAGCGAGGGAGAGTCACAGCCAAGAGCTTTGGCTGATCATCAGCGCTTGTCACATTGAGGCATGTGTCCAAGAGGTGTGGGAATGGTCAGCGTTCCCATGAAGGGCGGGGGCAGCGGAGATACTGGGAATGTCCTGAAATCTGACGCAAGGAACGCAAGGTACCATGGAAAACAGAGATCACCTTTTTGTCCACTCACATTAGCAGGATAGCATGGGTGTGGAGGCCTGGTCAGGAGCGAGAGGGAGACGGTCCAAAGCAAACAGCATAATCCAGGAGCAGGAAACGTGTCTCTGGGTGGAGGGGAGATGAGCTTCCGTCTTGGTCAGCCCTTCACCTTCAACCTTAGCATTGGTTTGATCCAACCGAGCTGCAGCATAACCTTAGCAACAACCCAATACAACCGAACTGCAATGTAGCGACGAACGCTGCTGTTAGTGACATCGCTGGCTTTATGTCAACTTGGGGACTCAGTAACAGCCTGATGTTGTTTTATTACAGGCTATGAGATAAAGATGCATTTCATGTATGTTACAACCTTAGACTGGATGTTGTTTGTGGTAGGTGTCATTAGTATTATTTAGAGTCGGGTACTTCTTACCTACTCTCGCATATGTTCTGGGACCATCTAATCCCTCAGCCTGATCAATCACAGAGGAAAAATGCCCTGTGTGAGCTCCACGGTGCTAATTGCCTGTATTATGTGTGCAAACACGTGTATGTGCGTACCGAGAGCGTGTTACACGCTAAGGCAGATGTTAAGCAGGGATTACATGGCTCTTTGAACACATCAGCAAGAGGCTGACAGGCACGGGTTGTGGGGGGGTGTCACTGGGGGTAAATAAGCTAAGAGGTGACCGAGTTTGTCCGAGACCTCCGTGCTGAACTCCACGCTTTACATGTTCAGGAAATACCGACCCTTCTACCATACTGGAGTTTAAATACCGACCCTTCTACCATACTGGAGTTTAAATACCGACCCTTCTACCATACTGGAGTTTAAATAACGACCCTTCTACCATACTGGAGTTTAAATAACGACTCTTCTGAAGGCCTTAAAAGCAGTAGCACTGTACCTAAAAAAAATAAGGAAAATACTGTACATGTGAATTTCATCAAAATCTCTTGGTGTGTGATGAACTTTCTCAGAATGAGAGAATCACTCGTATGATTCAGCAGTGTGTGGGCCTGTCCCTTTAAGAACCACTTCTCATTCCAATAGGTTGCTTCCTCATAAGCAAAATTTACAAAAATGCCCAACATCCGACAACAATGCCATAGTTCTAGGACTGGCTGAATTTCCCTGCCATACCTGGAATGCAGAGACTCTCTTTAGTAGAGGAGGGAGAAAACTGACACCCTTTTGTCCTCTTCTGTGGCTACACTCCTCCCCCTCACCTCCCACTGACATTTCTCCTCTCCTCTCACCCCATCAACATTTTTCCGCATTGGTTTCATGACATTAAACGAGGCTGATGGTCACCAGCCACTGGTACTTTTCTGCTGCCTCTCTCAACCCCCCCCACCCCTCCACCCCCGCTACGTCAGCATCATTTTTCTGCCTTTATGCCAGTTTTAATTTCTCCCTTTCACCAAGTCCAGTAGCCTTGACCCAGTGTCCTTGTCCAGTAAAACCCAGTGGTACACAGACAAAATCACCGATCCCACTAAATAAGTCACAATGGCATCAAACCCAATGACTGAAGTCAAATTAGATCTAAATTAGAAAATGACCATAATGTCATTTGTGTGTACATGATTATGTGTGTATTAGTTTAAAATGGTAACAGCAGAGGGTAATTTGGGGGGGGTCAGAATTATGGGCTTTCAGTCTGAGGGGAACCTCTGTGCCGTGGTTAAGGGTCATTAGTAACAGGATGTGATTATACCCTATTTATATTCAAAGAGATGCCACTTCCCTTACAGTCTTTCATAACGGCACAAGACTCTGAACCTCCAATGTTCTCTTACAATTCTGTTTGCACAATGTCACGACATGGAAGACTATACCGAACATTTGAAACAGGATAACCGAGGTCATCTTTTACGAGATATTTGAAACCAACGGTGAACAAAATAACCTGAAATCTGTTTTAGTTGCAATGAGCCTATTCTGAATAAGAATGTTCCCTATAACTAGTACAGTTTGTATGAAGGAAGGCTGTTTTCATGACAGAGGTCTTACTGAGAACCTCTGAACAACTGTGTTCTAATCAAAATCTGAATTTCTTGTGCTTCCAACCCTTTCTAGGATGGAATCTTTTTGCTCGATGCTTTGACTTCGAGTACCATCAGACCGGGCCAGACAATCCTTATGAACTGCCTTGACCTGATACAAACCCAACACAAACCCTGCTCTGTTCCCCTCCGGCAGACCCCCACATCTCAGGGGCTCGCCTGGAGGAAAAACCCTCCTTGCCAGCGTGAGCGCAAGAGCCGAACTCGGAGCGATCCTTCCGAGGTCCCACTGTGCTGTAGGATCAGGCGTATTCTGGAACCACTACGTCCAGGGAACTCATCCAGATACACACATACATCTGTACCACTTAAATTAAATTAAGTGTCAGAAAAGTTTCTCTCTCTCTCTCTCTCTCTCTCTCATTAGGGATCTGGACACACATTTATAAAAGCTGCTTTGTAACGACTCCTGTTGTAAAAAGCTCAATATGAATCCATCTGACTTGAATGTTTCTATTTCTGTCACCCTCTCATTCACTCAGAAAACAAAAACAGAATCTCAGAAGCAGCCATTAGAGTTTGTGTGAGAAGGAATGGAAATCCTTTACCAAAAGCACCAACAAACCCAACACTAATGTGTAGAATGGGAACAAGTTCCTCTGAATCATGAATCACACACTTGCAAAATTGCATCAAAACTATAACAAATATTCATAATTTGCCAAATGACAACATTCCGGAGAAATGGAGGTGTAGGAAACACCTAATCTGATGGAGTTCACAGGCCCCATTCAGCACACACATCTGCCTAATGAGACTATAAACATTTCAGTGAGAACTGCAGCACATGTACTGATAACCCACACAAAAAGAATGCAAATGTGTTCCTATAGACACTATGGTTTAGAGTCACAAAGCTACAAATTCCCGAGTCGTTGCTGTGGTAAGAGTTAAACGTAGACTAGTACAAAACGGTGTGTACGCTCATTTAGGACCTTATCAGCACCTGTACACGTGTTTATGCACACGCAAACACGCATGTACAGCTTGTATAAACCACTTTCTGTAAAGTGTGTGCATCTTTGTATGTTATAGCATTTCATCTTCTTAGGGTCGAACACAATTTCATTCATCAAAATGATTTAGAGAAATATTTCTGATTGACAGATGGATGTTTGGCTGACATCACTGAAATCACATCACCTAAAAGACAAAGTTCAGTAGGACCCTGCCATGTACGACCAATAAATACTGAGCATAAAACAGTGAACAACGGATTAACATTAAATTAACATGAAGCAAAATATCCAATCTCATATATACCTACATGCACACACACTCATTTTTCTTATAAATAAAGCAAAAAGCCTTTTTAAAAAAAAGACTGTAGTTCAATAACCATAAAAATCAATCTAACAAATTCTCTGGACATTGGCCAATCACATATAGATGAACTTCTGCTATAATGAGTTCATGCATGCTGGGGCCTGTAATGAACTAAGAGCAGAACACCGGGTGGAGTCTAAAAGTCAGAATTCAGCGCCATTACGTCATTTGTATCAAAGACGGACCAGTTCCCACAGACTCATGTGTGATATATCTCTCATAGATGATATATCCATACAAAACCATTTGAAGGCATGTTTACATCCGGCCTGCCCATCGTGCTAATCTCTCGTTTTTTTGGTGTGCGTCATCACCTGCAGTGAGTCAGTGTGTGAGGGAGGATTTGATGCTGGCTGGTGTCATGTACCACAGAGGGCGAGAAAGTCAGTGGCATCATGCCAATACTCCTCAGTTACTAAAGCGCTTTGGCAAAAAACACCCATGTGGACCTGAAATGAGCAAAAACTCCACAGAGGTTCTCGTAGGGAGGGATCGATATCGACAGCATGATGATATTGATCGATATTTTGTTAAAATATACCAAACTGGTATTGATTAACTGTCTCATGTTTATCATGAGTAGATGCACTTAGTACTGTGAATTTAAAGTCCGGTTTTAATCCTAGCAACATAAGAAAGCTCACAGAGAGGAGCTAATATCCTGTTTAGTAGAGTTTGTGCTTAAATGCAAGATTTCAGAAAATATTAAAACTGTTAGTGTAAGATTATTTAACTCTTTAGAGAGAGAGTGAAGATGAGTTACAAACTGCACATAAAAACACCATCATGTCATAAACCATAATCACAGGAATTCAGAAAAAAAAAAAAAACCCAAGAGGTCCAGACTTCATGCCGAGAAACCAAATCTTCCACTGAACCAGTGGCCCGAGTGTCCACACTTCCACACAGAGTCCGATACGTCAGGTACTGTGTATTCCAGTCCCACATTACCTAATGCCGATATGGGAGCCAGACTTCCGGATCCACCAAGCTGACCTTCAAGATTCCCGGAAGGACGAAACCTCCCCAGTTGGTATATTTGAGTAGCATAAATTCCACAATAAACAGGAAGACTGGGGAGTCCTTCGAGAGTCAACCCAGCAGCTAACGCATCCTAAAGCGAATCACTTTGTATTCATTAACCTCCTCCACTGCATCGCTGCCTTCCTCAGTCAACTCCAAGAGACAGCCTGTTCCAGATCGATGCCAAATCCAATTTCTGATCCCCCTCTGGCCTAGTGTCAGGCTAAAATCTAAAGTACTAGTAGTCTAGGAGTAGTGCTTCAGTGCTGCTGGACTGGACCTCTACTATACTTATCGAATGTTATACTACTGCTGAGTAACTTAAATTCCAACACTTTTGTTTGTTACTGTACTTACTGTTGTCTGATAGACATAAGAGGGCTTATACTTTTGCAGTTCTATCAACATTTTGATTGATTTGCAGAAATCAGCATTGATTTCTGTTTTAGCAGTGATCTACTTCAAATGTATATTGAACTCTACCCTACTTACTTGCTAGGACACATTCTGTAAGGAAATGACAAAGCACTTTTGTGAGTCTCTCTGGCTAAGAGCATCTGCTGAATGTTTAAGATGTAAATACTGGTATCAGAGAGAACTAAGAATAAGGGCGTCACCATGACAGCACCCCAAACCGCTGTGCGATGGCCAACACCGTAGCATTGTACTCCGCACCACGCAGGCTCCACCTCACACAGCTCAACCGCTAGACTTTTAAAACCAGCGTGGAAAACCTCCTGCACTGCGGCTTGCATCAATACAACAGACAGTCACATTTTAGCTTCTGGTGTGATAACATGACTCTGGCACATTTCTTGCCACCTCTCGTGTGCTGGATCATTCTTGAAATGCTGGGGCTTCATAGAGCAATGAATAACCCCCACACCTCCATTTAAGCCAGCATGTGATCAAAATACAATAGGTAGTGAGAGAGAAAGAGGTACCACTGAAAACATTTAGAGAGGGAGGGAGGGAGAGAAAGAGAGAGAGAGCAAGGAGGGGGGAGTGAGAACAGAATGTGATTCTCCCTATAGAATATCATGAGTCTATTTTAGGGAGGCAGACAGCGACTGCAGTGCTTGTCAACTGCAGCTGAACCGGACAGTGAAGGCCAGGAAGCACAAAGTACATAAACCCAAATAAACAACATCCCCCAAAGCTTTAACCACCCCCTCCTCCCAATCCTGCGTTACCTGACAGCACGAGAGCCCCGCTGCTGCTGGTCCTCCGGAGGAGACGGAGGCCCTCCGACCACGAGCGGGACTTGGGCAGACGACGGAAGAGCCTGCCGAGGCGGCGGGACACGTGGCCGAAGCACGCCCCGGCCGCGGCCGCTTCCTCCGCCGCCCTCATCTGGTGCGCTGCTATCTGCGCCCGCCGCCGCGCAAGACCCCAGCTCCACGCCCACTGGCCCCAGGTCGAGCTCCCCCCGTGGGCCCGGTCTCCGTCCCGCCCGGGGCTTGCCGGCTCCGCCTCCGTCTCCGTGGCGATGCGCGGTGGGCTGCTTCCGCCAGCCGTTCCTGTGCGTCCACCATCGCAGGGCTGCGCTGGGCTGTTTGCGGCGCGCTGCGGCTCGAGACACCACCCTCCCGCCCCCTCTGCCACCCCGCGGCCCCCACCCTCGCCCACTGCCCTCACAGACACCACCCCCTGCCTCTCCGCTCACTCCCTCCACCACCCTGTCCCGCAGCAGTCCCCTCGCTCGCTCTCTGCTGGTGTCTCCGTTTTCTCATGCAGTGAAGGGCAGGCAGTAGCTGATGCAGTGCCCACACTCCCTCTCTGCAGAGCACTTTTCATAGTCTTCTTAAAGCTACAAGCACACGCGCTCAACGCCTCTCTCTGTTAACTCTCGCTTATCTCTCACGATCTCGCTTGCTATCCTTCTCTCTCTCTCCTCTGCCTCGTTCCCTCTCTACTTTTTCCCTATGCAGTCACTCATGGCTGCTCCACTTCCTGTGTGTGAGTGTGCTGGTAGCTTTAGTGAAAGGCGGGGGGGCAGAGAGAAAAAGAGAGAGAGAGAGAGAGAGAGAGAGAGAGAGAGAGAGAGAGAGAGAGAGAGAGAGAGACAGACACACACAGACAGAGAGAGACAGAGAGAGAGAGGGAGAGAGAAAGACAGAGACAGTATGAAGACAGACAACAGCTTCACATGCCATGATCCCAACTTACTTGAAGGATAACTCACCTGGACCACATAACAGTTCTGCAGAAACATCCACCCCGCCCGCCCTCTCTCTCTCTCCGTCTCTCTCTCCCTCCCTCCCTCTCGAATTGCTCTGAGCTTTGCTGTGTACCATTATGGACCGTTATGGCAAAGAACGATGTAGAATGATGATTACATGCTGGGCGACCTATAAATAAGTGGGTGAGAGAAGATCATCATCATCCTGTAAAATGCAGCAGGTCTGGTACAGATGATTCTGATGCAGATCCCTTTAGTAACCCTTCTGTGACCCTTTAGGACCTCGACATCAAAGGTATAATGACTGACTGGTTTTTCCCACACAAGCAAAAATCACGCTCAGTTTCATAACATTAACAGCATCATCGATTTCCTAGTGCTATGATGTGGCACGTATATAAGAATATAAGAGAGATACACAGAGGACAGAAGAGCCAAAGGTGACCTAATTATATCCTGTTCCTCCCCACAGCTCTGTCACAGTTAGCCACCTACTTCCACCTTCTTAACAGCACAAAGAGAACGGCCTGTGAGAGGAGACCAGCGAAGTTTGCCACCTAAGGCAATGCAGACGATCTATCGCATTCACATTCTCACTCCTGTATCCCACAACCCCTGCAGGCTCTCGACAGGACGCTTCGGACCGTGTCGTCCTGAAAGCCCCGCCTGTGGTTAGCTGCAGGACCGTCGGAGACCGTTCCAGGCCGCCTGGCTTCCTGTGGCTGTCGGCGCGTGTGAATGGAGCTTTGAAACGCAGAGCACAATGTCTCTCCTGTTAAATACGGCTCTCAACAAGGTTTTGATTGTGCAGGCACGGCCACTGCAGCGTCCTTCTGCATAGCGGAACATGTGTAAAAGGCAGGAGGGCCAGGCCTCAACCGACACAGCCCAAAGAGAGATGGGGTAAAGGGCACCTGGTGGGGGGGTGGCATGAAGAGGCCAAGGCCTTTCTGCTAGAGATGTAACCTCAGAGACCATCTTGCACTGTCTATCCGGCCAAAAAGGGAAACATGGCCGGAGAAGATAACGCACAGCCCCCAACACAGCACATGCTCTGGAAATGGACCCAGAACACGAGCGCGGAGGGCTGTCCCACGAGTCCAGGCGGCTGAGTGGCCGGAATCAGAAAGGTGATTTATACATTTGAACAGTTGAAATGTTTGGGGTCCGAAGGAGTCAACAGAGGTCATGGGGTCAAAGACAATCAAAACACCATTTCCTCCACTGAAAGGCAAAACAGAGGACAAGAATTTGAACTTTCAAATGCCAGAGTACAAAAAAAGGAAAGAGAGAGAGAGAGAGAGAAAAATGGCAAACAGTTTTTAACAACAGTGATGAGGAACTGTAGTTGAAGCTTGGAATCTGACACAGAACTAAATCTCCCTCTATAGCAACAGTTGTCAACTCCAGGAGATTTTCTTTTTAAACAAAAAGTTTACTCGGACGTCTTAATGCATCACATGAGTTTTAATCCATGTGCACCACAGATGAATGGGATTAGGTTCAAGAGCAGAGACATAACGCCCTTCATCACAAGAAAAAAGATGAGTATAAAGGGGAAGGAGAGGGAGGGAGAAGGTTCACCACATGAGCCAGAGCAGAGCCACAAAGACTGGGAGGGTTCTGGAGGTGGGGGGCACGAAGCAAGGGTTGGGTATAGTATGGAGGGAGAAAGCGCTGGCCTGCACCAGTCACCAGTGCGCTGATATTATTAACGAGGAACATCAGTAGCATCTTGGTTTGTTCATTTGCTTTGTAAATAATGTAACATAACATTCATGCCAATACAGCTCTTTTGAATTGAATTGAGAGGATGAAAAAGAATGAGAGAGAGAGAGAGAGAGAGAGAGAGAAATGAGAAAGAGAGAGAAAACGTGTGAGGGAGAAAGATAGTCTGAGAATTGTTCAGCTCTCTCGGAGCTAAGTAACCCTAACCAGCAAAAGCAAGATTTGAACATGTTTTGAAGTCCATGGTAACAGATGCAGCTCTGCTTTGTGTGGCTGGGTTGCATGACCCAAACAGATCTCACTGCACAGGTGGAAACCACCATCTCCTCATCATCACTGCCTGCGTTCGCCATTGCAGTGACTAGGCAAAACAAACCAGAGACCGTCAGGCTTATCCATGAGAAATCTCAAATCTGGAGTGGGCACAACAAACATGACAGCAGAGCCTAGATCTTTCACAATCAGATTACCAGCTGCATGCATGTGTGTGTGTGTGTGTGTGTGTGAGAGAGAGAGAGAGAGAGAGAGAGAGAGAGAGAGAGAGAGAGAGAAAGAGAAAGACATAGAAAAAAATGAACACACAGGAAGTGAGCCATTTATGGTATGGATGTAACCATAATTAGGGACTGGGACTTAAATACAGATCTGTAGTCTCAGCTATGCCTTTTTACCGCCACGGCCCCTTAAATACACCATTTCCCAGCATGCCATGGGAGTAGCCCACTTCAAAACAGTGTCAGAGCTAAATCCAGAACCTAAAAGAAACGTAGTCTGTTGTGCTCTACCAATAATCCATGTTGTGTTTGGGGGAAACCATGTTTATAACAAAACAGGAAGAAATAGGTTTCTCATAAATAATTATAAAAAAAACACATTTAAGAATAACAGAATGTGACATTTCAAAAGCGAAAATCACATTCACAGAGACCCTGACAGGGCCACTGGGACTTTCCCACATCTCCAGGCCTTTCCCTGACAAGCCACAACAAAACATGTGGAGAAAAACCCTCCCTTCTTTAAATCAGAAGTTTAGGAGAAAGAGGAACAAATGTTGTGGTTCAAAAAAGAACTTCACTCTCCGGTCACATTTAAAACACCAGTGTTTCAATCCGTCACCCTTCCTCCCTCCCCCTCCCTTTCCCCTCCTCTTCCTCAGTATATCTACCCCCCCCTCCTGCTCTCCCTCTCCACCTGCCTCCTTCCCTGCTCTCTCTCCATCTCCCTCCCCACAACTGAGCCAAGCACCCATTACCCTTTGAGAGGGACAAAGCTTCTGCTGCACTTCTGGGTTGTCCCAGGAGATGTAGCGGACTCCGGGCAGACCCGACTCCTGCACCCAGACAGAGAAAGAGAGGAGTGGAGAGAGAGAGAGAGAGAGAGAGAGAGAGAGAGAGAGAGAGAGAGAGAGAAATCTGCCCACTCTAACTGGACAAGACTTACTGCTTATTAATGCGCCATGTTCTGCCTCACCGGATCTGAGGCTGCAACTATCTAACAGCGACATAAGTGTCTAGATTTACTTCTCAGAAGTACTTTGGCACAAAAAAGTTGAAGACAAGGACACACTGACCAAGGTGTACAGTACACCCAGTTCACACAGTGCAGCAGGACTAAATCAGAGCTGTAGACGAAGCAAGGGAAGATAAATGAGACACAGTTCATGACTGTGGCCCAGGTAATGGAAACTGTAGTTTAACATTTGCTTGACATCAGCTACTTAAGGATCAATTATCAACATTAATGGTGAACATTCTGGTCTCCTTAACTTGATCAGAGTAACATCATACCATGTCACCAAAATTAATTAAAAAGAAAAATCCATACAAAAACTGGCAAACACGACAGTCATCAGCCAAAAAAAACTCAATTAAAATATTCATACAGATACTACAGAAAACAGATTAATTATAGCACACCTTTTTAAAATATTTTCAGTCTACTATCCAATTCCTAATCAGCACATGGCAAACGTTTGGAAATAAGGCAGTAAAGCAACAACTATGGCCTGATGAAGATGAAGTTGACCGGATCAAAGCCAGTGGTCTGACTCAGATTATGGGTACTCGGAGCTAAGAGAGGAGGGTTAGGGTTACGTTTACAGACCCAGGGAGCATCATATAGCAGCAGATGCAAGATCCAGCCAAGACTCTGCATGCAACCTTCTATCATGACTTATTATCCTCCCATTCACAATAAAGCAGCTCACTGCAGTGGGCAGCAGTAAAGGACCACACACACACACACACGGACACACACACACACTTTTACCCAAATTGTAAACCACACCAGATTTTCCTTATTTTATACACCACAATTAATGCAGATCGGTTCATGCATACTGCAGATACATATACACTTGTGTGAAAAGGACAGTTCTGCATTACATGTATCCACTCATGGCCTTCCAATCAAAGCAAAGACAGCGATACAGGACGAAGACCTGTAACACAAGACAGTTGGGTTCCATTTGCAGCTTTGCACAAACCCCTTCACCTTTGACGCGTTGCAACGTTGATATCAGTGCATGGCATATTTGAGACAGTTGCATCATGGGAAAGGAATGCTTGGCCTAATCATTTCAGGGAAAGAAGAGGGGGAGGTGGAGGAGTGGAAGAGAAATGCGTGGTGGGAGCAGAACACCTTACGACACCGGGGGACATCAACTATTGTCCTTTGCTTTTCTGGGAAGCCAATACGATTTCTTTGTCCAGTTAAAGACAGTGGATGTGTAATCAGACTATATGGTGCTGATGTAGATCAAAAACCTTCCATTAATTACAGTATAGGTAATTCGGCATACACTCCTACCTTCCCTGCATAAGCAGAAGAGCGAATGCATTTAAAATAGTTGTATTTTCTGGTCTAATTACAAATGTAAATTGAGGTTTCCAACACAGACACACATGCAAAACCTCAAGTCCTGCTGTCTAACAGCTCTGCAGCCGTTAGTGAAATACAAAAATAAACAATAACTCCCCCTTCCTTCAAGACCCAGGCCTCCTCCACAAAACCCCCAGCTCATATCTGAAGGCATCGTTGTGATTAAATCCTCTAGGAAGACATCATGACATGAGTCGAAACACAAAAACAGCCTCCAATCCCTCACAACAGGAAATAATCCCTGGATGTATGTTTCTGGATGTAGAGAGATCCCACTTCCTGTTCTGCTGTCTGTCTACATCCATCCATCCATCCTTCTGTCTGTCTGTCTGTCTGTCTGTCTCTCTGCTGTATCACCTTTCTCACACGCACAGACAGTTTGCACCACTAAAGTAAAACAAGCTACAGATGAGGTTGGAAACTGATGGGGTTCTCATATAAAATATGTGAATGACAGACAGACAGACTGGGCAGACAGACGCTCCTCTTTAAAACGTGTTAAGTTATTCTAGTCATTTACTCACC
Source organism: Sternarchorhynchus goeldii (assembly GCA_028565775.1). Taxonomy (NCBI): domain Eukaryota; kingdom Metazoa; phylum Chordata; class Actinopteri; order Gymnotiformes; family Apteronotidae; genus Sternarchorhynchus; species Sternarchorhynchus goeldii. The sequence goes on from JAOXYF010000019.1 coordinate 1,814,175, forward strand.
TTTCCTTTTTCAAACACACAATTAACACAATAAATGCATGTAAATCCAATCATTAAATACAACTTATAAAATATCCTCTTTAAAGTAATTCCTAGATTATATGGAATTCTTTCCACGTTAAATTTTACGCCACCCAAACATTTAGCCTTACCAAGTCATGACCCTTAATCTGTTGCAGAGAGAAACTGAACAAACTTGTCACATGCAGATGCAGTAGTGTTACTTTTGTACATTTGTAAAAGGCGAATTCGTAATTACGTTATGTAATCAAGACGAAAAGTGCCACTTACGTTTACATCTCCGTGCTTCACTCTCTACCCTGCGATTGCACGCATCACACCAGTCCTCGAACACCTTTACGGAGGCGAAAAGGTGCCCTTCTCCCATCTCCGCTTTCACTCTGGGGTCCTCCTTTTTGAAGATGGACCATACCTTCCTTCTAGGACGTTCGTTCCGCATTAACTTCACAATCCCCGTTTTACCCTGTGTTAACCTGTCAAGCTGAAGTCCTCCCAATACCTCTTCGCGGTACGACACATCATGTTCATTCGTAAGTGTGGATGTGTTGAGATTTTTCGTGTCCTTCACTGAGGTTCTCCGAGCCCCTGTATCATAACTTCGGTGGATGCCGTTATTGTTCACGTTTTCTCTGTCAGTGCGGTTGTGCTGCACCATACGAGTCGCGTCCTTGTCTGCCAACACGCCGCTTTTTACGCAGCCACATTTGGGCGTTTCGGAGACATCAACACAGTCCACAATCAAGCAGTCCATACTACGTGGCGGTACGGCTGTGCTACTGCCGCTGTCTGTCTGCGCCCTTCTGTCCTGGGGTTCTGAAGGTTGTTCGTGATTTATTGATACAAGCGACGCTGGGACTGCGGCTGTGGGGATAACAGACTCTGTCGCGCGTTTTTTTGTCATTTTCTCACGCGACAATTTGCGTGTTAACTTATTTCCCTCAAACGCTTTCTTAAAGAGTTTCTCCGAGTCGAGGTGGTGTTGACCAAGCTGTCCTAATGTTACGAACGCCATTGCTTTCAAGAACTTTGCGTGCGGAATATAAAGTAAACTGAAGCACCGGCAGCCGTGACGCGCACATTAACGACCCAACAGGCTTTAAATGTCACGATGTGAGAGGATGCGCGCTCTTAAAGAACACGCGACCCTGCCCCCTCGCTGACCACGGAAATTCTATACCGCTTAGTGCACATAGAAGACCATCCAAACCACAGCATGATGTAGAATACGACACAAAAAAGGGGAACACAATATTTATTACACTTTCAGTGACTGACAAACATGTTTACAATAAAGGTTATGAGGTTCATTGTGTATAAAGTGTTAATTCATTACTACATTGAATACTATGATAGTGCGTACGCACTGGAAAAAAACAACAAAACAGGTTTTGTTTATTTCGTTACAATATTTCTCATTTTTGTATTTATTTTTAATTCACTCACACTTATATCCTCCCCAACCTCTCGATTTTGCCAGGTACAATGGTTTTACGACGACAAAACTTGATAACGAGTTACGTAAACCATCTTGCAGGCAAGACATAACAGACACACAATCTTACTGCAAAACGTATTTTACGTAAGGACTCACAAGGCCAGCTAACAAAATTTTAACTGAGGATCCCCTTTTGACTACATCGTGGCCTTTAGATCTCTCAGTACTTTCCACCCAAACGGCAGGATTTCCCCCGTCACTTTCGCAACACACCTCTGCTCGTGACGTGACGTGACGTGAGGGACCCCCACGCCCTTTCACTTCCACAACAAAATATTGTTTAACAGAACTAAAACAGCGACCTCCTCTTACACACATGACTTAGGTTAACCCTAAATAATATCATTCAACACACTAAAAAAAACGACATCTTTGAATAAAGTCTGTATTCAGTGGTACTGGATCTAATAGAGCATTCACCGATGTTTTTACTAGACAGCTGTTGTTTTCATTTACTACTGAAATACTAAATCCTTCTAAAAACACTTTCACAAACGCAGTCCTGCTTCTATCCAGAGTAACAATACTTCAGCGTATGTCATGTACTGATGCTAACCTATACAATGCTGTCTGCGCAAAAAAAGACAAGCAAATACAGGCAAGAGCCACACATTCTGCCTTGTTTACTGCAAGTGTAAAGGTGAAAAATGGGGTGTGTTGGACAAACCAAGACCACACACACACACACACACACACACACACACCTTACTGCCTTAAAACTGAAGTAGCTCAGCACTTTTGAGTTTGGTGAGGCAAGCTTCTACATTACTGGTTTACCACCCATTTAAATAAACCTTTCTTTGAATCAATAACGTAATTAAGGATGAAAATACTGCGTATCATTAATTATCAAAGCAGAATAATTTAGGCCAATATCTTTGACAGAATCAGTAGATATTCATTTAAACTGGAATGTTTAAACAGATATGCAATATTCAGGAGACCTACATTAACAGTACCATTTATATGTTTTACAGTCTGTATCTGGATGCCTGTGTAGATGTGTCTTGTCTTGTGCTGATCATTCACTCTCTTCACCATTTTATGCACCTCCTCTCTCTTCAACTGGGAGCAGCAGGGCTCTGTGATGAAGAAGATCCCTAGGGAAGCACCACGTCTCTTCAGTGACATCCTCCTTTTGGCTGTTGTGTATCAGGTCCCTCTTCCGGCGTGGAATTAAACACACTAAGACTGAAAAAACAAACAGATCTTAGCCGCACGAGGAACCAGAGTCTCACAAAACAGGTGAAAAGCGAGACAGTCGAGGAGAGGCATGTGAGAAAATGCCACAGCGCTTGAGCTGCACGAGAAAAAGGACACCGCACAGCAGAGCAGACCTTGGACGCTAGACGTGGTCAGCATTAAAACCTACCAGGTGCATGGAGAGGTCAAGCACTCCTTACCTTTCAATTATACTGTTGTTATTCTGCAGTTCCCGGGCCACCAGCTCCATCTCGTCCCTTAGCCTCTTCATTCTGAAATACAAAACAAGTCCACGGACTGCCCCCTGCACGGGATCACAGCCAGCTGCCCCCTACTGGCAACACTGGTTTACTACAGAGCAAAGAGCAAGACTGTATGGCTATGATGTAATTGACACATGAGGGATTTTTATCAATGCTCAAAAAGTACATCATGATTTGACATGCAATATATACTTATAGTACCATACTACTATATATGCAGGTTTTGGAGAGTTGGTTTACACTTACATTTATGGTTGTCAGCTGATGTTTTATCCAACGAGACTTACAAGTATGACTGAACACATCTTGAACATTGAGGGTTAAGGGCCTTGTTCAGGGACCCACTATTTTTGGAGCTTGAACAAGCAAACTTCTGATTACTAGTTGAGGGCCTTAACCACTGATCTTAAGTACTTAATCTGGCTTTCATCCAGCAACCCACCTAAGAATCATGTGGTCTTTGTTCTTCAGTCCATCCATGTCTTTTGGTCTTTGAAGAGCTTGGCCCAACACTCTGTCCAGAACCTGACCGGCAGAAGATGCAGGAGCTGCTGTAGTCATGATAGCTACTTTCTCCTTTCTCATGTTATCATTAAGGATTTCAAGTGTCTGGTCAGTAGGCCAACCAAGCAGCTGTTGTCTAGGTAATTCTGTAAGTCCAAGGCAAAATCCCAAAGCCACGGAATAGCTACATTTAGCCAAGGTTACCATACAAACTGCACAACCTTGATTTGTGATTTGACATCACTTTTGAGCTCTTTAATATGTCTGTGACATTCAACCACACTGGGGCACTATATTTCATTGAAAAGAGGTGTATAGTCAGGTCACTATGTGACTTGATTACTCTCCGGCCTTGGCTCACATGAAGCCTGAGCTAAAGAACCGTCAGCAAGTAACAAGTACAAGTAGAAGACAGACATAGTCAGACAGAGAGTCAAACAGACAGATAGAGAGACAGATGGAGAGAGGGAAGGAGAGTCTCTTGCATTTGTCTGACCTTGGTCTGATGTTTTTCACACATCTGAAGATCTTCTATTAGCTGCAAGAAGAAACTGCTGAAGTGGTCCAACTTTGACTGCATGTCATACAGTGTGCTACATATGGATGGACACACACACACACACACACACACACACACACACACACACACACACACACACACACACACACACACACA
>JAOXYF010000019.1:1823339-1835883 GCA_028565775.1 Sternarchorhynchus goeldii
CACACACACACACACACACACACACACACACACACACACACACACACACACACACACACACACACACACACCAGTTTAACAGCCATACTATCCTGTCGTGGATTATTTCCGTGATTTCAGGGGTGTGGAATAAACAGATTGAAATAACTGGAAGTGGGCAGTCAGCGGATCAGATGTTCTGTTGAGTGATCGCAAACACCTCCTCTTCACTAGACGTAATTACCACATTAAATATCACACCATCAAATACAACATATGCCAAGTATATGCTATGCAATACAATTAAGGTATAGTATGTTCTCTACATCTACACAATATTAATTGTTCCATCAATTAGTCATAACTGTTGTCTGCATCATCCATGAGCATCATCTGTGAGATGATATAAACTAGTGTGACCTCATCTCCCACAAGCACATCATGTGCTCACCTGCTCCAGTTCTGCACCGCAGTCAGTACATCCTGGTACTTCTGCAGACAGTCATCTCGGAACAGAGCCTTCACCTTTTTAACGTTGGACAAGAGGTTGATCCTTGGGAGACAGAGAGAGAGAGGAAGAGCGTTGGGCAACAGAAAAACAACCAGACACCAGCGAGAACCTACGATCGCAGAGAAAAGAGGCTACTCACTTTTCGAACTTGTGGATCTGCTCGTTGTTATAGCTGAGCTCTGGAGGAGAGGACAAGACGCAATTTCCTTCATTTGGGGAACATATCTGAAAATCCCAGGCTCACCAATCACAGAGGTTCACACCTTTCCAGTCGGCTCCGTAGCAGAACACTCCCTTTCCAAAAGTCTCTCCAGAGAGCCAGGACTAATGTTATCAGTAACACATAGCATGCTGGGAAGGGGGGGGGGCAGAGCCCAGACACTGTTCTCATTTCTGCACCATTAGATAAGGGGGAATGGAGCTGATCTCCTGCAGCAGTACCAAGAGGCAGGAACTAATCCCTGAACCAGGCCTGGCCCAAGTCCTCAAACACAGGACAGAAGGGGGCAGAAGTGGCTGACTGTTCATAGCCAGAAAACTCCCTCGCCACATGAGTAAAACTTGTGATTGCTATGGATTACTGTGATGGTGTACTAAATAAAAAACTGGTGTACATCACAGCATGGTTTCACTTAATCCAACAGCCTCACTGTGATTGGGAGTCTCACAGTAACCAGAAAAAGCAACCGATTTTAACCATCATGTCTGTTAGAGATATGATCGGGTATATACTCACTGCCCATTAGCCTGTCTCTGCGATAATGCTGATGGATTTCCACTATTTTCTCCAGAAGGACCTCCATCTTCTGTACACTGCACCAAGCAAATGGAAGTCATTCTTTCAGTTTTAATTCATTAAGCAACCATTAAGAATGTAATTATCTAGAGCTGCTGTAAATCCAGAGCCAACAAGAGTTTCTGCTCAACCTGAGAACATATCGATCTTCTCATTTTCTGATAGATGCTTTTTTATTCATTCAGGTTATAGTCTGTGTTAAATAGTCCATGTTATATGAACAGTGTTTTCATGAAGTTTAGCTCCACAAAAGTTCCACACCTTCTGTCTTCAGCCAGTGCATCGGAATACTTGGCCAGGTTCACCTGCAAATGATGCAGTTTGCCCCGGAATTCTCGGATTCCGTTGCCATACACTGGCATGTTCTCCTGGATCTGGGGGAAAAGCAGAACTGTTTCTCACATGGACCGTTTCCTCCTTACCCTCCCTCCCAAGCTCCAGAGCTCTTACCAGACAAAGTTTCTGCATGTTGTCAAAGGAGTCTGGGAAGTCAAGTGGAAGGTGGTCGTTGCTGCTCAAAATGAGCACAAAGAGACAGCAATGAGTAAAAACAACAAACAACATACCCTGCACTTATGAAACTCTTCAAACAAACAAAACCATGGTGCAGTGGACGTTGACACGTTCTGCCATTAGGCCTTCACCAACGCTAAAGTCACGTGGGGACGAGCTTGCGGGTGCTCACAGTGACTGCAGCATCTCCTCCATGCTCAGGCAGGACAGCAGCTTCATGTTCACCATGGCGACCTTGTGGGCTGTGTTGTTGCACTCTACTCGTGCACTCTCACTGGCAACGAGAAAGAAAAACAAAAGAACATCGTGTTAGAAATTCAGCCTTCAGGAATCAAGTTCAGATTCAGGACTCAGGAGACTGGACTAGTCTGTTTCAGGAGGACCTTATATATAGTTTAAGAGGGATGATCATTAGGGAGGGTTGTTAGTCACCTTATGGTTGAGACTTCAAAGGATCATACAGAGGAGGGAGGTGTTGACTCTCTACAAAGATTGGCAACCATGTTCACGGGTCTCATGGTTACATACAGGGGGCTGACAGTACATATACAGCATTTGGCTGACGCTTTTATCCAAATACTGAATGCTGAATACATCTTGAGCAGTTGACGGTTAAGGGCTTTTTTCAGGGGCCCAACAGTGGCAACTTTGGCAGAGGTGGGGTTTGAACCAGCAACCTTCTGATTACTAGTCAAGTGCCTTAACCAGTATTATCTTTATGATGGAAGGCAAAAGGGTCATACAAACAAAGGAGAGAGGTGACTACTTCAGGCCGGCAGACGAAGGGTAATCTTCACAGAGACAAAGAAGTAAAGATGACCACTTGAAAGAAGCAAAATTTCTCTCAGACTGAGACCAAAAAGACACACAGATAAAGCAGTGGTTCCCTTGTGGAGGAGAGAATATCTTCACCAATGTGAAATGGAAGTTAGATTTGTAATGCAGCCCTGCAGAGCGTACGACTTGACTAGTTTTCGCACAGTGTGAATATAAAAGAAACGGTTTGTTTATGCTACTTACATATGACCGTAGAAGCCCTGTATAATCAACTCCCTGTGCTTGTGGAGAAGGTTCACCATCCTCAGGTACTGATGAACCACCCTGACCACGATCTTCGAGGACAACAACGTTTCGTTAGCACACAGAGTGTCCACTGGTTAGTGTCTGTTGACTTGTTATGATGTCTTCAGGCAGAGCAAGGATTACAAAACAGGCTTTGATTCCTACCTTTGAGTAAGTATGGTCCGCTACAGCATCAAACCGTGAGGGCATGCACGGCATGTCGGCTGGAGGGTGTCAGAGGGGAGAAGGGGAGACGGGGCGAGGTGGGACAGAGTGAATGAATTAATCAATTAATTAAATTAGATAGCCATGGATGCTTTACAGTCAACATACAACTTTAACACCAATCACACACTGGTGAGAGGCGGCAGCCAATCGTGCACAGCATACTCTCAAGCAGAGACCACAGCTCCCTGTAGAACTGAATGGGGTGCAGAAAAGGGTGAGAGAACAGAGGACAGAGCACCACCCACCACTGGAGAGAGGACACCACCCAGGACAGAGTACCATAAACCACAGCCATTCACACACTCACCAGGACAATCTTTATTGGGGACACACTGGACTTGCACGCACCAGGGCAATTTAGAGTAGCCAATTAACCAATTAAATTCCAAGTTATTGGACTGTGGGAAGAAACTAGAGTCCTCGGAGGAAACACACGCAGACATAGGGAGAATATGGAAATTCCACCCAGAGGACTACATCAGGTTATGTGCTATGAATATCATGGTATGCGGACACTGTAACATTCTGGAAAATACTATTTATCATTGATACCAACCTATGCAAAGATACTTCTACAGTCCATACTATATACTATATATTTGATACTTTTTGCTTCTCTAACTGTTTGTGTGGCTAAACTGGGAGTAAAACTTACTCTTGGTCTCACTGGTTCCCTGTACCACACACATTACATCACAGCACCATAATTTCAACAGGCACTGTAATATGACCTACTCCTTACGTTCTCTAGGGGACAGTGCAACTATCTTCTCAGGCTGTCGGCTAACCAGGAAGATGGGCTGCCCTTCGGTGGTACATGGCAGGTTGACCACTTTCATGCTGGGCTCCAGGAGCAGGGGGTGGCCCTGGAACAGGAACTGCTGCATTTCTGGGCCAATCCCTGTCTGGACCTGGACTTCTTCAAAGAAGATTGAAGCCCTGCATCCAAATCAAGGACCAGATGTGTTTACAGCAGGATGGGCATCTTCACTGGACTATGGCATACACACAGTTCTCCCCAAGAGGTACTGGAGAAACAACATCCTCCAAAACAGCCTGTTGATGTATTGAAACTCATCGAAAATGTCTATTTTATTAAGGATTATTATTATTAAGGGTACCTAACAATCACTTATCAATCAGTAAGTCACTAGCCAATGATGAAGCAAACATTTCAGGAGTGTGTCTACAGCATTTACTGACGTGTTGTAAAAATGAATGTAGATGCAGTGAGCTGTGGCCTGTTGGAGGGAGAAGACGTGGACTTTGACGCGGTGAATAATGTCTGTGGTGGCAGCAAAGAACTGGTCAAACCTCCAACACTTCTCCTGGTTGGCCTCCAGAATGTTGGCCAAGATGGGCTCCAGCTGCACCCTCAGCCCCCTAGAGGCCAACAGCAGAACACACAGGGGTCAGATATTAAGACTGAGATGTTAAGCTACACATATAAGGGAGACACATGTAGCTTCCAGAAAACATGTGATTACCTTATCAATGTTATTTTTTTTTAAGGAAAACTGAAGCATTTTTATTGACATTTTATGGACAGTTTAGCTGCAACCCCAGGACACCATTTCTGGTTCCAATATTTCAACATGTTGTAAGATCTTAGTTAGCTGGATGAGGTGTCTAGTAAGGTCTAGAACTAAAGTTAGAAGGGCAGCAGATCTTTGAGAGCAACATTTCAGCTTACTCCTAAATTAAAGTTGTTTATCTGAAACACTCACTGTGACAGCTGGCAGCAGTGTGGTAGCTTGTATCTCCACTCAATAGGTCCACCCTCCTCTTTCTGGACTCCTGAGATCGCCATCTGTGGTTTCTCGTTAGTGATATTATACCTACCAATGACAGGGACTACCAGAATTATTACCATAATAACCATCTTATATGCTGTTGAAATATATCAGAGAGGATAATGTTAAATAATCCAATAAGACGTGGTCTGTGGAGAGAAGGAAGCGATCGGCTAGACACATACATGACGTGCTTGTTCTTGCGTGGGCCTCCGTACGGTATAAAGGGCAGGTTGCCGGTGGCAGCATGGTAGAAGGTGACACCAGTGCTCCACAGGTCCACCGTCACACCAAAGCTCTTCTGCTGGGGCTTCCTCAGCACAGCACGCTCGTACATGTCTGGGTGCTGCATGCAACACGCATCAGAATACACGCCACTCACTCAAGGATGGACAAACCCCCAGAAAGACAATGGTTTCTCCGAGGACAAATTGTGATTCATGACCAGCTTGTTTTGAGCCCCTTTTGGTTCTTATTCACAACTCTAATTTATTCTGATGGTTAAATGTCTTGCAGAGAGCACTAGGCAGAATGATTTACAATCCTTCTTAAATGCAACAACTACAAATCTTCTTCTATCTTGGCAGAAGATGCCGCCAACCTCACCAGGTACTCTTCCGTGCCATATATGGACACAAACTTCTCATCGTCCTCCAGTTCACGAGCTGCGCCGAAGTCGATGAGCTTGTAGATGGAGCGTCCGTCCTCCCCCACCTGCCTCATGATGTTACCTGGCTTGACGTCACGGTGGACCACCCCGTTGTTGCGCAAATGGTTCATTCCGTTAACTAGGACCCCAAAGTGAAAAGGATATGGATATGTTTGCATCGCACACTAGTCCTAACCCACCAGTGACACCGATGTAGAACCCCAAGACTGAACCATTTCAAGACCCTCAACCGTTGTAATGCTGTGCTGAGAACAGCAAACCACTCAAATATCCAGATATTAGCAGCCCAGTAGGCTGAAAGTGGTAGGTCGACCACTAATGAATGAGATCAATCATGAGGCTGATGAATTGTGTGTCTATTACATGGGTATACCCAATAATGGGCCACTGTAAGTACAAGGCAAACGATTTCAGTAAAGTGGCTAGTTACTGCATGCTTACCCACACACTGTAGCACAGTAAGGAATTCTGATTCGGGCAGCCCAAAGAAATTCTCAGGCTCTTCCAGCAGATTAAGCAGACTTCCTCCTGAACAATACTCCATTATCAGAACCTTCTGCTGGCTGTTCATATGCATCTACCAAAAAAACACAGATTTCTAATTAAAATTTTATTTAAAAATGATGCATTTAATAATGGGCTGCTGTCAAGTTATAAGGATGTAAAGCTTCTGTAAAGTAAAAATAAATAAATAAATAAATCAACTGCTGCCAACTTCAACCAGACATAGCAAACAAATGAGTGCTCCTCTCTTCAATCCTGGGCCTTTGATTTCAAACCTTTCTCCAAAGCAACTCCTTCTGATGTCACACACTGAGGAGAGCCTCACTTCTATGTGCTACATGGAGTCACAAAAAGGACAGCCTCCTTGTACACAGGTTTCCTGTCCTGGCCCATGCTGTCATTTAAGTTGCTCATTATACAACCGTCACAAAGACTTTGAGTATTAGTGTTACCTATTAGGAAGTGAAAACAATGTAGCCAAAGTATTATTTAAAAAAATAATAATAACTGCAACAACTGTAAGTAAACTGTATGAAACAGTTTTTTTATGTTTATGATTCCTCGCAAAAGTATTTCAAGTATTTTAAAAGTATTTAAAACTCATCAGAATAGGATTACAAATGGCACTTGAAATGTGATATTTTGTGATTTGTCGTATTTTAATCTCCTCTGTTAGCTTTACTGAATTGCAGTCATGGCAGTTAGATATAAACAAGTACTGGAAAATTAGAGAAGTAGACAGTTATGCACACACCAACCCAGTCACACACCAACACACACAATATTGTGTGGGCTGACCAACATCAGTAAGCCCAGGAGATAATCACCTCCTCCACATCGAGGAGCTTGACGATATTGACGTGATTCAGTTTCCTCAACATCTCAAGTTCTCTTATCTGGACCTCATATGGGCGGCTGTAGCTTGCCATGTTGAAGACCTTCACTACTACCAGCTCACCTGTTTTCTTCAAAGAGACATACGCATGAAAGATGTCTGAGTCACAACATTTGCAAATGGGTCAACATGTTCAAAGCAACACTTCTGAGAGTGGGAGACAACTGAGTATAGACAGTTTTAGAGTGGCAAAATACTTTGAGAGAGCAGTTCAGTGAGTATAGATACTTGGTAGTGGTGAGTATAGATAATTAGTTTGACAGTACAGATACTTGGTTTCAAGGAGTATAGATTGTTGGTTTCACAGAGTATAGATACTTTGTTTCGTGCTTTGTAAACACTTGCTGTTGCCCCCTGACCAAGAATATCTTCAAGACACCAAAGGTAGTTTGCTGTACTTGCGGTCATGGTTCTCACACCTGTAAAAAGTAAGGTTCTTAATACATCCTCCTCTGAAACGGGCAAAATCTGTTAAATATATAGCAAAATATTGACTAAAATACTCCACTAGCACAATTCAACCAAATAACTTAGGTCACGCCAGACATCCCCTGTAGTTTACTAAATAAAAATTGTTAGTAATATTACTGTACCTATAGATTCAGTCATCAGCCGTTCAGTGACACTACAATCCACGTATGATTCACAATAATATTACAAAAAGGTGTCAGAGCAAACGGGGAAACATTCCACGACCTGGGGAAAGTAAAGAAAGTTCAGTTGAAACATGTTTTTAAAACGAGAAAACGTAAAAAAATATCCGTAAACACGTTTACTTGAAATTTGTTTGTTGACATGTTGTTATAAAAGTGTGATTCTTGGCAAAATTATTACGCATAACCAGTCAAGTTACATGATCATCTACCGCCTACTCACTAATCGTATTTAGTAGACTAACGTGAAAAAGGAAAGCGTCAAACTAACCATATTTATGTTTTAAACCAATATGGTGACGAGGTGAATTCATTCTAGAGAGAATCCAGCAGAGCAGCTTCTTGTAGATTAGCGATACCTCGAACATTTTTTCAAGGTTTCGACTAGTTGACCTAATAATGTTTAGTCTCTTTCGATTTTGAAAGCAGCTACTTCCTTGTTTAAATAGACTTGTTTTTAAGTATAACGTGCAATTACAACGTTCTCGGTTACGACGAAAGAGCCTAAATAAATAGACTAGTAGTTCGCGCAACATATAAGTATAACGAATTTAAATTATTTTGCATCTATTTCATACTTACTTTTCATTACTTACTTTTAACAGCACCTCGGCTGGCAACATCTTTTATAGTGAATTTAATCACTTAAGGCCATCTAGTGGTTGACTTCAACGACATCACTGTCGACAACATTGATTTTTATCAGTGATCAGCAATATCTTCTAAACGATACACAAAATTACAAGTAATTAAGAAAATGCTAAAAAACTATATAATCCGGATTTTTCACGCCATAGATACGTCTAGTATTGTGAACTAGTATTCTAGTATGCTGTTCTTGGCAGCGCCCATCTGGTTACTGAAACAGTAACGGAATATGGATTTAATGTGCAACCAATTATTTAATGACAGGTCATGTACTTTGTTAGTTACGGACTCGCTTATTTTGAAGTTGCCTTTGTGTAATCTAAAACCACGTTTATTCGTATCGGTTATAATGTATTAGGTTTATTCATAGACTTATAGCATGTGTGTGAATGTTTTTATATCGGACACCCACAAAAGGTAGCAGCCAAGGACGTGTATAGCAAGCGGTTTATTAAAAAAAAAGTTTACTACAAGAACTACACATAGAATTATATAAGGTGTATTTGAGAGTAAACTACTATTGCTATTACTGTACAATCTTGTACCCCCCAGAAAGAAAACAAAGAAGACTGTACCTCTGTAATGTACACCATTGTATATACAAAGTACATCTGAACACGGATTCCTCTGATAACACATATTTAAGTGGACAACTATAAATATATTTGACAAGACGATTCATTTTACAGTCTTGTTTTGTTTAAAATGGACAGGAAATACATATTTAACAATATTTATGATTTAAAAAAGTAAGTCCTCACTCAATCTGTTCACAAAGATTCAACCCAGATTCAAGTGCGTAATAATGATTGATTTTAAAATTGTAGATAGAAAAAAAAATTAAGTGTAAACTGAGGCTTCAGCCAACAGCATAGTAAGAACATTACCCATTAAACCTGAACACCACCATACAGTTTCCATGAGTTACTGACATTAAGCATGTTAATGTCTTTCTGCTGACCCCCTCATGCAACTCCCTGTCCAGTTACCTTATGAGGTATTAGGAACAACATAAAGAGAATGTTTCCAATCATAGCTCACAGGAAAAACAACAAAAAAACCCCACAATCACCTGTTAAGACGTTTCAGAACTGCAACACACTGAAGACTTCATAAAAAGCAATAGCTCTAAAAGATAAAAAAAAACCAAACATTTTAATTGAAAAATGCACCAGCAAGCAGCTCTTTTTCTCCCTTGGACTTTTTCTTGTGGTGGATATCACTGATGGGGTTTCCCCAGTGGTCGTCTCCGTGACCCGTGACAGGAAGGATTCTAACAACAGTCCTCTGATTCTCTGAGAAAATAGTGATCTAGTCTTGCTTTTGATTTTCTTGACAACCCCCCCCCCCCCCCCCCCCCCCGTTATTCTCGTTCTGTTTACCACTGTGTGCAGTTTTCACTGACATCATCCTAATATATTCCTAAATCACATCAGCGGCAGGTTCCCCTCTGGAAAAAAAAAAGGACATCCTCTAATTTCTTTGGACGTTGTGAGAGGATGACGTGGAGGAGGTCTGACCTTCAGACACTGGGTGCAGAAACGAGCAGGAAAAGATTTCGATTCGGCATATGCTAGAGAAGCAAGAACACGTCGCTCTCTTGGGACCCTCTGGCTTGTTAAAATGGTGGAGTCATGGGGAGGCCGACGTGGAAGAACATGCTGGTGAGACTTATCGGCTGCAGCAGCCTCCGTCCCGAACCCCACGGACAGCTAGGGCCGCGACCTGCTCCCCACACTGATTTGGGATCAGTTATGCTACGATATATTCGTTAGGATGATAAAATGGCTGAAAACCAAACCTAGACCAGAGGACTTATTCTGAGACGCTGGACAAACACGTAGCAGGATTTCACGAGAAGTCGGTCTGCTCTCCTTCGGGTCCTCTTGTCTGTCCCAGTGCACAGCAAAGACCCAAAGCACAAGGAAGGAGAAATGACTTATGACTGGCGCACACAATTCTTAAATTCTGCGTGTCTGACTTATAAATCTTGACATAATTGCCTCCATAAGGCTGTTAAAACTATACATACATACAAACATACAATCATACTTACAAGATACAGTTATTATGATACACACTCAAAAAACTGCCTATGATATTCTAAATAAAATCAAACAAGCCAGAACAACATAATTTTGTGCTTCAATCTATAAAAAACAAAACAAAACAATGAATCAAATGGGTCAACAAATTCACAAGACATTCCCCATTAACAATTTTTTTTTTTTTCCAGTTATAATCATGATTATTTCATGTACACAGAAAAAAATGTTAGCACTGAATTATTTATTGTTGGACATCGACACGTAACCGTAGGATGGCGTGTAAAGCTGGCAGTCCATGAAAAAGTGCTTGTGAATGTACTGTCAGAGTGGAAGTGTCCGAGAAGGAGTCCACCTTCATCACAGGCACCACGCAGTAACCTGTGGTGGCTGGAGCCACTGGTTGCCTTCCTATCAAGTACGCACACAGACGATTCCCAATCTCACCTCCTCAGACTGCTGAGAAGTGTACAGCGCCCCCTGTTGAAGCGGGCCTGCCGTACAGCCAGCGTGGCCACACGTGTGAATTTCCCTTCGAGACGAAAACGGCGAGAGCAAACTGCCACGCGGGCCTTCGCGTGGAGACTCGCGTCTTGGGGAGCAGCACGGAGAAATTTTTCGTCTCGACTTCGGTTAAGAGCGTTTACAGGAATGACACGAGACGGTACGAGACAGTATCCTGCATGCTGATGGCAATGTCTCACAGTCAGTACATCATCTAGAAGTATATAAGTACTCAGTTAAAATGATAATCCCCCTCCCCCATCCACAGGCATTCCATGGGGTTCATAGTGGAGAGAGTCAGGTTAGGAGTCTCCAATTGTGTCCAACTCCATGAAGGGAGTGAGAGTTTTTGAGCAGAAAAAAAAAAGCAAGAGACTTGTTATTCACAGCTATTATTTCTCCAAAGCAATGTGATCCCCAGTTAAAAAAAAATCAGTCCCTACTAAGGGAAAAATAATCAAACCAAGATTACAAATGGGGATTGGGAATGGGTGTATCCCAGCCGGGTCACGGCCATACTGAAAAAAATCACTCCAGGCTTCTGGCATGTGAAGGCAGACCACACCATCGCTGCCTCACACCCACACACTCGAGCGCTGTATATCGGAGAGAGTCTGTCAGGATTCCTGTTGTCCATATCTAATCAGTCTAGTTAAAAGCGTTCAGTAATGTATTCCTCCACTGAGTCACTGCCGGCCCATGTGCTGGAGACTGACCCGAGACAAGCCAGGGTGGTCAAGCCGGGCACGACTTGTCAGTGGGTGGAGGAGGTGGCGGGGGTGTCGGGGGGATGGTGGTGGTGGGGGAGCCCATGGCGGGGCTGCCCCCGGCCGATCCACCCTTGGGGAAAACCACAGGCTTGGGCCTGGTGGCCGGTGGCCGGGTTTCGCGAAAGGTGGAGGTGGAGGGGGTGGAGGAGGCAGCGGCCGCCGTAGGCAGGGGGCTCTTGGGGGCGGGGCCCTTGCAGGGGCGGAAGGTGGAGGGCACGTCGCTGGCCGAGCTGGAGCTGCGCTGCAGGCCGTGCTGGTGGGGCGTCTCGGCGTCTCGCAGCAGGCGGGAGTGCAGGGGGCTGGACGGCTCGGACGCGCCGCCGCCCTTCAGTTGCTCCAGGGTGTCGAGCACCACATCGGGGGCATGCTTCACGCTGCTCGGCCTTCCCAGCTCGTGTATCTCACTCATGGCCGTGCTCACAGTGGCCTCCATGTCCTGTGAGGGCGAGGGAAAGAAGAAACAGCAACGTTTGCATAACCACGTCAATTAAGTGCCTTGATTGGAATTAAGTGAATGAAATGAAAGACGGACTGAAAGAAAAAGAGGAGAGAGAGAGAGTACATGCAAGAGAGAGACAGAGACAAGAGAGAGACAGACATTCATAATCAATGGCCTGTGTACAGTATTTGACCTTCAGATCATCACCCTCTGTCACTTCCCAGCCCCTCTGAAGCCCTCAGGAACTCTGGAGATGTTGAGCACGACCTTTAACCAACACCGCCCACCTGCTCTCTTCCAAAGGCCTCCCTATACCGATGACATTTACAGCCTGTGCCTCTCGGCTGCGTCAGCCACTGCTGTCTGCAGACTCCACACACAAATGTTCACGTCCATCTCCGAGCGGAGCTGTACGTGGGATCTGGGGGATGGTGGCTCTCTCTTCCCAAGGGGACACATACAGGCACTGCTGACCGGGGGGTTCTTATCTTATAATGTAAGATTATAACTGCATTTTTTATTTAATCCCCCCCC
>JAOXYF010000019.1:1835983-1866530 GCA_028565775.1 Sternarchorhynchus goeldii
TTATAACTGCATTTTTTATTTAATCCCCCCCCCCCCCCCCCCCCAAACATCACACTGGACAGGGACCGTCAACCTAATCAGTTACGATGACAAAGACTTTGCTGGAAATGACCAGTGCATGTTCTCCAGTTTCTGGCAGTCTTGACCTCCTTCCTTGTGTTCCTTCCTTGGTCCAATCAAACTGCTATATGTAAATTTACAAGTTGTGTCCCCTTTTTTATTGGTCCAAATTGCTTTGCAAAACTCCTCACATCTCCAATCGCAGAAACCACTTCCTGAGCTTCAAAAGGTAAAAATAACCTCCACACAACTGTCAGATGAGGCACAGATGATGTCCAAAATGTATGTCCAAATAAGGTCTTTTCACCAATCAAACTGTCCCGAGCTGACATTTCAAGTTAATGCTTTTAAAACAACTGCATAATGAGTATACAGAGTATAATTCTTACCAGTTAGTCCTAATAGTATATAGTATAATATATACCATATATATAAAATACATACTGGGTAACCTAATTGTATTATCATCACTCTCAGAAATGCTGATAAAATGTTACACATACAATGTTACAGTTTTGTCAGACTGTATTCAATGGAGTTCAACTGAACCAGGTCGGTTTGTCAGACTGTACTCAACGGAGTTCAACTGAACCAGGTCGGGTTTGGAGTGTCTGAGCCACAGGTGGAGTAACACCTCACCTGTGAGCTGCGCTCCACCTGGGCTATGACCTCGGGCTCCATCAGGGGCCGGTGGTTGCTGAAGCTCTTGGAGCGGCCGGCGGGGGTGGTCTTTCGGAGTTGCGGACTGTCCACCTTGGTCTTGAGGGAGGAGTGGCGGGTGATGGAGTTCAGGACACCATGGGTGCTGACGGGACGCTTGTCTGAGGCCTCCTTGGGGAGTCCCGCCACCCGCAGGCTGGATGTGGCGCCCGCAGAGCCCTCGGACGCAGCCTCCACCGCCCGGAACGTCCTGCGGATGCCGCTCGCCTCCGGACGCTTCTTCATCCTGGGACAGATGAAGCAAATGAGGGTACGGATACGTGCAACTGAGCTGCAGATTCCACAGAGATGCCCTCCAACATCATACAACAATACAGAATTTGGCTACTTACATGATAAAAGAATATTAAAGACCATTATGTATAATAATACAATATAGAATAACAGAATAGGTACTTCGCTTGGGGGGGGGGGGTTCTTACTTGTTGAGGTTGGCCAGGTAGATGTCAGCCACATGGCCTCCAGTAGGAGAGCTTGCACTGCCCCTAGTGGACACTTTCTCTTCTACAGCCTCGTGGGACGCCTCGAGATCTGCTTTGGGGCTGCCTCGGCCTGTGTAAGACTCCGCCCTGTGACACACACACACGCACGCACACCTTTTAAGTAAAAAAAAATGTTTTAAAAGTCAAACACAAACAAACAGTTTTGTGAAGCGAGACACTTACGAGTCCTGCAGCATGATGTACTGGTGAGGAACGAGGCCATGGGCGCCGTTGTGCCGGCCCTCCCACCAGTCGTCGGAGGCGCGGTGATAGAGCAGCAGGACGGCGCCCTTCTTGAAGGACAGCTCGCGACTGGTGCGGCCCGAGTAGTCGAAGCGAGCGACCGCCTCTATCGGATCCGACTCTGAAACGTTCAAGGAGCCTGGGTTTCAGGTGGCGGGAGGTGCGCGGTTCAAGTTGGGCGGAGCAAATTGGTGGGACAGGCGGAGGGAGAAGAAGAGAGAGGTGGAGAGAGAGGGAAACGTGTCGGAAGAGAGAGGTGGAGAGGGAGAGAGCGGAAGAGAAAGGGAGGATTAATGCTGGGGAAGGCGGGCAGGTTAAAGCATGTTCATTATCACAGAGCAGGAGCTGAAGCAGTTAAATAATACACATTACAGGTGAAGCATCACCTCAGGGAGATTTGCCATTACACAACACAGCAGGTTTTGCGACCCTCTGCAGAAGCAAAGTATACAAGGCATGCAAAGTTCTGCACAAATGTCTCTTATTTCTGGAACAAACTGGGCCTGGACAGAGCATTACTCATGAAATCAAAAACAATGTGCAGTACTGGAAAGGAGTATTGAATTAATATGTATGTGTTTGTGTGTGCTGCCTAGTTTCATCACTCACCATCATCGCTGTTGTGGCTCTCCGAGACGGTGTCAGGTGCTGGTTCGTCCACCAGGGGGGGCTCATTGTGTGGACTATCACTATTATCGTAGACAAGAGACAAGAGAGGAAACCCTTAATTGAATGCAATAATAATCCTAACAGCTACAAACATTAGCTAAGATTAAAACCAAGGTTTGAACCAAGACCTGGCTGAGAGTTACTGAAAATGAGTTTCATTTGTGCAAGTTGATGCACATAGCTTTGGTTGCTGTGAGAGGAATAATCTGGTTTATGTAAATTTAAATCCATGTGGGATACAGTCCAGGACCTTGAGCTCTCTTGAGAGCTGTTTACTCTGGAGCATTTCTGCGAGCCATTTTGATTTTTCATCTCGCTCCCTCACTGCTACTGCGTCTCATTCTCTCTCTCATCAGGTTCAAACTGTCTGTTCTTGTTGCTTTGAAGTAAGGGGTGGGGGGCAGGTGTGGCAGGACTCAGATAAAAGCCTCAAAGCTGTCTCCTGCTGGGGGTTGTGACTCCGGAGGGGCCGAAGCAACCCCTGTAACCCCCAGCCCAGGGCTGTGCTGTCCCTCCTCCTCTGCAGCGGGCCCTTCTCAGAACTCCACCAACACACCATGCTTACAACGCACACAGAAAACGCCAGAAACTCTGCCTTCCCTGACAGACATAGGCAAGCGTCCAACATCGGGATAGTCTACGCTGAAGCCGGCGAGTCCCATCAGGCCCAAGACGACGTCTCGTATGCCCTGACAGACATCTACCACGGCAGTAAAATGCGCCTCCTTCTTCCAGCAGTTTGCAGAGGGTTTTTAAATGAGGACTTTCCTATCATTTTATGGCTCCTTGCTCACTGGTCTGAGGCTAGAATGTTTAGGTGGCCATTCTGCCGCGTTACCCATGATGCACCAGTTATCCCAGTTAGCTCCACTCTAAAAACCATCTCCTTCCAGACGCCACGGGCAGGCCTTCGGGCCCAACTGACGAGGGGTGCTTTTCGCTGCCCCGTTCTGCCATCCCGCCTCATCCCGCCGGTCCAGTGCTCATGGGACTTGTGCAGCAGAAAGCCAGCCTCAGTAAAAGACTGTGTTTAATGAGAGGGGCACGCAGGGAGAGAGGAGTATGGGAGACGGGTAGGTGAAGAGATAATCGCCTCTCTGGGAGTCTTGTCTTGGCAAAGTCCACACGAACAGCCGCTCTGATGGAGGGAGCAGCCATCTCTAACTGGAGGAATATGCAGTGTGTGTGTGTGTGTGTGTGTGTTCAAATGCATGTGTTCACTTCTGCGGATAAAATCACCAAATGCACAGGATTTAGAGTGTTTTGTGCCTTTTATCTAAAGCTCTTTCCATAATATGATCCCTTGAGGTTTCATGGCCCAGACCATATAAATCCTGTCTAAACTGAAGTAAACAGTTTATAATCAGGATCTCAGGCTCTGAGAAATGTTCAAAAACGGCTCCAATATACTTCCAGTGTAGCATCACATGGAGAAGTCACACAGGGGCAGAAACCACCAACAGCAAGGTGAAATCAAACTCCTACGAGCACGACAGTGAAATAAAATTAACTTCATTCAAGTGAAGTCACCTCACTCTCTCAGGCTTGACATGTTAAGCAAAATTTATTAAATGCCCTTCAAACTATCTCATCAACCACAGATGACTGCACCTGGATAACCTCAACCACAGAAAACAAAGACAGCCATCTTTGGCTGTATTAACCCCCCTCGACATAAAAGAGAAGTCACATATCACTGACTCAGTATCCCAAACTGCCCTCCTCTCTGGAGCCCAGGACACAGAAGACGCCCTCGAAACCTGTGACTAACCCACAGCACCTGCGTCTCAGAGCCTGAATACTCCTGCTCTCGGTGCGGTGATCTACAGTGTCGACCCATGGGTTCCAAATCACTTCTAAATGATTTAGACATCCCGCATTCCACAGAATATCAGACACTTTAAACAATGAGTGGTGTCATAGCAACAAAAGCAGAACCATATGGGAAATAAACGATTAGTACAATTCTGAAACCTTCAGACTAGCACAGAAAAAAATCCACAATTTTTATTTTGCATACTGCATATCAGTATATCGGCACCGCAGAAGACAATGGTGTGATTATGATTACAAAAACAAAATGCCAAAAGTTCTGGCCAGTTCATAATGGCGACACAACTCACCAGTAGTCCTCAGTGGCTCCTCCACGGTCATAGATGGGGCCCTCGAGATCACGGGGCCCTGGGAAGATACTCTCATGGTGGATGATGATGGTCTTGATCAGCTCGTTGACGTGGGCCTGGCAGGAAACCTGGTCGTGACCCTCAGGTACTGACATGAGCGTGGGGCCGAAGCAGATAGCCAGATTGTAAGGGTCCATCATATTATCATCACTGTACTGGGACAGGCTGGGGCAGAAAGACAGGAGACACAGAAAGGGGCAGAGAGAGAGAGTTAAACATATAGAATTTTACAGTTGGAGAGAGAGAGAGAGACTGAGCTGGCCTTTACACAATCAATCAATAACTCTAAAAACTAGAAACTCATTTCAACCATAATGACCTCACAGAGACACCGTTAGCAGTTCAGTTAATGTGTCAAATCAACATATGCAAACTGAGATTTCCAACTACTGAAACTGCCTTTAACCCTTTAGTTCCTTTAGTCCTGCATGCGTTTGTGTCCGTGTCCAAAAGTGCAATGTTTTTTTCATCTCCCTTTAGCCCACAGCACACTTTTGTGTTATTCGTATCTGTAATGAAGCCTGTAATATGTCAAACATAACTGCAGAGGAGATATGAGAGATGCTGGGGGTCATTTGGGTGGAGGGGTAGGGACTGGTGAGTGGTGCTGGGGGTCATTTGGGTGGAGGGGTGGGGACTGGTGAGTGGTGTTGGGACACGTCCATCCAGAAAGTCTGCCACAGTCATCAGAGCTACTCTTCATCTCACCATCCTTGTACCTTTCCCTATACTTACACCTTTCTATCCTATCCCACGTTTACCTTCCATCAGGTACTTTCCCTTTCCACATGCAAGATTAGGAGCTTTGGCTCTGCTTGGTGGAAAAAAAACCCCCCTGATTTGGAGCATGTGTGCTCCCGGAGATTAGCTAAAGACCAAGCCGCAGTGGAGACTCAGGATTCTGGCACTTCTGAGAACATTTAAATGGATGGAAAGATCCATCAGTAGTGAAGAAGTACAGCACTTGGTCAGCTGGGGCAGTTTAGTGGGGTTCTGATGGCTGCACCATATCTGCCCCTCCCCCCTCCCCCCACCCTTTTGGCCATCAGAACTTGGAACGGCTGAACACACTGGCTCGGTGCGCACACACACCACCGGCAAAAAAAACATGTTGTGGTCTGGAGGGTCTTTCAAAAAGACCAAAGAGACCACAGAAAGGAAAAAAAAACTCTTGAAAGTAGAAAAGCAGGAAAAGGAATGGAAAATCTGTAAAGAACGCTGGAGTTGAAAGGGCTGGAGGTGGCACCTCAGCGCAATTCCTGACCTGTGTCTGCAGAAAAAACACCAGTCAATCACCTATTAAAACGCTCTTGGAAAACGGCAAAAAGACATGTGAGCCCACTGTTGGAAAAATGAGGCCAACATTAGCCGTGGTCACAGAAAACTCATGGATGGAAAGATCTCGATGCAGAACAGCCATGGGAGCAGAGTCCAGTCTCTACCACCGGTCCAGCCTTTAAATGTGGACCACATGCATAAATAACCACAGCCCAAGATCAGCTCTACTTAAAGACATGCAATTACCCAGGTGTCAAAAGCTTATTATAAATGAGCAACGTGGTACTCACTGGTTGAGGAAAGCAAACAGGTATCTCATGATGACCAGGGTGCTGCTGGGAAGAGACAGGAGGACCTTGTGGATGTGGGCGGACCTTTCCTGAAGACTCTCCATGGCTGTGAGAACACAATCAAATGGCACGGAACATTACTACTTAGCACCAAGATAAGATGGAAATAAAGGAGGGTGCACAGGATGCGCCAAGACCTAGGAGAGTAAGTGAGGAAGTAGGAAGACTTACAAACACAGGACATTAGGTCATGGAAGACCTCCTTTGGGAAGAGGGTGTTGTCCAGGCCTCTGAAGTAGAGCTTGAGAACACCAGCGATGGAATCCATATCATGATCGTTTTGGTCTCCAGCTAGAGGGTCTTCACCTGAAGAAGATAAAGACAAATCCAGGAAGAGGATGGCAGTTAGAGAGAAAGAGAATAAAAGAGAGAAAAGCTGGTGTTCTTTTTTGGGAACTGAGTAATTTTAATGGTGTGTGCTGCAAAAACAGAAAAGTTTGAAGGCAGGAAAGCATTCAAATGCCTTACCCCTCTCAAAGGCATTCTTAATGTCATTGACCTCAACCTGGGAACCAGACACCCTGAAGATGCCCTCATGGTGCAGGCCTAGGGACACATTACTACCACATTACACACCCATTCAATCAGAAAACATCAGACTACCACAAGTCACCCTTCACTTCACAAGGTTTATACGTCAGTGTCTGAACTGCACTGCGTTTTTATAGCGGAGATGATTACAACTGTGTATCAATGCCAAGCCATTTTCTACAGTCGCTATTAAAAGTGAAAATTTATTGAGTACAATATTAAACGGTTCTGCTATCAAAATAGAGTGGACACAATGATTAATGAACCGTGTGTGTGTGTGTGTGTGTGTGTGTGTGTGTGTGTGTGTGTGTGTGCGCGCTTGTGTATGTGTGAGTGAATGTGTGTGCATGAGAGAGAGAGACGGGGAGAGAGAGGGACAGAAAAGAAGGAAGGAGGGTATTGGGGGAGAGAGAAAGGGAGGTGAGGAAGGAAGGAGGGAGAAAGAGCAACAGAGAAGAGGAGGGGATCACCATGGCGACTGATGAATCGAATGCAGCTTTCCACCATGAGAGGAATGACTTGGCTGGAGTCCTACCAAAGGGGAGAAAACAGGAGTTTTTAAAATAAAGGGCGGGAGACAGAGTTGCTGAAATCCCCGGACAAAATGCTTTATGAGCAAGAGTCCCTGTTTCAGGGCTGGGGACTGTAAGTGTAATAATATTTGTGGAGAGATGTAGGTTTCAGACAGGAGGGGGAAAAAAAAAACAAAACCCCCAGCACACTGTGATCCACGGGGGACAGAGAGGCTATGGAACACGGCGGTTGCTAGGAGACGGCTTCTTCCCACAGCTTCCTTTTGTTTGTTTGGGTGAAGCAGAATTGGCTGAGCTGAATCTGGGCCAGGGTGGGGGAGAGGCTCTCAGTTGGGTGGGGGTCACATCAAGACACACACAGACGAGTGTGCGCACACACACACACACATACATGCATGCTCACACGAGAAACACACGAACGTATAAACACATATACAGTCCCAGACAAATACACACAAACTAGTACATGGACACACACACGCACATACGCACGCTCACCCTCAGATGATTAGATACTGCTAAACCAACGAGAGCCTGTGGCTCGACTTTATGCTGTAGTTTCACTGAACTCCTAACCCCAAAACACAAAAAGCATCGGCTGGTTTATATGAACAACACATTAACAAATGCTGATGTAATTACATCAAATGGGGTTACAATGTAATAT
This sequence comes from Sternarchorhynchus goeldii, assembly GCA_028565775.1. Classification (NCBI taxonomy): domain Eukaryota; kingdom Metazoa; phylum Chordata; class Actinopteri; order Gymnotiformes; family Apteronotidae; genus Sternarchorhynchus; species Sternarchorhynchus goeldii. The sequence continues at coordinate 1,843,700 of JAOXYF010000019.1, forward strand.
ATTCTTTTTTACACTAGGGGGCAACATGAACTTTGTACTGCTCAAATGAATGGCTTTCTGGTTTATTCTTTCTGCTGGATATGAACCACCTCCTACAGAGTGGTTAGTTTGAGTTGCCCCACAGAGACAGACAACGATTACAAGCTGGCACTGCCCGATAAAGTGCCAGGCACAGGACTGGCCCTCTACTCCCTACAGCAGGAATAGTGTCTGTTGGGATCGTGTCCCTGGTGTGTAACCTCTGGTGCTATCATGTGCCCAGTGGTTGGTTCTGGAGTGAAAGGAAATGTTGACTGGTGTGACTCTTGGAAGTAAGAAACCAGGGGCAAACATAGAAAGGAAGGCACACGTAAAGGTACACGTGAAGGTACACGTGAAGACCAGGTGGCTACTGCGATGCACATAGCTGGTGAAGAGGATCACAAAAGCATACACACATGCGTTCGCAAACACACACACACACACACACGAACGCACGCACACACTTTCAATCATGCACACAAGGAAGGTAGAAATTACCTGTTTCCGTATGGTTGAGTTTCTCCGGCCGCTGATGTTGAAAGAAAGAGTGTGTTTGTGTGTGTGTGTGTGAGAGAGAGAAATAGAGAGAGAGGGAGACAGAGAGAGAGAGAGAGAGAGGAAGACAGAGCACTCCATCATTATCTGATGATCATTTGAACCCAAAGCTGCTTTAACTTTGCCACACTTCACCCAGCACAGACAAATGATCTCTGAAGGAGAGTCCTATTTTTACACCCTACCTACCCCCAGAACACACACACACACACACACAAACATAGGGCACTCAAACAGACAAAACCTGAGGCTAGTGTGAAAACTGCGGCCTTGTCCCATTTCCCTACCAGCTCCTCAGCACTGGACTCAGTAAGTAAATGAGCTGCTTTGAATAAACCATGAAGACGTCTAGACAGGACGTACAGCTAAACACAACAGTCATGACCCGTCCGGCTCTTACTACTGTCTGATCTGAAACACATTAGAACGCTCTCACCATACGTACCTGGCAAGACAATAGTCAGTCTTTTGACCTAGAGAACAACAGAGAGAAAGAGAGAAGGAAAGAGAGAGAGAGAGAGAGAGAGAGAAAGAGAGACTGAGTGGTAATAATGTTTTGTATCATACATCAGTTCCTACCCATTTCTCTTTTCCTGGATATGTTAATTTTCGTTTGCACTTTACAGCAGTGAGGTATGGTACACAAAATGATCTCACAATTTGGGGCAAACCCCTCAACTGAGAGGTAGAATCCTCAGGGTACAGAGGAAAAGACCAAAATAAAGCATGCAGAGGTGAATTAGGACAGTATTCTCTACTACTAAACATAAAAACACTTACCTGACAACCCCACACATGCATATGCAACCCTCACCTACACACATATATATACACATACACCCCAAGCACACACCCATCCACTCAACCACCTAGCATTTGTTACTGCTGTCCTACTGAAGGAGATGCAGAACTTGTTCCACACAGAACACCAGGACATGTCTCAGACAGGACCCATCTCAGACAGGACCCGTACCAAACAGGACACTTCACAGACAGGGCACATTTGAAAACACTCGGCTGAAATTTTGTTAGTCTATTGCATCCCAGTTTTCACATTTCTGCAAGCAAACAAACATCACCAGATGGATTTATTAAAATATCATTCATGTCAAATCTTCAAAACAGATGTTCCACAAATATTGTTTGATCCGAGTCTATTAGAAATGCGCGCGATGTACAAAATCGACTGAAACCACATGAAATACTTACTCTCATTCTGCTTTAATCTTTGACCATATTTAAGCCCCGCCTCCATGAGGCGTTGTGTTGATATACAAACTTAGTTCCTTCACACCCTAACAAGTCCACTTTCCCACAAGCATTTAAATCCAACTTCCTCACGGTTGTCACCAGACATGTAGCCTTTGCACTTAACATTACACGCTCACAAGCGTCTCCCTGACAACACTCGTCATGGAGACACTTCACTCAGAGCAGGTCACTCAAAACAACCACCAGCACAATCTAGGGCCGTACACTGATGATCGTTACTTCACACGGTGTCCTTCCCTAACCTGAGATAGCAAAAAACATGCAAATTCTGCTCACCAAACATGTTTGTGTGTTTAACTGGGTGCTGTAAGCCTCCTAACTAACCCTGACGACAGACATGACCTCCCTGTCATAAAGCACAGCTCTAGACTACATGGACTTACTAGACTCTGGAGGGTTTTAAGAGGAAGGATGAGTTTTCCATGTGTCCCATTCTGCCTGCCATCGTCTCTCCCCACCACACAGTTTCTACATGTGTAAGACTGGGAGTGTAAGAGCACAGGGATAGAATGACAGGAACAAAGGACAGGAAATCCCCCTCTAACCCCATACTGCCCTCTGCCCCCACCCCATACTCCTCTCTACCCCCTCTCAGCCCCACAACTCCATTCTTCCCCCCTCCTGCTTCTCGTCAGCACCCCCAGACGTCTTGGTCTCTGTCTCCTGCCCCATATCCTTCTCCTTTCCTCCACGTTCTCACTCACACACATCAATGTGCGCATGGACCTTCTTGGCCTCTGTCGAGGCAGCCTCCCTGTGGTGCCTGACCTCTGACCTCCACGCAGGGGGCTTGGGGGTTGCAAGAGTGTGACAGGGTCATGTGTAGGCTGTTGCTTCAGTCATGCTCCCACCACACACACACACACACACACACACACACACAGAGCAGCACTTAAACAGTGCTGTCGTTGTCATCCCCCACACGGAAGACTGATGCTATCAGTACCACTCTCTCACTGGTTCGAGTAACACACACACACACACACACACACACACACACACACACGTGTGCACACAGTGAGATCACTTACTCTCTCCCAGGGTCTTCTCGATCAGGTCGTGCTTGGCCTGCAGTTTGGTGATGAGGTTCCGACCCTCCAGGAACTCCTTCAGTTTCTGAAATAGCACCATCTGTCATAATTAGTATGTGTATGCGTGCCTCACTGCAGGTACATGTATTCAGTCTATGGTCATTGTGCTTAATGTACTGTTTCTTCATTCATATCTAGTCTCTTCCTTCCCTCCATGTTGTGGGTCATCACTAATACCTCCTCACAAGGCGTTAATTCCACGCACCTCATAAAGCAGTAATATTGCCCACCCCAAAGAGTCCTAATACCAGCCACACCATAGAGCAGTAAAACCGGCCACACAATAGAGCAGTAAAATCGGCCACATAGAGCGGCAATACTGCTCGCCTCACAGAGCACAGAGAGACAGAGACAAAGGACATGGGACAAGTCAGGAAGAAGGAAATGAAAGTGTGAGAGAGAGAGAGAGAGCGAGCAAAAGAAGGAAAGAGTAAGGGAAAGCGATGGAGAACAGCATCAGGAGAGGAGGAGAGCAGGAGATCCCCGCTCCTCGTCCCCCTCAGTGCAGTAAACCTCCTCTGACTAATCGATGGCCTCTTTTCTCTTATCGACCCACAGCGCTGCCACTGTTTCTGTCGCCGGAGATGTGAGATTTGTTTGTCCACACGGCTACAGTGCACATCAATCTCTCTCAGAAAGTGAACACCACAGACATCAAATCCAGTTTTATTCCACTATCATAACAATGACCTATTGTTAACATGGCTTGACAGTCATCTCTATAAACTATAAAGAAAACTATATAAGAAATTTTGTCGAGATGTTGTCTAGATGTTTAACCTGGTGACCCTTATTAAATGATGCACCAAACTGAATTAAAAGATGAATTCCACAAAGATAAGATTAGCTGCCATCATTGATGACAAAGCACATTTCTCTTCATTTTCCTCGTGACCCATCTCACCCTGGTGCTCTCAAACATGTCTGCCTTTTCCACCAACATAATGTCTAACCCTTTGTTACTTCCCCTCATGCTCCGCCCCTCCCTCCCTCCACTCCTCATTTGCTCCCTCACACTTCACTCCCTCCCTCCCTTACCCTCATGCCCCCTCACTCCATCTCTTGGCCCCTCCCTCAGTCGCTCGCTCCCTCCCTCACCGTGAAGTAGAACTGTTCGGTCTCCTGTTGGTTGGCCCTCCTCTTGGCCAGGCTCGGTTTGCTCATGAACGACTCGGACACAGTGGACTTCACCGACTCCATGGAGTTACTGTGGTGGAAGCAGTCGGTCACGTCGAAGTCCTCGATGTTCACCATGTCCTGGATGGTCTGGAGAGTGGCTTCCATGGTCTTTTTTACCTGCGAAAGGAGGAGTGTGTATGTGCATGAGAGAGCCAAAGAGAAAAAGGTTAAAATGTCATGCAAATAAGTATAAAGAAATAAAAAGAATATACACCATCTGGACAAAGGACTATTTCAACGTAGGAAAGAAAAGAAAAAATGAGGTAGCCAAAGTGTGTTTTGTAGCTGAATTATGTCTAGTTCTGTTTTTGAGTATATAGTGTATGTAGAAGGCTGTGTGAAAGTCATATTCATAGTGCAGTAGTTTGAAGAGTGACAAAACGGTACATGTGTGTATGTGTGTGCGTTTTAACCTCCTAGTTCTCTATCCTGTGTGGAGAGACGTGTGTGTGTGTGTGTGTTTTAACCTCCTAGTTCTCTATCCTGAGTGTGGAGAGACGTGTGTGTGTGTGTGTGTGTGTGTGTGTGTGTTTTAACCTCCTCGTTTTCTATCCTGAGTGTGGAGAGACATGTCTGTGTGTGTGTGTATGTTTTAACCTCCTCGTTTTCTATCCCGAGTGTGGAGAGACGTGTGTGTGTGTGTGTGTGTGTGTTTTAACCTCCTCATTCTCTATCCTGAGTGTGGAGAGACGTGACTGGAGCTGCTGGCACCTTTGCAGAAGCTCTACCTGCAACGGCTGCTGGCCACACATGTGTCCCACCTGAGAGAGAGAGAGAGACAGAGAGAGAGACAGAAAGAGGGAGAGAGAGACAGAGACAGAGGGGGGGGGGGGGTTAACGAGATGGAAAGAGGGAACAAATGTAGGCGAGGGGAAAATAATTTTTCAGGGAGCAAAGTTGAACATAAACATAAAGCATCTCCACAAGTGAACACATTCTACTGTCTCCCTGTCACCTTATCAAAATGAGATCAGTTTAGATACAGCCACAGGGAGATAGGATGACCCTCACAAGGCTCTAAATGCCCTACTCAAATCTCTCTTACACACACACACACACACAGATGGGGAACATCTGGCCACTGTGGCATTCTCTCCCTCAGGGTCAGAGCGCACGCAAACACAAATGCACAAGTCCACACACACACACACATGCATATACACAAACACACGCGCGCACACACACACACACACACACACCTGAGCTACAGTTACACAATAGCCCCAAAACATCAGACATCATCTTTAATTATGTTCATCCACGGAGAGAAATCTCTCCATAACCCTCTCTACTCTGCCATCTGGCTGTGCTGTATGTCAATCCCTTTGTGACTCCGCCCATCTTAACTCCACCCTCCTTGACTCCGCCTCCAACACTCTGAGTAGTACTTCATGTGTGTGAGCTGGTGTGATCTGCTCTGTCTGCTTGGTAAGACCGAGAGGACAAATCTAGCAGGGGGAGGGGGGATGAGCTTTAAAGGGGCAGCAAACATGTTTACCTGTACACACCTTAGAGTCGTTAGAGTCGTGTACACATTCTTGCTTGTTTACTAGATGCTAGTAGCATGGTGAGAGAAGAGGGGTATGGATACACAGCCTTGCTTTGAATGTCAGTCCAAAAATAGAAGGTTTAGCTGCTATATAGAGTTGCTTATACCACATCCTTGCTAATGCAGTTATAAGCATTCAAAAATGTTCTTATAAGCACACATGAGCACAGAGAAATTCAAACCGGTTCATCCAAATACATGAATGCAACACAAGACAAACACACACACACACACACACACACACACACACACACACACACACACACACCTGGTCCCCCATATGAGACTGGAAGTCGAAACGCATGGGCGGGCAGAAGACGTTGTTGTAGGTCTCCATGAGCTTCTGCTTGTCTGCGTTGGCTTCCAAGTTCTCGGTCGCGCTCTCGATGGTTTCCAGGCCGCCGTGCTTCGACGTCTCCACGTTGAACTCGGCCGAGAGGTACGTGCGTAGCGCTCGGTTTAGACTAGCGTGGTAACCCAGGTCGCAGCACTGAACGACAAAGTAACAGATGGCAAAAGGCTAAAGTTCAGACTCCTCACAGACTATGAAAAAGGGCCTATTCAGTTACTGTACAACTTCAGTCTGTTTGGAATAAAAGGAATTCCATCCATGCCTGAGCTTGGAGACCCAGTAAATAGCTACTGTAGGTGCCTAGAAATACTACATGTGTCCCAATGTGGTCGGTACAGTTTGATCGTACGGTGTTCAATTCAAACACCCCAAATGTGGTCATCATTGCCACAGAGAGGCACCCCGTCCTGCTCTGCTCCACTTCAGGAATCAGCCGAGCCCAGTCAGCAGAGCTACAAAGCACCACCACCTGCTGCACCTGCGTCCAGCCAGGATCGGCTGTTTGAAACCCCTCCCCCACGGCAGTGGGCTCTGTGCCCAAACCTGGTAGGCTCTGTTGCACAGTGCCATCCTGCTGCTTGGTGGGAGCTGACAGAGGATGAGAGAGCCTCCCCCTGGAGCTCGTCGAGGAGGCTGCCGCGGGTCTGTTCACAGGGCGAGGCTCCAAGGTCCAACACTGCATGCCCATCAGAACCGAGCAGAGCCAAGGACAAAAACCTGGAGCTCCCCTTAGCAGGGGACTTTGGGAAAGGGCACCCAATAGAACCCATCTTAACTGCATTTCAGTGTTTAAAAATGATACCAAAACTGTCTAGAGATTTTCGATGAATAAAACATGTACCCTAAAGGAAATTCTGAAAGAGTCGTGCAATTTCACAACGGCTTACATACTGGAATATGGTTTACATACTGGAATACAAATCCAGAGTTTGAATCTGTCAGGGCTACATGATATGTTAATGGCTACATGTGATTTATCAGTACAGTAGTTATCTGTGGTGAGCAAAGGTTGTGGTCAGTTTACAGGGTAAAATCAAGGATACCAGGCCAGCGACTAGGTTCAGGTGGACTCACATCAATGAGGTCGGAGAGGTCGTGTATGTAGTACTTGAACACACAGCAGTTGGTGGCCTCCAAGGCCAGCAGGTACTCGTTCCTCGCCTTGACGGCTTTCAGCTTGTTCTCAGTGTATTTGGCTTGGCGCTGAACACGGGAGACAGGTGAAGAAAAGGTGGGATGGTGGGGGTGGTAGAAAGAGGGAGAAAGAGTAAGTAAACATTGAACCAAAGTCATCATTTTAATTACACATTAAATCTCTTTTGCTAGTGAGCTGGAATCTTTAATCCTGACAGGCTCAGGCTGGAAGACAGTGAGACGTTCAAGCCATCACCACACGTTTCACAGGCTTCCATCCCTGTCCCTGCATCCTGGAGCTAAGAGCTGTCAGACCGCCTTCAGAACTGCCTCGAATGGAAGAGGCCCCGCTGAGCCAAAAAGAGCGCCCGAGAGAACGTTCCGGACAGCTGCGGTCCTCTGCCGCATCAATCTGTCTGTCAGCAGGTGGGAGTGAAGCCTGGCTCAATGCAATGACAGAGAAGCCAGTCCTCCCTTATCACCATGCAGATCGTCACACGCTGATCGAGCTGCTGTCCACTTAGGACACTGACAATGTCACGGAGGGTGTGATCGGTACTTAAGACAAAAAGAAAATCTTTTTCTTTTTGAAAAGGAGAGGTACCTTTTAATTTTCAACAAACCTATTAAATCATGCCATGAGCAAAGACTGTGTGATATCAGAGCCTCAGATAACAGAATTTAGGAAACGTCAACAATTCAAAGGAATCGTTTCGTTTCAGGATCAAGAGTCACTGTTTTGCCTATATAACAACACAGGGCTAAAAAACTGATCTCAGACCAGCGCTGTACACTACTGTCCTTTAGGAATGCATCTCCAGATCCACGACCTGCTATGGGTCACTCAACACCATCTGGCAGTGATGGTAAACGCTACATCATTCTTTACTTCATCCATCTTCCACACTCTCTCTCAGTGATTCTCCCTTTCCCATTCTAACACCTCCATCTGTTCAGCCTTCTGCTGCTCACACTAACCTTTCCTCCACATTCCTCACATCATTTAGCTCAGCTTCATCCACCGCCTCCAGCCCCCAAAACCCCCTCTCCTCCCTGACTCCAGCTCGCTCCCTCTGCCACCCACCTTCTCCTTCATCTTCTCAATCTTCTTCACGGAACTGCGGCGAACGGGTTTGTCGTCCAGGCGCACGGTGGTGAAGGAGTCGGGTGAGCGAGGCGTCTGCCGCTCCTCCTGCCGTGCGCTCCGCCCCATCTGTTTCTCCTCCTGCTTCTCCGCCTCCTTCAGCTTGCTCTCCGCGTTGATGCTGTCTGCGTTGTATATGTGGTATGTCTTCATCACCTGCCACGGGGTGGAGGAAGAGGAGGGTCACTGACAGCCTGCACAATGAAACGACTGAGACCATTTAAGTGATTTACTGCAAGAACAAGATGTGTTTACATAGTTATCACTAAAATAGCTGCTCTGGAAAAAAAAAATACTCGGTGACTATCATGCACTTTATCAGCAATTGAAAATCAAATAACCAAATCACTAATTGGTAACTAATCTGCTAAGCAATAAGATCCCATCTGCAAACCAATCAGATCCAATTCACTAACCAATTAGACCTGAGCCAGTCCTCCCTGCCCGTAAATGACTGTGTGTGTACATACAGGACACAGAAAAGCAGACAAAGTGCTGTGTGTGTCTTGGGAAGGTGAGTGGGAGTTTGGAGAAAGACTTGGATGGAGGACAGAGGCTAAAGGGAGAGTTAGACTGTTTCTGTGGTTAAGGTTGGAGGAGGTTAGCAAGAACTGGAACACCGACTACAGTAGCCTTAATGAGTGAGTTGGGGTGAGTATGTAATCATATACAGGAAACAGTACTGGAGATTTTGGGGGGGTGGAAGCATGAAATGGAGTGAGAAGTAAAAAATGTGTGATGTTTGAAGTTCATAGAGTTAGAGCGTTGGAGCATGGCGTGTGTGATGAATTATTTGAAGAAGTATGTATGGATAGAGTGTATCTGAAAGCATAAAGTGTGTATGATGAGAGACTTGTCCAGGAAAGGAATTTCTTGAGATGAATAGTTTCTAGCCTCTCTTTGATCAAGCATGTCCCAATTAGCTGTCCACTAGTTCCAGAAAACCTGCTCAGTTGGTCATACCAACTCCAAAGTAGCTGGCAATTGAGAGACCCCCTGCCACGCATGAAACAGGAAACCCACTCGAGCCAATAGTCTCCAAGCTTCAACGGAGCACAATTACAACACGTGAAACATTAATAGTTACAACACGCAAGACACTATCAGTCGCAACACATGAGACACAAAGCCTTCAGAGAAATCAGCTCGCTCTGAAATCGTTCGCCCAAAACTGCCTACGCTTGCAGTCAAACGTGCACCATAAATTACAGTTAGTGAGCAGATGCCATGGGAAATAACCGTATCTGTGAGAGTGAAAAGAGCAGTGGAGAAGAGGCTTTCTCCACTGAGAAGGTTTAGTCAATCACGGACTGAGTAAGTGAGACAAGCTGACTGATTATCCTATCAGCTTGCATTAGTGGAGGGAACAAACAGCTCAACAGGACAGGGAGAGTGAGCAGGACATCAAGAGTGTAACCACAGCAGCAGGACACTAGACTAGTGGTGTCGTATGTGAAGCAGTCCTTAGCAAAGGCATGCAGGGCAGTAAAGGACACCATTCGGTGGGCGGGGTGAAGGGGAGGGGCCATGGGCGGGGTCTCAACCCAAGCAAGAATAGAACATCCCCGCAGTCTCCCCCTCCCCGGTAAGGAATGTTCCACAGTGACACGGCCACCAGTGTCTCCAGTCAGTCCAAGGATACAATGCGGACCCTTAAGGACTTTGCTTCTCTGGTATTACACTAGGTTGTGTGTTAGTGTCAGCTCCTTCACTGAGCCATGTGTGTGCCATGGCCAGGTGTAATGCTCTTCTGAAGAGGGAAGCATCTCCGACAGGCTCTCTCGCTCTGGAGCCCCGGCCTGGATCCATCCTGCTTGCATCCTTCAACCCAGGCACTTCCCACTCGCTGCTGACTTCTCCAGGAGGAATGCCGAAGATTTCCGAATGGAAAATGAAGTCGCGCATCAACAATGTTCACACCCAAGGGATCTTTCTCCGAACCAGAGAGCTGCAATAATTGGCGAGTGCTTCGTTTCCTCTACCCGTCCTCCATCCAGTGCAGATGTTGCTAAAAAATGATGCCAGGCCTATTTTCAACATACTTAACTATTTAATTAGAGGATTTACTTTCTTTTATGAGGACTTGAAAAGGTTAGTCATTTCCTCACCATGGGAAGAGTGTGTGTGTGTGTGTGTGTGTGTGTTACTATGTCTGTGTGCATCCACACCTATGTGAGCGTGTGTGTGTAGGTGGGGGCTCAGTTATGTTGTGAGAAAAACCCTGAATCTGGGCCACCCCTCCCAAACCCCAAACTATGACTCCCCCTCCTAGCCGCAAACAAAGCAGACATATGTTACGCGTTAGTGAGAGAATTAGTGTCGAGTATCGATGCAGCAGCTGTATTGGGAGCGCCGTGATAATTAAAGGCATTGCTCTGGGAGGACACCGCGTGGCTGCATTTCGTGTATCAGAACGTGGCTCCATGACCCTCCCCTTTAAGACGAGATCAGAGGGCGGCATGGGGCCGTGCTGTCGCCATATCTGTACGCCGAGCCCTATTTCTTCACTGAAGGGTAATGTGGGTCACCGTGGTAACAAAAACACTGCAGTACTATCTCACCGCAATCTCACAGACGGCTAAACGAGGTTAATTGGTAATAAAGCACATCGTAAACGTTTTGCGCTGATTAATCATATCTCGAGTGCCAATAGCCCTAAAGGGTTAAGCATTAACCCCCATAAATTATGGCTAATGTGGTTTCACATCACAGAACCAGGAAAGAATGGAATAATTACAGGCTGTACAGGTGGGAGGGGTTACTGTTTGATATTCTACCATGTGAGAAGCCAATCACAGGGGGCAGTAGTAGTTCAGAGGTAGTTCAGTGGTATTTCAGAGGTAGTTCGGTGGTAGTTCGATGGTTAACACACTTAGCAAGCAATTAGAAAGCTGACAATTCGAACCCCACCACTGCTAAGTTGCCACTGTTGGGCCCCTGAGCAAGACGCTTAACCCTCAGTTGCTCAAAAAACGTTGCTCCTAACTGGAAGTCGCTTTGGATAAAGGCGTCAGCTAAATGCCGAAAAGATACATCATTTGATATCCAGGTGAGGATGTGAAGGCCTTTTAGGATGACTGTGTGGAAGTCTGGCAAAAAATGACAAACAAGGGTGAGACTAGAGTATTCCTGACCCACACCGCTTCCTTTTCATTGGTGTCAAAAGAGACCAGCCACCAAACACCAGCAGTGTGGCAGACTGCTGAACCCAGAGTAGTGGCTCGGAGGAACTCAAGATGAATCCATGAGACAGTTGGTCAAAAAGACTGGCAGGCAGAGACAGTAATTACCAGCATCCACCTCCTGGCTATGCTCATCTGTCCAAAAGAAGAAGACTGGGTAATTGCCAGCTAAACGTGCTGTCTGTGACATCCCCACAACAAGCACACACACACACACGCACGCAGATGCACACACACACACACACACACACACACACACACACACACACACACACACACAACCAAGGCGACCCATTGTAACTAGCAGCCTACAAAATGCTTATGAAGGGAAGAAGCTGGGAATAGTGTGAACTCTTCCCACCACTGGTATGCACTGGTTGGCTCATAAGCAAAACAGACCAAAAGAATCTCTCTGCTGCAGCAGAGACTCCATGACAGAGAAAGAGAAGTGGAAGTGTGGAAGTGTGTGTGTGTGTGTGTGTGGGGGGGGGGGGGGTAGAGAGAGGGATAGAGAGAAAGGAAAGGAAAGATGTGAAAGAGAGAGAGAGAGAGCGAGAGAGAGAGAGGGAAATATGTTTGCACATGTTTGTGGAGACAAAAATCATGTGTGCATAGGTGTGAATGAAAGATGTGTGCGTGTGTGTGTGCGTGCGCGTCTGCATGCCTCTTACCATGTACAGCTCGTTGAGAACCTTCATTAAGTCCTCCTGCAGCTGAAGCCCCACTTCCTTGCTCTGTATAGACAGAAGAGGAGAGAAGGAGAGAGAGAGGGAGAGAGAGGCAGTGAGATACTGAGCATGATTAACAGGTCTGCCTCATCTAGCAAGGCACGGCAGGATCTGAGCTGCGGAGGAGAGGCTGGAATTAGTTCCCATGTCCCTATCACACACAGTAGGACTGATGGGGGAACTACCAGCCTTACAGTAAAGGAAAGCACCACCAAATAACCTCTTAGTCACATGTAAATCACATGTAAACCACACACACACACACACACACACACACACACACCTGTGAGGTGGTGCAGGTGATCTTTGTGATATTCAGAGTCAGTTTTAGGCTTTTGCCACAACAAAACAAAACACCAATGTGAGCACGCCCACAAATTAATCACCAGCTGGAGGGCAGCTGCTGAAAAGAAAGAGAAACGCAACAGGCAGGACTGTCCTCACAAGCCCTTTCAGGATTTTAAAACACGAGAAAGAAAAAGGCGGAGTGGGAAGCTGTTGATTTTGTGCATCTCCGGCAATGCAGAATGTTTTGGGGAGAAACTTTCCTATAAATCACCTCTAAGCATCAATCCGTAGTTAAGGACGATTCAAGATGGCCTCCCATGTCTTTCAGGGGGCGTTTAGGGGCTGACAGACGATAGAAGTGAGCAAGACGTACATCTGGTGTCAGAGATGGAGATGATGGAATGCAAGACAAAGAGACCACGTGAGAGAGAGAGAGAATGCAAAAGAGAAGGAGAGAGAGAATGCAAGAGAGAGGGAGAGAGAGAGAATGCAAGAGAGAGAGAATGCAAGTGAGAGAGGGAGCATTCTAGAGAGAGAGAGGGTGAGAGAATGCAAGAGAGAGGGAAAGAGAGAATGCGAGAGGCAGAGAGAATACAAGAGAGAATGAGACAGAGAGATAAAGACAGAGGGAGAAAGAGAATGCAAGACAAGGACAGAAAGGGAGTGAATGAAAAAGAGGAGGAGATAGAGATAGAGAGAGAGAGGATGAATCAAATGTCCACCACAATGGTCCACCTCCTTCATCTCCCTGTCCAGGCAGAGGAGAGTAAAGATAGATTTAACCCTTTGAGGCCCGAGATGACTTCTGACATGCTTTAATTAGAAGGAGAGGCTTTGCCTATGGTCCATAATCCACCATCACACGTCCGTTCTCGACCAGAGTCTGATGACAGCTCTCCATTCTCCTTTCCTTCAGCTGGGTTGCTGTGACAAAGTGTCATAAGGTGTACTGCCACAGACCTGATGGAAAATGGTGCACTGACATGAAGCCACAAGCAGATAATGTATATTTGCTGTGCCCGCTGATGCTGGTGATTGATTGATTTATTGATTAATTGACTGATATATATATATATACATGAGTGGAATGTGGTATCCAGGGAGCTGATGCACTGAAAGCTCAACCATCGAACATTTCAAAGACAAGATAATTATCATCTTAATGACATAAGCAGTCTGGCTACAATACAATCTGCTACGCCTGCGTGAAGAATTAGATTGCCTACAGACAGTGATGAGAATGACAATAATGCTAAACTGGAAATAACGGGTAGAAACACATGCTTCAGTTTAACAGCCATGCTATCCTGTCATGGGAGATATCGGTGATTTCAGGGGTGTGGAACAAACAGATTGGAATAACTGGAAGTGGGCGGTCAGTGGATCAGATGTTCTGTTGAGTGATCGTAAACACCTCCTCTTCACTAGACTCAACACTGCACGGAGAGAGTACGAAGAAAAACCTGTCCTTTTCAAACTCCCAACAGCACAGACGACGAGCTCACCTGAACGTGTGTGATAACAGTGTATGCGTGTAGGAGCGTTTCAACTGCGCGCGTGCGCGTGTGTGTGTGTGTGTGCGCTCCCAGCCACAGCTCAAACGGGACCAATCAAGATGAATGTCGCTGCAAATGAACATATTTAGACCCAGACATTCCAGCTGCTTTTTGTTCTTATTTGCCGTCTCGCTCTGGATCTCAGAACTGCCTCGGAGAGGTCAGGCGTGGCCTCAGAGGGAGGGGCAGGGAGGTGGGGGCAGTCTGGAACATGTGAGAAAACTGTTTGAGATGGAGAAACAAAGGAGCCCGCAGCTCAGTTTAAATGGCTCCGCGAGACCCGACCCGTAGATCACAGTGGAAATAATTATTTGATCCATTGCTGATTTTGTAAGTTTGCCCACTGACAAAGAAATGAACCGTCTATAATTTTAATGATAGGTTTATTTTAACAGTGAGAGAGAATATTGGAAAGAAAATCCAGAAAATCAGATTATAGAAAATATTTCAATTGATTTGCATTTCATTGAATGAAATAACACCAACCATTAAGAGTTCTGGCTCCCACAGACTGGTTAGATACTCCTACCCACATTAAAGACATCTGTCTAAACTTGTCACCTATATAAAAGACATGTGTCCATCAGTTATTCAGACTCCAACCTCTCCACCAAGGTCAAGACCAAAAGGATGTCAGGGACAAGATGGTAGACCTGCACAAGGCTGGACTGGGATGCAAAACTATAAGCAGGAAGCTGGGTGAGAAGAAGACGGTTGTTGGTGCGATTATTCGAAAATGGAAGAAACACAAAATGACCATCAAGAGACCTCGGTCTGGGGCTCCATGCAAGATCTCACCATGCAATGATCATGAGAAAAGTGAGTAGTCAGGGTACAACTACGGGATTTGGAGAAAGACCTCCTGAGCGCAAACCTGGTCTTCAACTACAAGAAATGTCTGACCTCTGTGCCAAGCATAAGTCTTGCTAGGGGATCAAATACTTCTTTCATTCAATGAAATGCTAATCAATTTCTGTATTTATATATACATGTGATTTTCTGGATTTATGGGACATTCTATCTCTCACTGTTAAAAGAAAGCTACCATTAAAATGATCAACTGTTTATGTCAGTAAGCAAAATCTTACAAAAACTGTAACAAAATCTGCGAGGGATCAAATAAAGATTTCCTCCACTGCATAACCTGCCATGAGGCCAAGCATAGGGCGGCACGTTCAAAACAACGGAAGATCGACCAGGAGGTGCCAAATAACTGCCAACAGAGGGGGGGAAACGAGCCTTGTGGGTCGGGACCTGGCGGCCAGGCGTGTTGGATCATCCTTATTTTCACCGTCTTGTCCCAATGACGTGCCACGAACAAACAGAACGGAAAGGAAAGGACGTGGTCAGCAAGTCCGTCTTCCTCTGCTGAGGTAGTGGAGCGGTCAAAGCCTAAAAATACCTCCAATCAAACGCAGCCTGCTGAAAACGTGCATCAGCGGGAAGAGGTCCAAAGATCTGCGCTGGGATCCAAACGCGCTCTTCTACCAGGCTGTGCTGTAGAGGCGGGGTTTGAGGACAGCATACGGTCTCCATTGCAAACATCTGGGAATCTCGTGGCCTGGTCAGGCCTCTGCAGTGCTGAGTTGGGGAGAAGGATGAGGAAGAGGAGATGGTCTGTAGTCTGGGAACCCTTCCATTCACACCACTGCTTTGGCCAACCAAGCACATATTTCTCATAATGTCTCAGAACCGCGTTCAAAGCCAACGGTTATGTATTCTGGAACCGATGTGTAGAAGTTGGCAAATGATGGTTGCTTGCTTTTACACGGACACACGCACAGACACACCCACACAAGCACACACCCACAGCTATGAAAATCAAACCTCAAAACTCCTCAAAACCTCTAGAGTAGAAGGCATAGAATTTCACTCATTTACTGCAGTTCAAACTCCCAATTCTCAAACATGCATGGAGATACACACACAAGCCACAAGGTGCGGCTTGCCTATTAATTTCCGAGAGAATAACTCCAAAAATCAGAGCTTCAGCAGTAGGCGAGAGGAAGTGTGTGGCAAGCTCTCATCCTGCGGCTTCCTCTACCACCCCGAGCAAGTGGTCGGGCTTGTTGGGTCGACACCGGTCTGTGTCCGGGTTCGGTCGGTGTGGAACTAACGCCGTGGCAAAAGCTCCCAGCCTGAGGGATCCGACATTCCCTTTGTTACTCTGCATGGACGTTCTGGAGAAGGCTGCGTTAAAAAAAACCAAAAAAAAAAAAAAAAAAAAAAAACCCCAAAAAAACCCCACGCCAACAGAGGGAAAGATTCTGTCTGATAATTGGTACCTTAAGGTCGGCCAATCACCCACTTTCTGCCTGCATCAATTTTTCTTTTAATAGAATGAGAGAAGCAGGGCAATTTCCATACACATTCTACTGATGCAAGAGTGAATCAGACAACGAAGCCACTCAGCGTTGTAATGAATTTTTTAACGGAACCGACTCTTGCCATGAGGTGAGAGGGGGTGGGTTATGTTGCTTGTTGGGGAGGTTGTCATGGAAATCAAATTCCAATTAAGGTGCAAAAGGCATCAAACCAGCTGTCAAGTGGTTCAAAACCCACAAACACATTTGAACTGAATTAAAGGAAACAGGAAACAGGAATGCGATTGTTTTGCAAAGTTCAATTAATCACAGCTTTAAAACTTTTTCTTTTATACCATATAAAAGTTAATCTATAATCTACATATTCCGAGTATAAAACCTTTAGGCGAGTGGAGGATTCTTCCAGACCGCCTCTGACCACTACAATCATGTCCATCATATGGAATATGGCGCTCACAGGGGCAGCTGACGGGCTTTTTCCTGACAGGCAGGTGGGCCTGAGAGGGGCAGCAGTGCTGGGAGGAGAGGTAAGAACAATCACACAGACATCAGTGGGAACCAGGGAGGTGGCGCGTCTCCGGAGAGGGGCCAGCCGGGAGCAATCAATTAAAAAGAACACCTCGCTCTCGGAGCGTGGAGGACCGGAGGAACCGTGGAGAAAAGCAGTGGAGGGAATACTGATGAGATGAGAGAGAAAGAGAGCGAGAGGGAGGGAAGGGAGAGAGAGAGGGAGAAAGAGTGCAATGTGCTGATTGGGGTCGCTGGGGTCAGCAGGAAGGCTGTCAACTTCCCAAGGCAAAAAAACCACAAAAATGAAACAAGCCGACAGTCTCCACCTGCCACTCTTCACTTGACGAGGAGAACACGCGTTTGATTCACGAACTATTTTATTATTGCAAAGTAAAAAAAAAGGTCAACCAAGATATAGAGGTTATAGTTTTGGTCTCGCTTTCAGCACAGACACGTATGGTTCACCACGACGACTCAGAAAAAGACAAGCTTTTGCCTAAGTGTATTTAAATAAACCTGCAGGAAAAATCACAGGAGCATCTGTTACCCCATGCAGGCAGTCCCTGAACAGCTGGGCCAGGGTGCGAGTCTCACACACGAGGGTTTTACTTTACCCCTGACCGACCTGCAGCCAGTGGATGAGCCTCTCACCTTCCCAGCGGCCAGTGCTTCCAGCAAAGCGAGTTTGCCCCTCCCTCTGGAGTGGGGAAGGACTCCGCAAAAGATCCGCGGGGCGGATCGGGAGATTGCAAAGCACCTCTCCCCGTCACGGGAAAGCACTAGGACTACATTCCACTGTAGCTAACCAGTCTGGGCAGGCTCAGTGGAACGACAGGGATGAACTCCACTAGACTTGTCCTGTTTACATTTTTACGGTAAAGGCTGTGTGTAAACAGCGCACAGAACCTCAGCACAGCTCATGAAGGCAGTACTGTACATGACAACATTTGTGAACTGCCCAGTGTAATGTTATTCTTCAGAACATCAGGGTGAGAAACCCTCATACAGTTGGCACCAGATTTTGGCCCATTCTGGTATATTAATGTCCTTGTAATACACACTTCATCATGATTACATACAAAACCACACATTCCAATATATTTAACGATAATCCATTTTCAGGCTCAATTCCCTTAAATCCGTGTGGGTGTGTGTGCGTGCGAAAGGCCCGATCCAACACAGCTGCCTCAGGACCAATCAATAAAGAGCGACGAGAACGTACTCAGACAGATGAAAGGGATTGTGGGGGATTACATGCGCTGACCCCTGTTGGGATTTGGAGGAGAGTGGTGGTATGAAGAGATATCAGTCAATCAGGGCGCAGGGCGGCTCGACCGAGGCACAAGCACCCGACGGGAGAAGCGAGTCCAGCCTCGGCGTGGGTGGACACGACGAATCTCAATCGCTGCCCTGACTCGAACGGAGGTTCTGCAATCCCACTCACCTTCTTGAAGAGGCGTCCGGAGTCCTCGCTGATCTGGGCAAAGCGCGGGATGATGTTGTTGAGGTAGAGGTCACTGAGGGTGGCGTGATCCCGGCTCTCCCGTTTGACCTGCGCTAGAAGAAGATTCCAGCAGTTCACCGGAGAAAGCACACTCTGCTCCTTCCTGCAGGAGACACACACACACACACACACACAGAGAGAGAGAGAGACTGTTCATACACAATTCTCCAGAATCTGTGAAACAGGATTCCCTAAAATCTCACATTAAAATATAAGATTACACTCCCAAATTTCGAAATTCTCCCCCAATATGACAAATTACAAATCAGAGGAGTCTTTAGAGAATGAAACATGTCAGCTACTTCTGCACAATGTGGCACGTCACTGCCTGAGAGACAGTAACATATTGTACAGGAGTGCACCCACCACATCTCACTGGGTGTGACCATCTATGGTCTGTTGATATCTTTACTGTTATTATTACTGATTTTCATTTTTTTTAACTCATTTTGTTACTCATCATCTATGGGCTTGGGGAAAAATAAAGATACCTGGAACTGAACTGAGAGAGAGGGAGAGAGAGAGAGAGTGGGAGGCCAAGAGGGAGACAGTGAGCTAATTTAGGGTCATCAACACTCGACCTCTGACCCCACCTTCATGTGTACAATGCTATATATGCATTAATACAAACAAACTGGTTTATGGTGTACAGCTTTTGAAGAAAATCCCTACCGGCTCAACTCAATGCTATTCTCTTCCATGTTATAATCGTGAAACTCCGACCCGGTCGGAGAGCGTTCCCGCTGGTGCAGACAAACCGCCACCAAACCGAGGCTGTTTCTAATTTAGCCTCCGGTGAGTCTTTTCCACCACTGACTGCTCAATGCTGAGACTTAGTGGTCCTGAAGCGGGGGTCGCCATGGAGATGTCACCGAACCCCACGCACGTTCCTTACGCAGGCCGCACAGTACCTGGGCGTGTCCGTGAGGGCAGCCAGCGAATCAGGTGTGTGGGCATGGTAACAGGGGTGAAGGAGAGGCTACAGGGGCGGAGCCCTGTGATGTCATTCTTAACGGATGAAATGCTGACCTGGATTACTTGCCTGTCGCATCCTGAGGAGCACAATTACATGGAGGATGTGCCCCAACACAAAAGTCACTCTGGAACAGGAACAGGAAGTTGCCACTCAGACTCTGCTGGCAATATCAGGTTGTCGAGTTTTTAACTTTTTTTGTAATTTGATTGGATTTGTAATTTGTAATTTGATTTGAAAAGGCATGAAATGTGATACACTTTAGAATGAAGGACCTAAGAAAATCTAAAAACATTTTTTTTCTTCCATAAGTGGATTTTGAGCCTTAGCACTGATATTATGAGCCAGTAATCCTTCCACAACAGACTTTTTTTACAAAACATGTTCTGAATTTTCTTTATTGTCTGGTAATTAGCTCTTTTAAACTCCAGATGTGCAGAGCAGAACAATCCTCTTGTAACCGAAACCCAGACGACGACCCGTGTTTGCTGGGAGGGTGAGGGTGGGAGGGGTGCATCTAGGCTCCCCGTGCGGACCTACACCGTTTGCACACCCTGAGGACGGCTGACAGGCGCGCAGCACAGAGCTCTGTTAATATGTTACAGTCAGCATGTTTACAAAGCCTGAGTCCACGTGTGACCCTGGTCCCTGCCATGGACACACGCACAGCATGTTCAAGCTCTCGAGCTGTCGGATCTAAATTCGTTATCCCACTCCAAAAAAAGGCACCACACTAAAACCCATTTCTGTCTAGTTTCTTGGACAGTTGTGAATTCTGAGAACATCCATGTCTCTCCTACATCTGTAAAGATGTGGTACAATCAGAAACCAGGAACCTTGTAATACTATTCAGGTTCAGCCCAGCCAAATCCTTGACTGTGTATCACTTCCTAACTGTCCTGACACCAAAGACTCCACATCCAGTAGATTCAAACACCAACAAAGCCCCTTTAAATCCACCGTTACCACGCTGAAATATCAAGAGCCACAGGCTGTTCTTTGGGTCAAAAAGTGCTTTATTATCTTGCAATACATTACATGCTTGGTAGCCTGGATAAGAAGTGCTCTTTCAACTTCTAAATCTCAAGACGAAGTATGGCTCTGCACACACACACTGATGCAAACACACACACACACACACACACACACACACACACACACACACACACACACACACACACACACACACACACACACTTCCATTTACAGTGTGTGGTGATGGCAAATGTCAGTTCTGAGGAGTGGAGCAGAGTAATGGCATTACACAGCTCACTGAGGCATGAGTGTCCTCTCTCCCTCCCTCCCTCCCTCGACATGCAGGGGTAAGAACCCACGGTGAGGTCTGGTACAAGCAGGATCCCAACCACGTCCCTCAGCATCCACTGGACAGCACGCGACCTGCTGGGGAGTCACAGCCTAATGACAAACACCAACTGAGCAAAGTGGGAGAGGATATGGGGCAGTTGGGAGTCACAGCAACCAAAAAGAACAAGTTCTGATATTAAAGTCAAGTTCTTTGACTCAGTACATGAGGCCTATTTAGTGTCACTGGGACATGAATGTACTGAAATTCTCTAATTCCATGCATCTTTCAAAAACACACACACACACACACACACACACACACACACACACACACACACACACACACGCCGTGCAGCAGATGTGTAGAGATGGGCTCACCTGCACACAATATTCCCAACATTTAGAAACCAGCGCTATATTTAGAAAACAGTGTAAGCTAGAACTTCAAACATGCGTTAATTGGTTTTTGTTTGTATACCTAACCAAATTACTCGAAAATGCTTTAAAGGGCATTTTTTAAATCTCAGATATGCAAAACACAGTGGTCTGTAACATGTTGAGAGGGCAGGCAGTGGGATGTTGTTGAGATTAGTGAAGGTCCAGGGTGCAGCGGGTAATAAGTGAGCATTCAGCATTATGGAGCTCGAGGTCATCGGGGAGAAGCCATGGCAAAGCTAATGTCACATGAGTGACCTCAGCCACCCAATCAACCGCAGGCTTGTCAAGAGACAGTGGAAGCCTTTCACCAACCGGCACGCAGCAGGGGGCGGGGCATGCGGACATATGGTGGAGTCGTGACAAGGCGGTGTGGCCGGAGCCAGGGCCAGCAGGGAATAAGGACGGAGGAAGACCTGGTGTTCAGAGGGCTGTTCCAGAGGGAACTCCACCCACACAGCCTAACGGACTGCATGGAGGGTGGAGCAGTTACTTGGGGAGGGCAGCTGGCAGCACATCATACACCTGAACTGAGCTGGTGACTGAGCTGACAAAGGAAAGTTTTTTTTGTTGTGTGTTTCTTATGTTGCCTTTATAGCAACATGCAAAACTACACGACCATCTCCCCATTTTCTTTCTCTCTGAAATGACAAGATTCTTCTTAAGAATATGCCATATTTTGGAAAAATCACTATAAATGTTCTGGAAAGGTTCTTTTCAATATTTACCATGTATACCATTTATTCTAGATTAAATGTGTCAGTGTATATAGGGTGAAGAGAGGCACCAGAAATTGCAAAAGCTCGAAGGACTATGGACCTTTACAGCATCACAACATTCCACCATTGCTGAGGCATAAAATTCAGTGTGTGCTCGTTCTTCTCCAAGTTCTCATTTTTGTCTGTGAGAATCTTGGAGGAGAATTACGCACCGAGGGGAAGGAGAACTGCTTCTCTGAGGCTCCAGCCTGGAGCCGGACGATTAGGAAGGACATCAGACACCAGTCATGCAACAGTCATGGCAAGGAAGTGAAACTCACACTCGCCTGCTTTTCTCTGACTCACACACCGATACCGAGACGCTGGTCCACGTCTGTTTCAGCCAAACTGACCTTAAGGTCCTTCTTGCTGGTCAGACATTCAGACGGACTAAACGCACAAACCAGGCCGACACACTGAATCTGATCGCTGGGGAGGTCTCCATCAGACCAGGGGGGTGTCCGTCATGCCGCCATCAGCAGGACTCTTCATGTGTGCCTGTGTCATGAGACTGAGCGTGGCTGTTGAACCATACAACCACCCCCCCTCTCTTTCTTTTCTTTCTTCCAGCCCCCGGAGGCCCTTCACGTTCCTCTGACGTTCACACGTTAGGCTGGCATGCAGCCGTGTTGTAAATTTCAGTTGAAAAATCAGTTCAAGACCTTTTGTTCGCAAATCCGGGCATGTGGGAACATGCCAAACTAGGCCGCGGCAACTGAGAGCGTCCTCCGCGGTGCCTGAGTGGTTCTTCTTTGTCATGAGCTTCTAACTGCGCTGAACAGCAAAAAAAGGCAGTTCGCCACTCTTCGCAGAGCGGCCATGGCTCGTCCAGCTGCGGGAAGCGCCAGGCAATCGGGGCAGTCCGAGGCAGCTGACGGATAGCTGGCATACCATGGCTCCCTGTGGAACTGCCCC
Organism: Sternarchorhynchus goeldii; assembly: GCA_028565775.1. NCBI lineage: Eukaryota > Metazoa > Chordata > Actinopteri > Gymnotiformes > Apteronotidae > Sternarchorhynchus > Sternarchorhynchus goeldii. Next base: position 1,866,475 of record JAOXYF010000019.1, read on the forward strand.
ACATTGCCCTCGAACCAACTATACCCCCCCCCCCCCCCCCCCACCCCCCCCCGCCC
>JAOXYF010000019.1:1867481-1880948 GCA_028565775.1 Sternarchorhynchus goeldii
TCCTCGCTCCGGCCTGGAAGAGCTGGGCCAGAGAATGTTTCGCATTCTTTCATAGCGTTGCGGTCCTAGCAGATGTGGCACCCAGCAGACCCACTGGCAGATGTTAGGCCTGAATTCCTGAGGATCTACATTCATCTGAGGGTGGGAGGAGGGGAGCAGAACAGAACACCCTTTAGTGTCGGTCAGGAAGATCAGGGACCCCCAAGCAGAGAGGGGGAAGGGGGAGAGAGAGAGAGAGAGAGAAAGAGAGAATATTCAAGTCTCCCACATTGAGAAACAAAAGCAAACGAGAGGGGGGAAGGTGGGGGGTATCAGAAACAGAAGGGCCATACTGGAGAAACAGTGCTACATAACTCTTAAGCAGTTCCAGTGTTGGTCTACATTTTACTGAGATAAAAGTACTGATGGATATACAAATCATTCTCGGCCTGGGCAGGTAGGATTAGAGTAAAGAAGTAGATGAATGTGGAGGTCCATAACATCATCTTTATCCAGAGAGATGCTTCTTCTCCTCACGTTAGGAGCCTCAGCGCTTTAACACAACTCTCACGTCCCCGTATTGATTATTGATTACTTCCAGTGGCTTGGAGTGCGTCTGTGAGTGGTGTGTGGTTAGAGGCTTCTAATGGACTTGAAATGAAAATGGAGAAAAATGAGAGGAACAGTCTAGAGCAGGGGGGGGGAAGAAAGAGGGAACCAAAAGACAGAGATGTGAGAAAAGAGAAGAGAAAGTTTGCTTCACTTGATATTTCTCGCGGCCAGAACTGTGCTTTAAGCAAAACTGCCAAAAGTGTGGAATGTCCCTTACAGAAGAGCTGAAGAAAAGAAAAAATATTAACAAAAACAAAGCCCAGATCAAACCGATTTGAAAAGTGAGCAGGCAGGGGCTGGTGTAGGAGTCCGGAGTGGTTAACATCCTTTCTCTTCTGCCAGAAAGAGGAACTTTCATTAGGGTGGAGAAGACAACGTGGTGTAAAGGTAGGGCCAAGCACTTTCCGGAAAGTTCCTGTGTGATTTCCTACCCTAAGATCACAACTTGTAGTAAACACAGCAGCACACAGGCAGTATCTTCAGGGCTGCTTAAACCTTCCAGCCCAGCCGCTGCCAGGGACGACCGGCCCCACCTCACTCCAGTCACCACAGCAACCACCCCAGCCAATCGAATTACAGGTTTAAACGGCAGAAGCCTAATTCTCAGTGTAGAAGACACCATCATCTGGGGTGAATAGACTGTCTGTAGCGGATAGGAATTGTAGAAAGAAACTTTGAAACGTGTTAAATACCAGGAAATGGCCTTGAATAGCTCTAAGCCAACACCCTAGACTTAGACTTTTATTCTGTAATTCCACTGTTTTCATTCTTATATTTTCCTGTTGTTCTCTTATTTTGGCATTTTATTCTCCATTCTATTCTACTTGATTTTTCCTTGTTTTCTTTACCATGTAAAGCTTTTCATAATGTACAGGTGCCATATAAATAACATATTAGTGTTATTTGTATTATTTGTTATACCTGAGGTCTGATACAGGTAAGAACTGGAGAGCAGAGAATCTTAAAATATCCAGGTGGGCAAACTAGCCTCCAGGTAGCAGCATACAATGAATACATTAAGCCTCCATATCTGACCTACAAAATGATGATTTCAGGCCTCAAGCCAGCCATTAATATTTCATGAGCACTTCGATTATTCGAGGACACAGTAAAAATGTGGAAAGTGCATGTATATCTGTTTACGGCACCAAGTTTCCTGAGCTGCTGGCCAAAGCAGGATTTTCAGAGCACATAACTGCCACCTGCCTTGCTTGGCAGTACAGCCTATAAGAGAGTGGAGAACCTGTTTGAAATCAATCATAAAACCACTTACATCCTCTCAGCCAGTACAATATCAAAACCTGTTTTGTCAACAGTTGGCGGCTAAGAGCAGAATTATGCTCATAACAAAGGTTCAACAGGAGGGTATAAACAACAAAACCAGATGGTAATTTAAAACAAACAAGCAAACATCAACCTGCTGTCTCCTGGATGTACGTCATAAAAGCCTTCAAAGTCAATGAACCACTGGATTAGAACCAATTCTTATACACATCGAGTTTGACTCTTCTACCAGACCGAGCTTCTGATGTAGAAGTGGGACACATTGTATACACATGGACTAGCCAATCAGAGGATCCGGTTTACCCCCACCCACTATGAAAACATCAGTATTGTCTGTGTGTGTGTGTGTGTGTGTGTGTGTGTGTTTGTGTACACACACACACACACACACATATGGATCCCCTTTAATGTGCTTAGTCAGATACCGCAGGAATAAATGAGAAAAAACTAAAACAAGAAACAAGAGGGAGGCGTAAAAGAAGAAGAAGAAAGATTCCTATACAAGATTTACCAAAAGAAGTTTAGACCCACAATAAACACTCAAACACCTACACAGTTGTACACAGGGATGCAGTGAAATACTGTAAAGATAAACACAATGAGCATAACAAGCAGGACAGACTGTTCGCGGAGGGATTGATCACGAGTGCCCTTACTTGAACTGCTGGTCCTTGGTGCTGCGCGTTTTGGCCAGGAACCTCTCGGCCAGTTTCTCCAGGTTCCGTGAGTAGTCCATCTCGATCTCGGCCTTCTTGCGGAAGAAATCCTGCAGGTCCTGAAGAAGCTGCACGCGCAGCTCACACTGCTGGTCCAGACATTTGAGCTGCTCTGCCAACTGGGCACGGATCTCTGCAGGAAAGAGAGAGACACAGAGATTCAGGACTTTTAGCAATATCACTTCAAAATGGAGCATGATTATGATGACTGGATTAGGATGACTGGATTAGGATGACTGGATTAGGATGACTGCTTCCTTAATTTCATCATATTTATCATCATCTGAGGCAAAATAATCCCACCCCAGTTATTTTAAACACTGCAAAACCTGGATGCGATACAGCCAATTACAAAAACTTTGACATTTACCAACCAGAGATTAAATCAGACCTCTTCACCTGTATGGTCAGTTTGCTTGATTGACACACATGACATCCAACTAGGATGGGATTTAGTGTTAAAATATCTCCCATCTGTGCAATGTAAAAAAGTTATCATCACTCAGTTGAGCCGAGGCAGGCAAAGCTACACGTTTTTGAAAAACAGATTTTGAATAACAAAGAAGCTCATGTTGTTTCTGGCATTTGGTACTTTTTCATGTTCTGGCCTGACAGATACCAGAGTCCTGACAGATAGCAGAGTCCTGAACAGCTATAGAATGACTATATAAATAGCATTTCAATGCCTGATGTGCGGCCCACCCTGCAATTAGGTGGAAACTGTTACACCAAAAAAAAAACAAAAAAAACCCCAAAAACAAACAAAAAAAAAAACTTTCACCCACAAATTTTCACATTTTTTGTACAACTTGACTTACTATGCAAGTGACAAACCTTTTGATAACAAACGTATAACACAATTTTATAGCAAAAACTACGTAAGATTATTGTGTACACAGATGGTCAACACTGCACACAGATGATCAACCCTGTTGTGTCTTTTTTGCACTTCTGATTTATCTGACATGTTAAATGTTTACACAGGAACAAAAAACAGTTCTTCATATAAACTGGCAAAGCATGTCAGCTTGAATATTGTCTATTGTCTGGATTGTATGCGATCATTTGTGACGGGTGGATGTTAACCTTTAGTACATTATGACTTGATTCACACCTTTACATTCACTTCCACCTCTCTCACACTCACTCTCTCTAGATATCTCTACACACACACACACACACACACACACACACACACACACACACCCCAAATTAATATGGTGTATATAAACGGTCAATTGAGGCACTGAATGATGAAGTTTGCGGAGGCTCTGGGAAGCTCTAGCTTGGTGAACAGTATCAATTTGCTCTTAAGGGATGCATTACAACACTGTAAAGAGAGGGTGAGAGGATAATGTGGAGCAATCACACTGCTCTAGAAAACAACAATAAAGACGGTTTAAATGTGGCATTAATCATATCCCGTACTGACTCACAGCGAGTAAGTGAATTCACAGAGGAAAATGTCAAACTAACGGCCCCAAATGTAAAACCAGCCAAAAACACCTTTACATGTAAACAAAGCAGCACGGAAAACATTCAAACTGAAGGCATTTCACAGAGCAGAAGCACGGCCTTAACATCACACGCATGTGCCGAATTGAAAGGAAAAGCTCAAAATTTGCCTCAGACCCTCAGACGAGCTGAAAGCATCCACATGGAAGCTGCACACTGTACCTCTGCATCTGGTGCTGTAGAGAAACCTGATAACTTTGGTGTCCATGATTCTAGCTGTGTCCCAGGCCAGGCCAGAACGTAGCAGCCAGCAGCAGTCCCCGAACCCACTGCTTTGATACCTGGCTCTGACTGCTCTATTGTGTTTTCAGCTGAGAAAGCAGTTCCACTATGACACCATAGAGAAGTGGGACTTTCTCTGTCTGTCTGTCTCTCCGTCTGTCTGTCTCTCCATCTGTCTGTCTCCACTACCCCCTCCACTCAAAAAACCACCACCACCACCACCACGCATGGACAGATCACTTTAGCAACCCTACCAGAACAGAACGGGTCTGACTGCAGGATTTTCCCCATTGTGTATGGCATCATTATGACGCATCCATACAGGGCTTGTTTTAAAGGGCCAGGCCACTGAGAGTAAACAAGGCTGCACATTCTCGGCTGTGGTGTCATAATGGCTGCCCTGGCCTCCTGGCCAGCACGCTTCGTCCACATGCGTTCCTACCGCACTCAGGAATCGTTTGCCCCTTGCTCTGTAATTTAGAAAGACGGGAAATGGGCTGGTGTCTTCATCTCAATGCAAGACGTTCCAGAGGCACCCTGCAATTTCTAGAAATGACAGTGCAAGTCAATGCACAGCATTACGCCAACCCCACCACCACCAATCACCCAGCATGCACTCTGCTGTTGGGTTTGGGCCATTTTAACCACTTTGATTCATTTACCTAAATTAAAGGAGATGGTAGAGAGTGAAAAACCAAAGAGGAACATCGAATTAGTTCTGAGCAAAAGTGTGAGATATATATATGTTATATAGCTGTGTTTTTTTGGGGGGTGGGGGTAAGGGGGTGTTGTGTATGAGGGCATGTGGGGTGTGACCACAGCTGCTGTATCTCCCAGCCCAGGTCAGGTGACCCCTGTGGGCACTGGTGTGTGTAAGCGGCAGGTCTGGGAGAGAGATAGAGAGGCTCTCAGTTCCTTAAACTCTAATTCACCAGTGCAACAAAGATCATCACTGTAACTCATATCAAGTGTCTGAAATGAAGAGGCCTGATTTAGGCCAAAATCTTCCTCATAACCCAAAGATCTGTCAAAACCTTATACACACACACACACACACACACCTTTAAAAGTGCTGTATACAACCAGCACATACATTTTATATTTAAAATTAAAAACAGTAACACAGATACTTCTTGCTTGATATTACAACCAGATTTATGGTTGTATATGATCAGTGTAAAAAAAAAAGAGCCAAAAGAATTTGAATCAAGATATGCAAGAAAAACGTTATTGGTTGGTTTTTATAATAACCAGCATATATAAACTGCTGATCACAGATGATGTTTACAGTCCTTGTGCATATTGGTCACTTCATCCACGGAAGCATGAAGGTGCGCCTGCTGGAGTTTAGATGTGGCACGCAGTGCCGTGGCAACGGTGAAGTGTGATGTATGAACACGGCTTCTCGTTCCAAAGCTTCTGGGCAGCGTTCACTAAGCAATGCAGCAGGTTTCTGTGGCGTGGAGAGCAGGGAATCCAGGACGACCATTAACTGGACCGCTCCCAGCGCACCAAGCCTGAAACAGTCTGGAGATCAGACCACAGGCACAGAGCAGGCCTGCTAAGGTTTTCCATAGGTATCAGGCTGTTTCAAAATCCTTAAAAAGTCAGAGAAAGACTTTGGCCACGCGTATTTTCTCAGGCCGCTAGGAAATCCCTCCAGTGGTTTCAGAAACGCGCTTGAGGGAAATGGACATTTGCAACATCTTTGAAAAGCTAAAAATATTGCACACTGCAATCTTCTCTTTTGGTCAGTCTTAGAGGAATTTGAGATCAAATGCATAACTGACAGAGAGAGTCCTGCGTCACTACAGAGGCACTGCATGGCAGCCTGTAAGTGATGCATTATGGAAAGAAGATTTCAAAAAAGTAAGCACATTTCACATTTTTCAAAATCTACCCAGGTGCGATTTAAAAATAACACAAATGTGGATAATACTGATTATCCTGCACAACAAGGACTTCACGTGTGACACACACACACACACACACACAGTATAACAAGCATGACCATATTACAAGAGACCACAATGCTAAATACTAGGTACTTTTACATTTTCCCTCATTTTTATTTGACTTTTCCAACTTAAACTGCAATGAAGGGGAAGATCCAGACCATGGAAGCCATAACACGAGACCTTCTGAACGGCCAACATTTCTCATGGTCTTTAATCATAGAATGAATGACTGACCTTGATCCAAATCAACAAGATTCGAGTGGTATAGTGAGTATGGTAGAATAACCCGCATTAGGGATATTTCTGTCTGAGCAGTAACCGATGGCCCCTTGAGTGTGTACTTGATGCAAAATCGCACCCTATTCCCTTGAGTGTGCACCTGATGTAAAAGCACACCCTATTCCCTTGAGAGTGCACTTGATGTAAAATCGCACCCTATTCCCTTTAGTGAGTATTGTCATTAGTGCACAGCTGCAGGAGCAGCAGTGATGCAGAGGAAGTGACAGGTCAAGGGAGGTGGAGCCGACCCAGTCCTGGTCGTTCTTGGGCCCTGGAACACCGGCTGTCCTGTCCTGACGGGCAGTTCCAGAGAGTGGGGCTCAGTTAAAGGATCACACCAGCTCACAGTGAAAAGGCTGGCAGTGTTGTACACACAGTGCTGCATAAACACGTGTAAAACCAACACACACACACACACACACGCAACCGCTTTGGTGAAACATGGCCGGGTGGTGCTTCGCAGAGCCAAGTCTGTCCTCGGCTCCGCCCTTCCTCAGGCCAGCTGTCACTCCACTTGTTTCCATGACAGCAGCTCCTACCCCCGCCCCCCCCCCACGCCAGGTCTCGTTCAGGAAACTGGAAGATAACTGTGGCCCAGAGACCAAACTAGCCCTGAACCTCCACTCCACAACACCACCTTCGTTACGGTTTCAGCAATTGTGTTATAGCAACTCTGAAAGGGCGGGACTAGAACTTACTCCAGGCTTCTGACACCCCTGAAGGGCTTTACCAAGCAGCCAAGACGTCTGGCATGTGAAAAGCAACACACACCAATGTGCGCACACACACACACACACACACACACACACACACACGCAGGTCCAGTCAGGCCATCGACTTCAGTCACCTGTACCAGAGCAGTGAGTGTTGGCACCATCACAGGGCAGAAAGGCCACCTGCATTCCCATCTGACATCAAAACCACAGCGTCTGCTGCAGCCCGCGGCTCCAAGTGACGGCTGACCCCAACCCTTCACAGCCTTCCACCGTGACACAGGCAAGGTGTGATTCTATTTTTGCTCTACCAGGCCTGCTAAAATGATGCGTGTTCATTCCTAGTTCTCTTTTTTTTATAAAAGGAACAGGAACACTGCTGATAAACAGACGCACCTATTATTTGGGTACTAAAACAAACAAACAAACAAACAAACCAACCTCGTCCACAGAGGTGTTTGTCAGCAGTCGTTTTCTGGTGAACATATTTCCTCCAGAACAGCAGCCTTGAGAATGACGAGAGAGATGACCAGCTCCAGACGTCCCGCCGGCCACTCCGCACGTCCAACACACAAACATTCATGTTTCTGTTGCTTCTAGCAAACCACAGGCCATACCAGCAGGTATACACACTTCAGGAAGGCTTCGGTCTGCCCTTGATGCACAGCTGCGTTGTTAGGAGAAAAAGAACAGTGTGTCCGGGTGTGGGAGCTTGTGTGTGTGTGTGTGTGTGTGTGTGTGTGTTGTGTGTAATTCTCGGTATTGTGTTGCTCTGAGCAAATCCTCGGTCACCAACTTTTATGGACTGTAATACAAAGCCATAACGATAATGGATTGGGACGTTTGTGGTTGTTGTTCTGGAGGCTGGGAAGGGTGTGTTTGCGTCATGAGAGATGCTCAGAGGAAATCCTCCATTCATCTCAGCAAACAGGAAGCAGTGGACAGTCCGGGAGGAAGTGAGCTCGCTTCTCCTGGAGACATGGGGAGGGAGGGACTGGGGTACCTCCGGCAGCAGGAGGAGTGTGATACAGAGTATCCCCAGTTTGGGAGATACGGTGAGGAAGTGAAGGAAGACCTTCTAACCCCACCCACCCAAACACACACACTTTCACAACCTGCTTAAGAGTCACAGTGTTAATCTTGGATTAGCTAGAGTCACGTATCCCTAAGGATTTAAATTACATGGACATAGGAGACCTGACCCTGGATCAGTATTCTTTAATTTATAAGAATGACAAATGTGGGCAGCAGTTTCAGCTTAAGGGTCCAGTTTAAGTGTCCAGTGAGAAAGAGGACAGATATGGTGTCTGTCATACTTCTGCCCTGCCTCGCCTCAAGCACGCTGCCTCCACACTGCCTCAGGGCCGGGCTGCCATTCCATCCACTGTTTAATAAGACTTTTCAACAGGGTGGAATCTATTAGTTCCAGAAGTACCGAACCTAATCCTCCAGTGAAAGAGACGCTCTGCATTTGGAGGGAGCCGGAGTGGGCGAGATACAGTCACAGCAGAGTGGCGGAGAAAACGGGAATGGAAAGGCTCTCGCGCACGCGCATACACACACACACACACACACGCGCACACACACACACACACACACGCACTATGAGCATATGTTACAGGTTTCCACTCCAATATGCTTACGAATACGTAATAAATTCTGGAATAATTCCAGGAATGGCGGTTTTGGTCTTAATGGAATAATGAGCAAGAGAAAAGAAAGAATCCTTATTGTTCTTCTACATGACAAAATCTAAACAGGTTCAACAACGTTTCAAGTAACGGTTCTGAAATCCTGTTCAACATTTCATAAAATGGAGACAAGACTCAGTTACCAACTCTGTGCCTTCAAGTTTTTTTGGGATTGGGGGGGGGGGGTGTAATGACACACCACAAAGAGCCAGTGAGTGTCAGAGTGAAGCAGTGGAAAAGGACCCAGAATCATTACAGAGCAGCTGTCAGTTCACAGAAAGAGGAACAAAAGAGCAGGAAGCATTTGTTTGTGTGTGTGTGTGTGTGTGTGTGTGTGTGCGCATCAGCTTGTGCCCTGAAGCTTGAAAATAAACCCAAGCTGACAGAATATCATCTAAGCAATTACCCACCCTGATTTTCATAATTAAGATGGAAACCAACATTCTTCCCCCATATCCAAAACAGTAACACAGGAGTTAATACCAAGAAATTGCGTCCAATAGGATGACTTGCTTGATTAATCATTAAACTACTAAAAGGGGTAATTGAGATGCTGCTGGCAACCCCCATTTTCCTGCCACAACCCTAGCAAAACAGCACTGTCTACACAGCTGACATTTCTACATACAACATACACACACACACACACACACACACACACACACAGATAAAGTTACAGCTGAAAAGAGGAAGGAAATATAAGTGCAGTAAGATAAAACTGAAAGGAAGAAAAATAGGAGAGGGATCACTTGACGTTCTGGCAAAAATCTGAGGCAGTTTGTGTTCTTAATCATTTGTAAGCTAATGAAACTAGAAATGTTATTGCGTATTTAAGACCATTACTCAGCAATTTCAACATTGATTACTCTCCTTGCACAAAGACACTGAAAATGGCAAACATCCATGTTATCAGATTTGTCTGGCAGAGAAGGACTGATGACCGGAGCTGGGCAGCGCCCAAACCTTGTTCCTCCAAAGGCAGCAACAAGCAGCAAGTTTGGAGATAGGACAGGAAATTCCTATAGGGATAGGAAAGACTCTCAGATCGCTAGCACATGTGGACGGACCAGTAACGGAGGCCATGATCCACATCCACCCGGTCGAGAGGCGGAGCTCAGCCTCCGCATTGCGGGAGCAGCAAAAACTCAAAAGGGAACATCTGGGGGTGACTTTGTAGTGCCAGGGGCCTCCACTGCGCCACCCTCCCCCCCTCCCTCCCAGGGGAGCAATGTCCCAAATGGGGCCTTGGCAAGGGTATGCGGCAGGGGGTGGAATTCTTCCAGACAGGCCTGATGCAGGAGCGGAGCTCTGGAACGCCAAAGATCAGGAGCTTGGAAAAAGACGACTCGCCCCACCACTGGATGTTCCGGCTGGAGGCCCACTATCAATAACATGGCAGGAGGTCGTGTTATACTTACGATACTGGGGAGAGGAAGGGAGGAACAGATGGAAGGAGTGAGGGAAGAATGGAGAGAGAGAGAGAGAGAGAGATGCACCTCGCCACATTTCCCAGCACTCCCTAGTTTACTGAGGAATGTAGCCAACACGCTCTGACTAAAAGGAAATTCTTTTACAGTGGATGAGGCAGAAGTCTACAAGCTGACCTGGGATCAGGACCGTTTGTTCTCCTCAATCACCAGCCAACGGCCCTGTTTTAATGACCTCGCTGCTCCATGCTACACTGGGTTTCACAGCACCGGGCTGGATGGTAACTACATAACGCCAATTAGTGAATCGGGCTGATGCTTTCATTGGTCCATTAGACGACGGACGGCACTGAAGAAGATCGTTGGGGTCGTTGAACTTCACACAGAGGCCATGCCCACTCTCAAAACCAGGAGACGGCTCAACCCCTCCCCACGAATTCTAGCTTTCTTTCTTGATAAATTCTAGATTTCTTTCTTGTTGCCTCCCAAGTAAAAGATGACAAGTACATCTCCTTGTCCCAAATTCATCAGAATCTTCCTCTATGACGACTGGCTTCATGTCGGTCAAACAAAGCCCAAAAATACTCTCTGGCTTTTTTTAACCATCACCACGAAACAATCGAGAAATACATACGTCATTCATGAAAGGGCCAGTAGTTACCAACACGGGGCCGAACGTCCGTTCGCAAACTAGAGCCAATTTTCCATAGAACGCAGATCCTCAATCATTCCATTCAAGTGAGAAGCAACAGGGCAAGTCAGAGGCTTTGTGGCCTTTCTGCTAGGCTGTGAGTAATCTGAGGGAGCTACTTATCCTTGGGTCAAAGCTGGGAACCAAACGCTCGATTGCTGTTTTTGTCCCAGTGGCAAAGCACAAGAAACCAGTGACCCCACAGCAGTCTGAATGTCCCTATGCTTACTGGTGCTGTTTAAAAAAAAAAAAAAAATACAAAAGACCACACACACACCCAAACCCACACACACACACACACACCCCTCTGACCTTTTGGTGGGTTTATGGGTTTAACCATGCTTGGCTTGACTCATCAGGCTGAAAGAAATATTTGATTTGCCCATGTCTTCCACTATGCTGTCTTTGATTAACCTCTTGGAATATGGCAATAAAAAAAAACAACAACTCTCAAAGCAGGAGAGGTGGGTATATGTTTGAAAGGCTGGTTATTAAAAGGTTATAAATGAATTATACCTTCTCACCAACCGCCCGGCCCTCCCCTGCGCTCCACTCCAGCATAGGGATAACGCTACCTTCTCCTTCCCTGATTCCGTTAGGAGCTTAGAGACACCGATGAGCTCAAGCAGACTTAAAATCAAATCAATTAAAGAAGGTCTTCCAGCAAGCCATGGATGAGTTGTGAAACACACACACACACACACTTTCAAAGCATTTCCGAGACACTAGCATACAAGACTTTTCAACAATTTGTCACCTGGGAAAACTGATGTTATACAACCTGCGTGTTGCAGACTAGAGCGGACGTTACCGTGTTAAAGACGTGCGTGTGCCCGCCACGGTGTGTTGACCTGCACGCGTGTTCAAATGTTCCACATATTCCTAAATCTGCCCACCTGTACCACCCGGGCACTGCTGAAATGACCTTCTGCTGGGTACCTGCGAATTGGTTCACCTATGTTCCCTCCATACCGCTCGGCCCAGCCCGGAGCAGAGAGAGGCCTGTGCCATCTGCGCGGCAGTCTGCTCCCCCCGTTTCTCTCCCCGGAGGAGCGTACCACGCCGGGCCCTCCACGCACCACTAAGCCCAGACCTGCCATCTGGTGCCACTCCTGCTGGGGCCTGGTCACACAGCCTTCTGCCCCAGAGCTCCCTCAGCCTGACGCCCCTGGGTGGGCGCGTGCCCGGCGCGGGCGTCATCAAACACGCCGCTCTGGTACCGAAGCCTGCCATGTTGGCCACGCCAGGAATGCACAACCAGCAAATGCTAGAAACGCCACCTAAATTGAATTGGAAAGTTACTGAAACGAATATGATCATATGTTTACGTAACCCGGACCATAACGCATTATGACTCAGGTCTAGGGAGGAAGAGCATTTTGCTCTTGTGAGTGGGAGAGGCAGGGAGTGTACAGTCCTGACGAATGTATCAGTAGTTAGTGCACTACTGAAAAGCACTCCGAATAAATGTTTAACTGTAAGAGAACTGAGGTGTTGTGTTATTAAGTAGCATGATGGTATACAGAGAAGAAAAATGAGTGTCTAGCTTATTTGTCTTTGCAATAACAGCTGTGTGGGGGACTGTAATTTCACATGGAATAATCAACAGCAGGGGAAGAGAGATGGAAAAGGTTAGGCAGTCAAGAGAGGTGGGGCATGGAGACTGACACAAAGCTTCCGATAGGTCAACTGTAGCAAGCTCGTCTTCGTTCAGCCCCTCCCCTCGGCAACGAAAATACTATGCTATGCACCAAGCCCCTTAGTAACAAGAACCTCAAGTCACTTTATCAGAGATGGTGACGGGGAGCTGTTATCCCCGCCCACTGAGCGACAGTAGGGGGGAGACGCTTTAGCACAGCAAGGATGGGAAGCATGAGGTTGTGAACAGTGGGGGAGGGGGCGGGACCAGTGGGGATGTTTGACCAATAGTGCAGCTCGGAGCCAGAGGACGACAAAGACAAAGCTCTCGGCCAGCGAATCACTGCAGGCCAAAGGCGGAGCCAGTCTTTTTATGGGTGGGTATAACGAAGGATAGCACACACCTATGCCATGGAATTCAACCCTATAATCATCAGTACTTGGAAGGTTTGATTATATATATATATATATATTTTTATATCAGAACATTCCAAAAATAGAACAAAGTGCTTTTTCAAATAGAATTTATTTTTATCAAGATTTTATTTAAACAGATTTTATTTTTATCAAGACATGAGTCATATTGTATTATAACACTGGGAATCTAGATATTACAGTTATTAACAAATTTATATTATGGGTTATGTCTTCAGCTAGATGCACATTACTCTCTCTCTCTCTCTCTCTCTCACACACACACACACACACACACACACACACACACACACACACACACACACAC
>JAOXYF010000019.1:1882679-1915253 GCA_028565775.1 Sternarchorhynchus goeldii
CTAGAAGAACATTCACATTCACAATAGACACAATTAACTTCATTAGATTCAATAAAAAGAACCATATAGAACCTCAAAGAAGCTGAAGCTGAAGCCTGGCATTAACACAGGAGCCAGCGAGGAGAGACAGGGGGGATGGAGGGACTGGAGAAGGTAAAGCCAGGGCTGGAGTGGGTGGAGTAAGAACTACAGCTGGAGGCAGGATGCAGCGAGCCAATCAGATCCAAGCGTTCATCCTGCATGAGATAACGGAATGACAGACGCACCGCAGGACCCAGGATGGAGCTGGAGGCTGATGGTATCACCTGGCCACACGCATACACACCCCCTCCCTCACTCCCACACACATGCAGGCACAGATGTAGAGGAGCAGGTGACAAAGTGCTAAACGCAAGATGATTACAGTGGTAATGGCTCTGGATAACCTGGGAAGAGTGATGAGTCAGCATTATCAGCAGATTCAACTTAGACTGTGGTTAAATATCTGGGACATTGTTAAAAGAATTACCAGAACCTGGACAATATTCCTCACTCCTTTCCACAGTCTAAGGCAGCCATGTGTGGGCTGTTTCTGTGTCAGATTTCTGCCCTTCCTGAGAGCCCGAATGGGGCACTGACAGGCTGAAGAGAAATGAGTGGTGGGCTGCGGTCAGAGAAGTGGGCGGAGCCAAGGCCAGCCGTGACTGGGCAGAGCGCGCTGGACATTTGCAACCAGACATCTGAGCAATGGTAGAGATTATGGAGACTGAGGGAGTCAAGGAAGAGAGGCCTGCCGTTTTAAAGAATTTAATCTGGGATTCCCCATTAAAAGCGAAACTAATAATATTCAGCAGATTACACGAGCAGCTGCTTCCTTCCTGCTTCTTGTAAGATTTACCAACAACTTTGTAAAAAGCAGAAATAATTGGAAGACAGAAGAAATGATGCATCATAAGATCTGTTGTCAGGACACTTTAAAGGCTGTTGTTGTTAAAATGAGCACCAAAACTAATACAGAAACACTGCACCCACATTAACATTAAAGGTAGAAGGGAAAGACGATTGTTAGTTTCATTGTGTGTGTGTGTGTGTGTTTCATCCAACCCTCACCCAACGCCCCCTCCCCCCAGCATTACACATTTTCCTGTGTAATGTTTGTTGTCAATGAGGTAAGATGGTACAGTCAGTCAGATGCATGCATGCATGCGCACACACACACACACACACACACACACACCCCCTTGCCCTGTGGCTGAAGCGAGGATAATGCTTTGTGCTTAGAAAGCAGAGATGGGATTAGTGGGGCAAGGGACAGCCTGGTGCTCATTGTGAGCCTATTGTGTACCCACTTTATCAGCTCCACTCAGAGGGACGGACGGGCGGAGCCGAGCACACCGGCCCGGCCGGGCGGGTGTAGCCGAGCGGGCGGAGCCGAGCGCAGAGGTCCGGCCGGGTGGGTGTAGCCGAGCAGGCGGAGCCGAGTGCAGATGGCACAAACACAGAAAAATCACATCTGGCTGACGACTTCACAGCATCACAATTCTCCACCACATACTTCTTTAGGTTTCTGTTCTGATAATTTACTACAGCTCCCATTTCCTTTTGGCATGCCTGCAGGAGGACACTGGAAAATACCGAACAGCTCCACGTTTGACAGCCGATAATGAACTTTCCTCTCCCGTAAAGCACGACAGGGTCCAATTCACGTCCTGTACCAGGTATGCTATCAGGCTCGCTGGGTTTAATAAAGACCACCTGTCTCAGCAGTGCCACTGCTATCGACAGAACTACTGCAAAGTAGCGACGCGTGTTCCACGACCTCCCGCGGGGCCTTTCAGCGCGGGAACGGTCTGTTTTGCCACACGTCCTCCTCATGTGAATAAAGAAGGATCTGAGCCACACGTCCTCTCCTCACATCACGTGAATAAAGAAGGATCTGAGCCACACGTCCTCACGTGAATAAAGAAGGCAGACGTTACCACGCCCGAAACGAATGCCATGCTCATGCAGGGCTGGGCCACGCCAAACACTGCATTCCAGTGTGTGTGTGTAGGCACGCATGCCTGCATGTGTGTGTGTGTGTGTGTGTGTATGTGTGTGTGTGTGAAAACGGGGCTGCCCTGTGATAATGGTTACTGTTAAGCACTGCAGTGGTTCACCTGCACTCAACACTTCATATCATATGATCCTCGGAGACACCCGCCTCTGCTCTGTAGTGAAAGTGGAGATAGGGTGTGTGCGTTTTAAACCACACATAAATATGCATTTATATTAAGATTTAAGAGAGTATATGCCAAGGTTCAGCTCAAGACCTCACAGCATGAAACATAAAACAAAGAGAGAGAGAGAAATAAAGAGAAAGGGAGAGAGAGGGATATTGGCAGCTTATCCAAAAAGCACCAGCAGAAACCATGCATTGCTGATATTGAAACCTTGGTCTTTTAACATTCTATGCTGTTAGAGCTGCTGAAGACCAAAGCCCACCCTAGTACCCTAACACCCTAGCAACCCTCGCTGCCCACCCTAGTACCCTAACACCCTAGCAACCCTCGCTGCCCACCCTAGCAACCCCAAGGTAAGCCGTTTGAGATCAGGACAAAAGAGGCAGCTCCCAGCTTGGCTTCGACTTCGCCCACCTTGAATGGACCACTCCCTAATTCTTATGCTCAGATGATGTTTTGTTGTTGCCCCTTTAAACTCAGTTCCGCGTCAGTGCAACACACTAAAGAGATCGTCACTTTACTCCCACTGTAGGAGTTGCCGAACTGATCCGTGTTATTAAATCTTCCTGACGGAACTTGGCAACAGACAGGAATGTTCGTTGTGTGTTCGCAGCTGGGGGGGTGTGACTGCACAGCCAAACGGGAGCTGCATGGAGAGCCTGTGGTAGTTTTAAACACACCGACCAGACCAAGTCCAATTCTGAACCAGCTGTAGGAAAATTTGGTGTAACTTGGGTCGACATAACAAAATCCATATAGACGTGTTTGACGGACAACACTACCACAACCAGTGTTCCCAGGCAATACGAACTCTGTCTGCCTGTTTGCTCCCTAGTGACTGCAGAAGATAAAACAGTCATCCTATGAGACTCTTAAACCAGGGAAACGTTTAAACAACATTCGCAAAACTCTTCTTTTTAATGCATTTTAAACCAGCACTGAGACGACACTCTCGCCCCCGTTCAAATCTTTTCATTTCCCATCACAGGAGAGGTTCAGTGCTTGGGGCCAAAGTCCTGACGCGTCTCTCCGTGGTGAGAAACAGCCCGATACTGCTGCCGTGTGACGCTCACGGCAAACTGAAAGATTGTGTGGATTTAAAGTGTTCAAAAGGTATCTGAGGCGAAACTGTCACCCGAGAGCAGCGGCCTGACCAGCCCGGCGTGATACGAGCCGGAGCGCATAAAGATGCCACAAACAAAAGAACCGGCCCCCAAACCAGATACCAGCGCGCAAGTACTGAGAGAGGACAAAGAAACCCGCAGCACTAAAGGCACGTAAACACTGCCGGGCTTT
Organism: Sternarchorhynchus goeldii; assembly: GCA_028565775.1. NCBI lineage: Eukaryota > Metazoa > Chordata > Actinopteri > Gymnotiformes > Apteronotidae > Sternarchorhynchus > Sternarchorhynchus goeldii. The sequence continues at coordinate 1,886,177 of JAOXYF010000019.1, forward strand.
GAACTCAATATTCTTCACAGAAACAATGATTCACTCAACTTATTAACACTCATCTTAGCAGCTGGGAAAACTCAATAAACTCAAAAGAGGTGCCAAATAACTGCGCATCTGATTCGCCTGAAAAGTGATCCACTCTTGAGTACAGTGGGGATATTACTCCTGCACATACACTCTTCAGTGTGCTAATACCCAAACCTGTGTATCCCACGTCTATTATAGCATTACAGTACCCTCTACCCTCACCACATTACCATCAAAGAAACCATAAAAAGAGCATCGCCAGCAGCTATGGCTCCCGTTGTGTTAAACCCAGGCAGTAATCAGGTGGGAGAGAGACGTGTTTGCCAGTAAGATAACCTCTCTCTCCGAGGCACAAGGTCCTGTTCTGCCTGGAAGGGAATGGACGGTTTCGGCATGAGACTCGGTTGGAGAAGACTGGGTCGTAAAGACAGAGCCGCGTTGGCCCGTCCAATATGGCTCGGCCCAGATGAAGGCTGACCGAGCGGCGCAGATAAATACAGCCTCTGTCGCAGCAGTACATTTCAATTACTGAGCCCCATTTGGTAGTAGAGCTGAAGGCATGCTGGCAGCAGCTGAAGACAGGGTGTTTTGGCGACAAGGTGTTACGGGAGAGCTTCTACGGGCAACGCGAGCCGTAACTCTCTCAGGACGGACGGCCGTTTCCTCCACCCGGACAGTGCCGACATTATGCCAGCGGTCCTGCCCCGCGCCGGGCCGAGAACACAGGCCCGCATTGTGAGGAGCCCGGCAGGCCTCGGAGGGGAGCAAGTGGAGCCCTTTTAAACGAGCGGCTTTCTACTCACTGACCCAAGGGAGCAGGACTGCTGACTGGCAAAATCCTCCGCCAAACGTTTTTGTGTTTGAATACCCCCCGCCCCCCACTCCCCCCCTCCCCCTCTCAATGAAGCAGTGCCCCATGCCTGATTCTATTCAGCGGGCACTGAACTGAACTGCTGGATTCCTGCGGCCACATCATATTTCTCACCCAACATGGCTTCCTGTCATTGGCTTTCTGTGGTTTATTTAATCGTGTTTTTTGTGGTTTATTTAATTATCACATTCTGGTTGCACATCTCATTTCTGCTGCACAGCGCATTGTTTGAGGGGCAAGAAAATGATTTTTATGAGAGAGAGAGAGAGAGAGAGAGATAGATAGATAGAGAGAGAGACTTATCTCTTCAAATTTTGTGAGATGTGCTGACCTGAAAACTTTACCAAGTCCTTTTGCACACAGAGAATGAGAATATGACCTGAAAGGATGGAGAGATCGAGTGAAAGCGAATGAGAGAGAGAGAGAGAGAGAGAGAGAGAGAGAGAGAGAGAGAGGGAGGAAAAGAAGGGCTGAAAATGGCTGACTCAGAATGAGCTGTACCAGCGAAGGCAAACTCTGCAGCAGCTGGGACTCCTGACAGCAGCACCTGTTCTCCGGCGGCACAGGTCATCCCGTTGTTCCAGGGTTTAGCTCCGTGAATCAAAGGGGCCTGCAGGGGTTTTTATCTGCACGGCCAGGAAACTTGCGACACACCTCCCACCCCACAAAACGTAACGTCCCATGGCTGCACCTCCGAGAGAGGGAGGGTATCAGAGGACAGCACACGGGGAACGGCGCCAACGTGAACAAGGTGCACCAAGATGGATGCACACTTCTCCTGTACTAAACAACCTGGAATGAGTTCAGGAGGCCATAGGCTGAAATAACACCTGCCTTTCTTCTCTTTTAGCAGCCAGGGATCTGCGCTGATGACATGGATTAGATGCTTTATGCCTCCGCGGCTCGAACTCTGCACTGCGGTCCTGCTGAACTCATTCGGAGCAAAAGTGGGCCAACTTCTGCTCGCTGGAAGCCAGGAAGCATAGATTACAACACCTCAGCAGAAATACACTCCAGTGGAGTGGAAAAACGAACATCGTCGCTAGAGAGAAAAAAAAAAAAACGCAGGGCGAGAGAACGAGCGGTGAAGGGGGGTGGAGGGAGGGGGGTGGAGGTCGGTCGGAGAGAGAGTGTGAGAGAAATTTGCTCTTGGTATTAGAGATGCTGAAGTTGGACATTCGTGGAGCTCAAGACAGCTCCTCTCCTTTACGCTTCACATGGGGAGATGTTGCCATCACCATCTACTGTGGCCAATTACAGGAACCCGAGGGAGATACAAACGCATCCTTTACCAGCCCAATTCCTTCTCCTTGTCTGAGAAACAGCTTGTGCTGCTCTAACTCCTGCCGAGGGAAAGGGAGTAGGGGAGCGAGGAGGGAGAGAGAGAGAGAAGAGTGCGCTCTAAAAAATATAAAACAATTCACAGTGTCTGCTCCAATTTGTTTAATGAGAAGGACCATAAGGTAACTGCAGGTGCTCTGTAATACCTCCGCACAGACCAAGAGTTGCCAAATTTAGATAAAAACCTCTCTGAAACAAATTCCATTACTGCTTTAAAGCATTCAGAACCATAGCTGTGGATGTGTTGAGGAATAAGCTGGTGTTACCCTAAAACCATGACTGGCTAAATCATGCAAACCTAACTGAACAAACCTAAGTAAGACATGGGAGCAAATTCTTACCTGCTCTAGAAAACATGAAAACAGTACAACAGGATAAAACCAAGCAAATATCAGTGTTCCTGCTTCTAATGTGGGCCTCAGTTATTCCCATCTGCCTCCGTTTTCTGACCGACTGAACCCCATGTGTTCAGTTTTGATTAGGGTCAGCTCATCTAGAAGGCTTAGTTTAGGTCTGCACTGTAGTATTGATTACAGTGCTTGGCTGCCTTGGGAAAACTGGAATCTGGCTTCAGGTTTAACTCCACCTTCCTTGGGAAAACTGGAATCTGGCTTCAGGTTTAACTCCACCTTCCTTGGGAAAACTGGAATGTGGCTTTAGGTTTAGCTCTACCTTCTTCGGATGTAAGTGGATCTTTCTGCCCTGGCAGCTACACGCAATATGCTGTTGATGCTTTTGTCAGATCCAGTTCTGGTTCCTAACAATAGGAGCTACACTGACAGGTACAGACTGAAGTCACGCTGTAACATCACTCAATGACATGTATGCGATGACGGCATTCGACGGCACGCAATACTGCAAGATCGTCCCAGACCCCCCCCCACACACACACCTTCCCCCAACTGCGGGCTTGTGGGTAAAAACGAACGCTTCTCAACACGCCACGTCACCCTTTCCTGACCGCCACCGCATCACGGGCGCAACAATGCGGGCCCTGTGCACGCTCGCTGTGCTGCGAACGCACCTCGTGTCACTCAACCCCGCTGACCCTCATCACTGCACGTCATCCGTATCTCAGAGACTTTCGCCGCGGTGTGAAGGAACCCATTGTCTCTGACTCACTCGTACCATTCCAGCAGCAGCAGCTGGAGGAATTGTTTGCACATGTAGGTTAGAGACAGTTCATATCAGATACGAAGATTCCCTATATTCATTGTATTCACACATAAAAATGTTAGTGTCAACTGCAAATATGATGCAAACTTTGCTCTCAAGAAAAACAGACAATATTAAACTCACTGAATAAGAAAATGCTCATGTTTTGACAAAAACAAAGAAGCAGTCACTAATTAATATGAACTTCTCTACTGTCAGACCACTATAAAACTGCCTTAGTGTTTGCCACGTACATTAGAATGATTTAATATGCGATATCCATGAAGCTCAAGGCTGCTCTAAAGGGCCCTCTTGAAATCTATGCTAACTTTCATAAACAGATTTACAAGCAAAAACCTTATATAACTCTTGACAACGTTCTTGTTTATGGTGGGTTTAGAATAACACAAACACAAATGGACTGCTTTAATTATATTAATGCTGTGGTGCTTAGTCATGAATACCTACATGGTTAACAGAGTGATTTGGAACCTCTAGGACTCAGTCAGCACAGACCAGAAGGATAACCTGGAGCTACTGAACAACAGTCTTGTTTATAGCATTTACACTTCCTGTAGGCAACTTGTAAAGTTTTTTAAAAGATCCCCAGGGACAGGTGCTAAACTTCAGATGAGCAACGGGCAGCTTCCCGCCACGGTCGGCTTGGCTGTCTGCAGATCCTGGCCACAGAGGAGAAAGATCTGGGCCCTTGGTCCAGCTTGACCCCTGCCGTTCTGCAAACGGCAATTAGCATGAGATCAAAGAAAGAGGTAGAGCCTCCTACCATCCCGAAGGCCAACCGTTCCGAGCGCAAGATGCTTTCACATCGCTCAAAGCGGCGAGAGGGGATTATGGGTCCCGGGAACCATGACAGCAGGATGTTGGATCCACAGGGGACGTTTCTCAAGAGCACCAGAGCTGTCAGAAGCAGGAACAGTGAAATGAAGGAATACTGTGTGCTCCTCAAACCAGAGCAGGAGGGAAAAAAAATTACTGCGGACAAACCTCTCTCTCTTTTTTTTGTCATGCATAGAAAAATATTACATTTGGGTCCTAAAGGGTTAAGTTCTTAAAAGGAAGGTATTAAAAAAATTATACCACATAAATTTCATCCACCATAAAAAAAACATACAATAAAGATTGAGGTAGTCACACTAGAATAATTCTTCAGTATAAGGCTGCTACTGTAGTCTAACCTGGCACTGAATAAGCAACTTTCATTTGGACCCCTTAAGAAGACAATCAGGCACCATTTGGACAGAGCACTTCTACAGACAGCTAACAACCACCGCTTTCACTATGTGCTAAAGACGCTTGAGAAATGAGTCACAACAAGGCAGTTTTTTTTTTTACCATTGTGAGAGTGGAGGTTATATAGACCCATTCCTGAGCAATTGGGTAAGATTCCAAATGAAACCATGGTTTAGACTCAACTAGAGCTGTAAAAAGGGGGAAGGGTACCTAACCTAACCTACCCTCTCACTCACACAACCACACACACGGAATCTGAACCTACAGAAACAAACCTACAGACTGCAGAATCTTGGAGCTTGGCAGACCAGACGGAGCTACCCGCACTTCTGCAACCCCTCGAGCTGCATCCATGCCAGGCACGTTCACCCGGGTTCACCCAGGCCGCGGCCATTTCTTTTTTACGTCTTCCTCTGCCCTTCGGCTCAGTGGAGGCGCCACGGGGGGACGATCGCCGAGCCCGACGTCTGCCTGCCCCGCCCCCCGTCTCCTACGGCCGAGGGTGAAACGACGGATGGGGCTTCAGACGCGCAGGCCTCCTCGAAGCTGTACAAATAAGATTGGGCTGAGTGGCTAGAGCGGCGGGACATGTTATCAGAGGGGCCCGCAGCAGCGAGGCCAGGCCTGGCCAACACAAACAGAGCGCCAGCTCCACTGATCCCCTCCAAAGCCCCTTGAAAGAGAACGTCTCAGAAGTTGGAGCTGTGGGCCTTCGCCCATCTCCTCTCTCCTCAGAGGAGCTGGGGATATTTGTAATTGGAGCCCATGGCAGTTTCTCAGACCTGCAGAGCACTTGGTTAGAATTTACCTCTACTAGCCAGGGAACAGACAGGAGATAGATAGATAGAGAGAGAGAGAGAGAGAGAGAGAGAGAGAGAGAGAGGGGAAGGAAGAAAAAAGAATGTCTGCATCGTACCCCATTGATTAGAGGTTGAATTACTGAGGTTTTCACCATGTTGCTGAAGGGTGTGTGAGAGAATGAAGCAGCTCCATGGAGCAGCAATATGCGTGTGCAAGTATGCAATAAATATATATATAAATACATAAATATATGTATAGTAGCATTTAAGTACATTTCAAATTGAAAAGAATAAATGAACGAAAAGGGGGCGAATTTATGAAATAATACCATCACATTATTAACAGAGGAAAGTCAGATCAGAAATGCAAAACTGCAATAAACAGGTGAAACTCTGCTTCTCCATGTTTGGTTTGAACCCCAGGCTCCACAAGCTGGCCATGTGACCACAGATCACATGGAGACCTATTGGGTTTATACCTGGAGCATATCTGAAACGCATTCTGGACCTAATCCACTCAGTGATTTATAAATTAGTACAAGTGCTTTAAATTCAACCCAATAACTAATCGAGTAAAGATATTCAAACTGCAGTAAGGTACTCTGTTCTCTGGTTAAAACTCTCGCAGTGGCGTTCTGAATAAGCTGTAGCTGTCGAATGGTGTTTTTAGGGAGATACAGTTAGGAACCCATTTCAGCCGTCAATCCTGCAGGAGATAAAAACTTTCATGGAGTTCTCTAGGTGACGCTGGGACATTAACCCTTTGATTCAGGCTATATTCTTCAGAAAGCCTCTTGGGTGATTGATTTGATGTGACTAGTAAAGGCAAGGTCTGAATCTATTAGACTCTCTGACTAGGATGTTAGTTTTTAGGGCTCTACATTACAACGTGCACTGATTTTGACACACTCCTTTCTACTGCCAAATATCAAGCTTTCTTTTGTCTTTATTTAACTTTATTTCTCTCACCCAGCTATTCATGTGCTCTAAATATTGACAGTGTGGGTCTGCTGTGCTGGTCTAGTCATCCAGTGGGAAAAGCCAAGTAAATATGTGCATCATCTAAATAACTATACAGAAATGTTGTTGTAATAGGGCTAATGAGAGCGTGTATAATAAATTAGGCCCAGAACAGATCCCAGGGGGCGTCCCACACACTACACTATCAAGTTCAAACTGCTGATCCTGACGAACTCCGATCTTCTAAATATGACCCAGTCTACTGGCTGATGGGGCCTAATAGTTCTATTCAATATTGGAACCTGTCTAAAGAGTTTTCTGTTATCTGCAGTGTCAAATGCAGCAATCCGATCTAGTGATATCAGAACTGACATTTTAGCTGAGCGCACACACACATACCAACTAACTGACACTCAGATCAAGTTTTTTTTTTACCTACATTTACCCAACAGTACATTGGTTAGATCCGGGTGCTTCGCCAAACTTAAAAAGAAGCTAAAACAAGCCAATATAATAATGTAATGTAATAATGTAGTAATGTAATAATAAGGTTCTACGTGATCTGGTTTTAAGCCACAACAAGTTGTCACCAGTGGTTTGGCAGCACTGGCGTTCTGGGTGGTGTTCTGGGTGGTGTTCTGGGTGGTGGATCCCGTACACACAGAGCCTCGATTCGTCACCATCCCTCCATATCAGAGGCAACAGGCAGAACAGCTGTAGCTGACCGACATCATCATGAGCACCACGAGGCCTAGCTGGGGCCTGCCAGGTGTGAAGGCCATCGAGGCAGAGACGGTGGGTCGCTTCAGACCAGCAAAAGCTCGGCCCATCTGACCCGCCTTCAGCCGAGGCGGAGCTTCAGCGTGTCGAGCGGTGCGGTTGCGCAACGTCGGCGGGGTCACGGCGAGGCCTTGTTTGGACTGCAACGAACAGATTGTTCATTGTTCACCAGAAAGATGCAGCGGCAGACTGTAAGTCGAGGGGGTGTTTCGCCAGCAGGAGAGAGGGTGGTGTGGGTGGAGGAGGGTGGTGTGACTTGTACAGCATTAAAATACAGAGGTAGGTGTACTTAGCCCACAGCTGCACCAAGAAGCCATACTTTAGCCTCATCTAGAGCCATGAGAAAGGGGAAGGGCCCCTCATTCACACACACACACACACACACACACACACACACGCACGCCAACAGGCACTGCATGAATGGAATTTGAGAAACCATCCGTTATATCTGTATTCAAGTGAAAGAAGAAAGTTCTGAGACAAAGGCTCTCACACGAGGCCGAGATCGTTTCTGCTAGAGAACACGATTCTCCCCTCATACAAAGGGAATCCACGCGCGGCCGATCACACGGCCGGCACGCCTACCATTTCCTCTCTGGAGCGAGAGGAAAAAGCTCCTCGCAAAATGGAGTGCTTGGAGAGGCAAAGCCGAAAATCGAGGTCACCGTTCACACTAGCATCACCAGACCACCTTTAAGTATTCACGCTATCTGAAGAGCGGCAAAGCAGACGGTAATCCAGAGAGGCATCAAAACCGTTTGATGTTTGGGAATTCTGCTGTTATACTTGCCAGCACTCGAACATGCTGGCCTGAAGACATACCCAAGCCCTCTCCCACGTTGTCTTTATAAGATGATGTGTCAAAAAAGCCTGTTTGCCTTATTAACTGTGAGACTTTCAGAGAAGAAACTCAAAACCCTTGACAGGTAGGAGTGAGAAGCATGGAAATAAATCAGAGACTTGGTTCTGTCATCTTTGTGCCTGTGTTCTTCTAAGGTGACTATTCTAAAATTACAAACACTAGAAGCAGGAAAACACTTTAAATCTCAAGTCATCTTGCCTGTTCATACACGCGTAATCACTTTAAGTCTCGTTTCCTGATTACATGACATACACGTTGGGAATGAGCTAAAACAGTGTGTGTTTGAAGGGGAAATCCTATCCCATCATAAATTCTGCTGCTGAGGAGGAGGAGCACGGCGCTGTGTGTCTGGATCGTAAAGTCTGGCTTTTATCAGAGGAGAAACATCTATCTGTTCAGCATTCCAGTACCAGATCACTGCTGAGGTCAGGTGACTGCAGACCCTTAGTGTCAGCATGGATTACCTCCTACACCAAGTGGCCCTTTGTAAGCAGAGAGTGAGAGAGAGAGAGAGAGAGAGAGAGAAAAAAAGAGATAGAGAGACAGAGAGATGGCATGCAAGCATGTTTGTCCGAAGAGTGCTTAACATTCGAATTCAACAGACCTGAGATTTGCTGTGGTGAGAAGAATCATCAGAAAGTGTTCAAACAGTTTGATCCTAGATTAGCATCTGAACATGGATGCTGCAGTGACAGTAAAAACACAGGAACTGAAGGTAAATGTCATACACAGATGTGGCAGATGTGGTGTCACATCAGAAGTGTAGCCCCACTTGTGAGTGTGTGTCTGTCGCACGTCACATCAGAAGCCTGTGTGTGTGTGTGTGTGTGTGTGTAGGGTGGGTGAGAGAGAAGATCGCAACGTTGAGAGTACTCTTTGTTCACGGTGGCTTTCATTGTGAAAGAACTGGGGAAAAGGCTATTGGCTGCCAATCAACGTCAAAAGCAGTCATATAAAAAAAACCAAGAACAACACAACCATTATTCAGCAAAGGCTGCGTTCCATGAAACTGTGTTTAGACAGAAGCTGAGAAACCTCTGCCAGCAGGTCAAGCCCAGTTCACACGGATATCTGTGAGCGGCACAGCAGTGAGACTCAACCGCCTCCGGAGACCCCCGAGCGCAGAACAGCCTCGGCCCTGTCAAGAAAACGCACCGGGCAGAAGACACAAGCTGTGCTAAGAAAAGGCAGGGAAACCCCACCCAAAACGGAGCCCTTCGGAACACGCGTTCGCTGCACCACCCTTCTGGGCCGTGGTGGAGAGCACTGCCTTCAGGGCAGTTGAGAGCACTGCCTTCAGGGCAGTGGATTGCACTGCCTTTGGGGCACTGGATCCGGTAGTTAATCAATGTCTTTGTTAGCAGCAGTTGGCAGTGCGGCATTCACACGAGGAGCCAGAGCCACGACGGGCTTGGGGTGAACCGAGCAGTGTGTGTGTGTGTGTGTGTGTGTGCAGGTCTGAACGAGTGTGTCTACAGCCGCTGGACATGCTTAGACAGGCAGCGCACGCCGCCTACGTAGAGTATCTGACACGCAAGATCTGACACACACACACACACACACACTCGCAAATCATTCCTGTTCTCTCTCTTTATATATATATTTAAAAAAAGACCAACCACAAGGCCTCCAAATATGCCTCCTTAAAAAGGTACTAGGATATTTTATTCCTTAGGAGAGTCAAAGAAAACACAGTTAACAGCAGCCAAGAGGTTTCTGCTCCTCCGTGAACCGCAGGTGGATTGTGCAACCACCTTTCTCTGCTTTCAAATGAGGAAGAGCTACAAAAGACAAGCATGAAGACTGCAGCACACCTGCTGACACTTGAGCTCAATTCAAATCAACAATAACTCTCACAAGCAGCCTGGTATCACTTTCCTTTCCGTACACGTAATCATGAGTTCCTGCGAGCTGATCTCCAGCCTCTGTAGCCCTGTTCAGTGCTGTGGGACTGTACCAAGCTCCGGGGATGGTCTCACCCAACCAGTCTGCAACAGCATGGACAGCGCTTGGGGGGGAGAAAAAATAAATAAACGAAACTTCAAAAGGCAGGAAGCCTCGTCCTGCCTTCAGAACAGGCCCCAAATGATCACGTACAGACGAAAGTTGCGCAAAACCTGTCTTGCACAAGGCATAAACATAAAATGCTTCCCCGTTTCCCTCGTAGGCATGGTGACCCTGCGGGGCGGGGAGTCCGCCCCCTGCCAGCGCCCCGACTCGCTCTGCCCGGCCGGGATTATGGGGTGGCTGTTACCGGGGGCGACACATCTGGTGCGAGTTAAATCTAACTGCAGCCCTGAATGCTAGGGGCAGGTCAGGCCCTGGTGCACATCAACCTCTGTGGGCTTGGTGAACGTGGGACACAGAGTAATCTGAAACAAACCCTGCATTCGGGCACTCGTACTGCAGGCTGCAGCGCAGGCACATGCTCACTCTGTGTGTGTGTGTGTGTGAACGAGTGAGTGAGGAAGAGTTCGGAAGAGCAGGTACAGAAAACTACGTCAGACAGGTTACCAAATATCCACATTGGGAGTGAAGATAAAAAAAAACCTGCTGAAGGTGAGAACAACAACAGTGAAGTTTATGAGCCCTGGAGAAATTAAAAGAAGACGTGTGAAAGACTACGTGCCGTTTAAACAGTTTCGGACACCTAAAAATAACTCATCACAGCTGGTAGCTCAGGGACCAGAGCTATGCACGCTTAGCATTATAAGAAAAGAGAGAGCACACCGTATGTGTGTGTGTGTGTGTGTGTTTGGGCTTATAATAGTAGATAAAGGGCACTGTGTAATGTATTACCTCATTAAAAAAGTATTAAGAGTAGCATGATCTAGTTGGACAGGCCGAGTCCTGGAGCACAAACCCTCGCTGATAACCTGGTTGACATCCATCCCTTCGAAGCCCTCGTTCTCTGCTAGGCACCAGGGCTAACCACCGGTGAACAGTTACCCATGCAGTCAGGACACAAGATAACCTTCAGGTGCTTTAACGGTGGGTCAAACCGTCCGTTTTTATTGGTCGATCTTTGGCACTGATCTTCACTTCAGGGCACCGTGTTCCTTGTTCCTGCTTTAAACAAATGCTGTCCCTAAACCTTTGATTTAATGGTCATATCAGGGGAAACCAGCATCCTTGACTTTGAAGTGATTTGTTTGTATACCTTGTTTTATGAGGTCATAGTTTACTGGCGGAGGGTCTGAAAGGGCTACAGCGTCTCAGGTGTAAACAACACACACAGACCACACTGCTACACGTCACTGGAAAGAGCACTGGAAGTTCAGCAGAGGTCGTCCCGGACCAGCCAGACGCACCGCGTGCGCTGACGGGGTTCAGGCATCACGTGCGCCCACGTCACTGTCCCGGCCAACGTCTAAACTCATGCATGGTAGATAATTAAACGCGCCGTGTTTTTTCGATGGTCAAAACGTGGTACTGCATGAGTGCATGAACATAGTTACTCATGCTACACACAAACAGCAAGACCCCAATGTTTCTCCCAACGGTTTTTTTCCCCCCCTGATGCAATATGGGGGTGGGCAGAGAAAGAATCATCAGGAGTTGTGGAATGCAAAGACGAGCAGAACAGACGCACTACTGGTTTCCGTCCCCCCCGTCCCACGATACATTGCTGCACAGGCGTTTGTTTTCCACTAACCCAGGACTCATTTGGGTCGTGCACTGGAAGGTTGCATGCCAAAAACACACAGTGCTCAGACAGTGCCGTCCCAGGTCCCGAGACACGGAGACAGGATATGAAACGGGGGCTTAACACAAAGAAGAAACCTGCTTCCTCCCCAGGCCCAGGGGAGAGCGCCGACGTCCAACACCACCACGCCAATTGTTTCTCATTTAGGGCGGGTTTATTTAGAGGTACCGCCGCTCTGTATTCTGTTTATTGACATTTTAATTGTGGATGTGATGATGTTTTTGTCATCACAGCAGGGCTTTTTATAGTGCTTTGACATTTCTGTGCATTTCCAACCCCCTACAAAATAACATCCTGCTTGGGACATTAGATATTATTTTTGGTAAAAGGTCTTTGTATGCTGTACCAATTATGCTAGGAAGGTGCATTTGGGACGTAATAGGCAGTAATATATAAGGTAATGGAGGTCTTCTATAGGGTTCTGAGAACAGAGTGGAATGTTGTATACGTAAGTGTTTGGTCAGACGTCATGTGGTTACAATTATTAGTAGTGTGGCTTTAGAAGAAGGCCTATGCAGGAGAAATGTGTTGTATTACATTCCAACAGGCAAGCGCTGTGACGGGAGGGCGAGAAAGGCAGGAGTGAGCAGCGCCCAAAAGAGAGAGAGGAGGATAATGGAGAACAGAGGGCTCTTTGCTCCTCTACTTTTCCACAGAGCTCCCACTGTGGCTCGCTGCCCATCTGCAGAGAAAGAGGAGGGAGGCGATGGCGAGACAAAGCCACTCGTCCCCCTCCCAGGCCTGGCCGGACCTCGGCTCGCGTTACCTCATCCCTCCGGGTCTTGGGCCTGTCGCCGCGGGAGACGAGCAGGGATTGGTGCAGACGGCAGGGGCGGGATTAGCCACGGCTCAGTGGATTCTCGCACCGAGCGTCGCACAACCCAATAGCGCCACTAGTCCCGGTGGAAAGGAGAGTTATTGGATGATAAAAGTGTGTCTTTCAGAGCTGCTGGTCTGGTTTATCACAAAACAAAAACTGCAAAAGTAGAGAAATGTGTCCGTTGGCATTATGCAAATATCAGTGCAACCGCACCATCCGTTAAAACGGTGCCTCTACCAAAGCTTACTTGGCTCGTGGTTTAGGGTTCCAGGTAGTGGACGAGTATAACTGTATTTGATCGGGTCTGCTGGGCTGGCTGTTCCAGTACTGCGTCACACACGTTCTCATACAAGACAACCAATACCTGCTCACCTCATACAGCCAGTCTGATTTCCGTTTTTAGACTGATTTCAGATAGATTTTCAAATAGATTTCAGGTTTTGCAGATGGGGTACAGAAGAGGAGCTGGTGGAGTAATAGCCATCCAGAGTGTCGCTAGCCTGCTTTTCTCAAAGGCAGCTTTGGGGAAACGGATCCTTCCTGTACCAGATGGGGACCTGCTGCCTCCCACACGCGCAGGAACATGAGGCCTGATCAGAAGGACGATCACCTGAAGCAGCAGTTCAGTGCCATAAACAAGCTCTCATTACCGTCCAGCGAGGAGTCAGCAGCCAGAGGACTCGTCTAATCAGAAGAGCGGCAACATCTGGGAACAATCCCGAAACCTTAAACTCTGACCTCGCCCACCTGAGCCTAACACAAGTTGTCAGGGAATTTATTTAAATTTTTTTTTTTTACTGGCAATTGCATAGTTTTTACTGCAAACTTTTGAATTCTTGGGCTGCCATACTAAGAAAGTCACTCGTAAAACTACCGGAAACGATCTCGCTAGCTGGTATATGTTTCCAATCAAGCTACAGCCTTGCAAAAGGACAAGCAGTGTGTGCTCAACTGCGTTCACTCACTCTTCCTCCCTCTCTCTCTCTCTCTGCTCTTACTGAGATGAGAGATGGAGGGGAGAATTGGAAATTGTTTTTCATTCGTCAACCTCCTGTGTCCCCCTCCCCCACACCTACCCGGGCGGGGTGCCGAGAAAGAGCTCGATCACTTTACCTTGCCTCAGAAAGTGAGAGAGAGAGAGAGAGAGAGCGTCTAGGATCGAGCCAGAGAGCACACCAACACAGAAAGCTGCAGGAAACGCAGCAAAGTGACAGCAGAGGCTTATTATTCGAGCTTTGCAACAGCCTGTAAAAAAATATGTGCGCGTGCAGAAGACTGAGAGCGAAGGGATTGGATGCCCCCCTAACACAGAAACACGGAGAGAATTCCCTGAACCTGGGCTTTAAACGAGCACAGAGAAAATAGTGATCAGCCTGGAAGATGGTGGAGAGATGGAGTTGTCAAGGCCCGTCCTCCGTCTCCTCCTTGCGAGTCGGCATCGTTCATGTCCTCTCCCTTTCTCTGACTCAGCATGGCATGCGGTGCCCACATGGTGTGGGCACTTGGCCAATTATGCAGTACCACCCTACTCTCCAGAGCTGTTTAATAAATGGTGTTATTGAGGAAGAGTGGCTGAGATTAAGTGAAAAATGCAGTGGAATGTCTTAGACGTGTGGAAGGGGAATGGTAATATAGTCCCACACTGAAGGGACCTAATGAGCTCTTCAGCATTAATGGACACGAGAGACAGCAGCAGGTATTCAGGAAGGGACATGGCTTCCCTCTGCATTGGTGTGGCCTATAGCACAAGAAGAAGTGTGTGTGTGTGTGTGTGTGTGTATGCGAGATATCTTGGCTCCTTCTGTCAGTCTCTCCCAGTGAGGTCAAGTATTTGGTGTCCATGACGACCCCTTCGTCTTCTCCGTGGACGCCGCCACGTTTGTTCACTGGCGACTCAAGCGGGTGCTGAAATCAATCCAAATGGGCATCGAGGGAGAAGGGTCCAACCATGGGGAACTGGGATGGGGGTTGGAGCCAGCTGCAGGATCCTGATGCAGCTCCTCCCCTCCAGGGTCTGAGGCAGCATTAGTCTCGCCGGCCCCCACTGGACTACACCAGATGGGAAGGAAACACCAGAGCTCCCAGTGCAGCCCGACCGCCTTGAACCAATTGTCCTCACTCAGAAATAAAATCTGGGCTCCGGCAAGCCCCACGCATCACTTATCCAACCCTTTAAGATGCAGTGTTTAGGAGAGGAACCTCTCACACCCTGAGGTCTTCCAGGTGAAAGCATTACTTATTTATTTGCTTGTTTATTTTCTAATTAAGGATGCAGATGAAGGGACCAGTTCAGGCCGGAGCACCTCCCTTAATCACTGTTGGACACGAAGTTAAGATGGAGTAGAAAAAAACCAAACAACAAAAAAAACCCAGCAATGGCAGTGGTGCACATGTATTGGGAGCAGTAGTCCACCCTCCCCTCCCCTCCCCTCGCCTCCCTGCATTCAGCAAACATCCTTCTCGGAGAAAGCCTGCTGGGCTGAGTCAGCATTTTTGCTTAACACGCAGAGACATACATCTGCGTTATGGTGCTGCGGCAAATGCTCGCCTCCACCCTTGCACTACGCCCCGATTGCTCCGCTCTTGCTGCAGCACCCATTGGTGGCTTGTAGCTTTTGTAATGTTTTTTTTGGTGTGGTGTTTTTAACAAAAGAGAAACATCTGAACACGTTTCTCTTATTCCCAGCCCTTAATTTCCATTTCGGGGATTGTTAATCCACAAGCGTGCGGCTTGTGAGTGTAGCGACAGAAGACACGTTTTCATCCTGCTTCTCCCCGGCTCTGCCAACAGCAGCTCGTGCTGTGAAGGACTCTCCTCATCGCCCGCACTGCGCGTCCCCTGAGGAGGGGGGGGTGCAAACGTCTGCCGCGAGAACGCCAGGCAGCACACCGAACACGAGACGTGAATCTGCCTGGACAGATGCAGGAGCTGGTGGCGTTTCCTTATTTTCTTGCATGCAGCGTTCATCCTCGTATGGCAGCAGGGAGGGTGTGAGGACGGCGTTGCTGGTGTCTTGAAGGGTGCGAGACTGGAAGAGTGTGGAAATGCTCTCAAGTCATCATCAACACCCCCCACCACCCCAAAAGAACACCAGCGCTTCAAACTGCTTCATTATAAGAGTCAATTCATCATCATCTGAATGGTTTTTTTACATTCTGTTGACCATCTGTCTGCTCGCACAAGGAAAAGGCAATTTGTAAAAGAGACGCTATAGGTGAGAATACGAAACAGTTCATTATTAAACTTTCCTAGAAAAAATATCACTGCTTCTTCCTTAATGGAAAAATGCATGAGCTTAACCTGCGTATAGCATCCTTATAAAATACCTCTGTATTGTTTCTCATCTCTTTGGGCTGAGTGGCAGTACTTTATACTTCGTACTGCTTCAAGATTTGAGAGTATTGTTTTTGTTCTTTCTCCCCACAGTTCTTCATGCTCTCTGCATAGGTTGTTGATTACTACAGCCACCACTCCTTTCTACTTTATCTTACTCAATTGTGGCGAGAGAAATTATTGGACCACAACTTCCTGCCCGCCCTTAGAGAGGCCCGAGCCAGTCCCCGCTCTCCCCCACACAGCCGACACGCACTCCAGTCCAGCGCCGTCAGGCACGTCAGGGGTGACTGCGGTTTATTCCTGCTCCAGTTTCAAAAAACCTGACCAGTCCCTTTCAGGAACAGCAGCTGCTGAGTTCTGGATAAAATAAACCCAGTCTAGACAAGAAGAAAACAGGTAATCATGACCATAGATGATGCCCAGACTGTTTTTTTCATCAACATGACCATCTGGTCAGAGATGAGCTCATTCTGTCACAGCAAATTTACTTAACTCACATGATGAATGTGAAAGTGGAAACTGTACTATGGGGTTTTACAAATAAAAAAAAATTATAATAAAAAAAGGAGGGGGTGGGGTCATAATCAGATGTCATGATGTCATCGCTGGACGGAACTAGCACAGACCAGCTGTTTGAAAGGTGGACTCTTCTTGAGACTCGAGTTACCAAGCGGCTCCTGTCCATAACCACCTTCTCCAGGAAAATCCTCACGCCGACCACCGCAGGCAAAGTCCATCACACACAGGGGAAGATCACTTGCACCTTGAGGAAGCCAAGTGGCCACAGAACACAGAAATACTCCCAGGCTTCTGTAGCATCCCACCGCTGTGCAAAAACAGTGTGGAACGAGAGGGAGTCCAACACAGAGCTGCACTGGCTAGCTTAAAAGATGGCTCAAAGGAATGAGCATCAGTGCACACCAATGAAGTCCATTCTACCCAGAGAGCGCACGTCATAGAGCCTACCTAGAGCACTTATTAAAATCAATCATTTCACATGAATTATTTTAAATAGCCTCTACAGAAAGGAAACAAGTGCTCCTCCCTTTCAGTAGTACACACCACGTCACTTTGATCAAGTGTATTATCACAACTGAAAACACAGAAATCAATGGCTCTAATCATTCCGTTATTAAATCAATTGTAACCGAGTTGTGTTACCAATCAATTCTAATTGAAACTGCATGGAGCCTTAATCCGTCTTGCTGCACCTTCTCTGGTGTCTACTACACCCCCCTCTACCAGGCCTCATCCACCTCAGCACCATGTAATTACTGCTCACCACTTCCGCCACTGATTCATGACAGAATCCCTCAGCGACACTACGCGAGGTATGGCTTATTTCAAAACCTGGTCCTCTTTTTCCTTCTGCCCTCCAGCCCTCCATAACTCCCGGGGAGGAAGCGCTGCACGATACTCTCTATGCCGTTGGCTGCCAGCTTTTACATTCTCAGCAGGAAAAAAATATCTGTTAATACTTAATTTTCCCATTGAGTCACAGCAGAGCAGCTGAAGACATGGAACCTGGAGGGTGGAGATAGGGAGGTGCTGCTCTCCACCTAAATGACAGCAAATGAAGAGCAAGAGAACTAGGGGAGAAATAACAGAACGGTATTTATATCAGGCGTATAGATTTACATTCCCTTTTCTTGGAGGAAGACATACACCCATGGTAGGATGCGAATATCTAAGACATAACGCAGCTTTTCCAGAAGGTGCAGGAGATCATTACTCAAAGGACAGACGTGCTGGCAGCTACGGAGAAAAGGAGATTGGACAAAAGGGATTTAGCTGCAGTGTGATACGAGCTTAGCGGATGAATAAAGGCTGGTAAAGATTTGTGCCATCATCTCTCACAGAGATTTAAAGACGTGCGTCCAGTGATGAAACCAAGCAAAATCTGGACACATCTCAAAACTGAAAGAAAAAGCTATGGAGGAGCATTTTCTGAGGTCCAGTTGGGAATCACATGGAGTACAGTACAAGACACAATGATGGAGTTTTTAGGGCAATGAGCTAATGAAAGCTGTTCCCTTTCACAGGCTCCTGGTGCTACAGTGAAGAGGAATACAATGACCTCAACTACACCCACTGTGTCGCTTGGCCAATCATTAAACAACCCCAACTTTCAGAAGTCTGTTAGATCCCGACTTAAAAGAGCAAGCTCATGGTTCTTAATTCAAAAAAAAGGAAACTTGAGGCTTAAAACCTCAATCGGCCCAGGAATCAACCCAACACGGGCAGTAGGGGCACAAACTGCCCCTACTGCCCTCCCAAACACTACAGGAGCTGCATGGCAAAGCCATCCAACTTATTACACTGCATTAAAATTCAAATAAAGCCACACATGTTCTCTTGGACTCAATATTAAAGCTAAGTATTAAAAAACAAATTCTTTAATAAATATTTGCAGTTTTTACAAACGTATACTCTTTAAATTATAAATAATAGAAATGCAAAGTGAAATGGCTTTAACTTTGGTAGAGTGCTCAGATATAATTTTACAATCAGACGTGCCTTTAGCAAAGGGATTCAGTGGGTAGCAACGCGCGCCCGCTCGCGCCGATCACATCTGGGTGTGTAGAGGGAGGAAGGAGGCATTGTTAGCCTTTGCCTTCGAAAACCCCACGTCCTCTGTAGAGGAAACAGGAAACTTGAGCTGCAGCCAGACCCACCATCTGAAATTATGATCGAGTACTGAAATTATGCGAGGTCACCAATAGTGGACCGCTTCGCAAAACCGAAATGCAAGTTTAACATAAAACCCGCAGCTCTGCGGAGCAAACCGTAGCTGGATCACCGGGCATCATTCCTACTTCTTTCAAGGCGCAACGTGCCAGGAATTGGTTTGCGGTTGAGCACCTTAATTCTGTCGACAACATAAAAGCCTGCGTAAAGCACGCGATCCTGTAGCTCGGTGCCCAAATTTCTGTGGTAATATTAGAAACGGTCGATATCAATTGCACACGGGCAACATGTCACAGAGAAAATCAACAGCTTTAAACAGCACCATACCATCTAGTGCGGAGACACGCAGGGCAAAAGAAAACGCCCTGTCTTGTCCATACTATACATCGCCTACCCACGTTGGCCGGTGCACATACCCAACTTAAAAGCGCCACAGAGAAACACACAGATAGACTTTAATATACATTTACATTACAATTAGGACGCGAATTCATGAATGTGTTTTTGTGTTAGTGACATCAATACATTTGACTAGATTAGCCGTAGTGGATAGATCACTCTACGGTGCATTACTGAATGCCTCGGATTCTTCTTACAATAATCAACCTCGTCGTAGTTGACGCACCGCTCTTCATTAAGTAGCCTAACAGAAACGCTAGGACGATTGAGTTTTGTTTTATGCCTGTGCTGCTCTTGTTCACATAACAAAACCAAAGTGTATAAAAACAACGATGGTTATACGGTTACGTGCAATGTAGGAGGTTGCTATTCCGCGGTTTTACATTCAGAGGGAAAATCATTACGCTTACCTTTTACTTGAGTTTCATATTCGGCTATAATCTCCTTGTCTTTTCGGAATTTCGCCGGAGACGTCATATTGATCTTAAATTTGAAACACTAAAATATGTCCTTTTAACAGATGCAAACAGAAGAACAAAAGCTTCTTTCCACTTCGACGTCTTACAATATCCAAAAACAATAGGTTGGAATGAATTCAGTCTTAAAATTATTGTTTCACATCGAACATCAATCTCTCTGCATTATGAGCTGCGACTGCTAGTTCCTTCCACGACTAAATTAGTCTCCAAGTGCGTTTCCGAAACCGGTAGAAAAACTGAAGAGTGATTTCATTTCGTCGTCCACTCGCTGGCCAGCACTGTCACACGTAGCAGTATTGCCTCAAAAGTTTCTGCTTTCTCCCCGCAGTGACGCGACACACTGCTCGTGTATCGTAGCTTCAGTCTTCGCGGTCTAAAATGAAAGCATGTATCAGCTCGTTTGACAATGCGCAGAGATGACGGCCACCTACTGAGCCACTGTTTTTCCAATGGACAGGGTAAATATAATCATGCACTAAAATGATTTTTAATGAGAAAGCAAAGGCCAGTTTAAATACCACTGTGCTTCGAGCACCACATGCTTATAACAAAAACATCGGTGTGATTTTTTTTTATTGTGACTCACCTACATACACTCCAGTAATGGAGAAACGTAAACATACATTTCAAATGACCTACAAGTGTCAAGAGGACTGATTGCTTTCCCATAATTTAATTTTCTCATAGCCCATAGCACAGATTCCCAAAGTACAGATAAGATTTTTTTACCAATAATAAAACCCCGAAATTATACAAAAGCCTGAACGCTTCTTTACTAATTATTTACACAGATTATCAAAACCGCATCGACCGAATGTTCTCACCAAAGAACTCCTCAGTGAGGCCAATCGTCTTTAACTGGGAACTTTCTTGTTTGACTAGTAGACTTTCCTTTGAAGAAATCCCCACATTTTAGTTAACGGAGATTACTACCGTTTTGCAAGGGGCCCAGTCACATGTTTTCAAAAGTCATGCGCACGCAAATAGTTACCTTTGCAGGTGATTACCATCCCTGTAGACCATGGCGCTTCAATCTCATTTGATTCAAAAACCTTTCTCAAGCTGTGGTATAGTAGATAACATCTTAGAGTTTTCCAAACTCTAACCCCGCCTATTTTCGTGGACACAGCGTTCATCCCCCACTCTGTTGCTATTCGTTGTGTGAAGCGGAAACGATCGGAAATCACAAAAATCTGCGATATGATAGTTTGGTACATTTAAAACAAAGTAGTTTATTCTTTTTGAGGCTTGCAAATGCGTGTGCGTGTAAATAAATGACATTGCATAACTTGTAAATAAATGACATTGCATAACTAACATTGTATATAGCAAAATAGTCAACATTAACTGCATGATTTGATGAGGGATGGTGATGACATTACTGAGAAAGCGTTGTACCTTTGGAAACAATCTCGCTACCTGCTTTATTTCTAGAAGTCCATTTAACAAATCAATGAGGGATATGCACCCAGTATGATTAGCCAGTAATATCTTGGGTGATATTTTCTTAACCAATCACAGTCATGTATGCAGCGGTTTGAAAATGTTTCCGGAAGTGTATGTTGAACTGTTAAAGGTTTGATGAGGACAAACACAACGACATAGTCTAGCTAGCTTACTTAGACTGCTTTTTGGTACGCGATTAGTGAAACGACATTTTATTGATGGAGCAGTACTCTTTGGCGTCGATGCGACAGCATTTGAGCGACACCAGTTTGTCCGGCTAGCAAATTGATAAGTAGAGTCCACTAATTTG
Organism: Sternarchorhynchus goeldii; assembly: GCA_028565775.1. NCBI lineage: Eukaryota > Metazoa > Chordata > Actinopteri > Gymnotiformes > Apteronotidae > Sternarchorhynchus > Sternarchorhynchus goeldii. Next base: position 1,907,403 of record JAOXYF010000019.1, read on the forward strand.
ACAGCTCATTCGCTATTGTATTGGCTAGCCTGACTGTAGCTAACCTTAGCTAACCTGAATTTTAACAAAAAAAGGTGTTGTGCACCTTGATTGTCTTGTAATATAATGGTACCCTGACGTTTTAGATAGTCGGTAGAACCTGATTACTCTCAAATACGTGATCTGTGAGGATCGATTTTTCATACAGTTAGCTAGTCAACTTGATTGAAATCAATCTTAAGTTTAGAACTAAAGCATTGCTAGCTAGGATTAGCTGGCTAGCTAGCTCAGCTAAGTAGCTACCTCGCCAACATCCGGTTTAAGTAGCTTGAAAGCCAGGTGCAGATTTAGGCTGGCTAGCTTTCATCTTTTCATCTTGATAAACTGAAATCATTTTTAAACGTATTTAATCTAGCTAGCTAGCTAATAGTTTCACATGCTGTGTTAGGCTAGCTAGGTGCCAACTAGTTAGCTACCGGATAACGGTTTGTTCCTAAAAGGGAATAGTACGAAAATCTTGATAATGTCTACTTCGAATTTTAAGAATAAATGTGTCACTCAAGTTAACTGCATATACTGCGATAGCCTTCTTTGTACGAGAGGTATGAAAGCAGTACTTTTAGCCGATACAGAAATTGAGCTGTTCTCAACAGACATACCCCCAAACAGGTAAGAATACCCTGCTCTCTGAGTTATCCTAATGTTCCCGAGATACCTAGCTAGCGTAAATAATGTCATGGCTTCCAACATGTAGCGAATGTTTGAATGTGTTCATCCTCTGTGAAAATGTGTGTAATTGGTCAGTGGGGTGCCTGGCTTTGCCAATACCACATTTTATTTACAGTGCGAGATACATAGCTTGTGTGAGTGTCAAAGTGACCATTTAGTCTTTCTTTTGCAGAACTGTTGACTTTGTTGCAGGCTGCTATTCCACAGAAAGTTGTAAATGCAAGTTAAGAGACATAGCCTGCCTTAAATGGTATGTAATATTTACAATAATCATATTTATTTTTATGCTTCACTAGAGATAGGTTAACTGCAGTGTTTTTGCTGTAAAAGTCATAAATATTTTGGCTGTTTAATAAACTGAGGGTAAATATACTGAATGAACATACTAGGTTAGGGATGTATTTAAACAGGAGTTTGTTGTTGTTTTAACTGACCTGTCTTGCTCTGGTCCCTTAGTTTGTTGGTGCATGTTGGTGCATTTTTTTTTTTCTCCATGCATACTCAGTGGAAATGTTGTGGGGTATCATGTTGTGGCTCCCTGCAAGCCCTGCCTCCTGTCCTGTAACAACGGACACTTCTGGATGTTCAACAGTGAAGCCGTGTCCACTGTCAACAGACTAGACGCATCAGGTTTGGCTTGGTTGTCCGAGTTTACTGTGATTGTGTTTGTGATGGTTGTGCTTGGCACATGAGTACAACCCTATACTGCCCATCCAGGCCATTGTTTTCAAACTTGTAGCTTTATGTGACGTGACACATTGTTCTGGATGGTCAGTCCTTAGTGCTTTTGTCCCTGTAATAACAGTTTAGAAAATTTTGTTCCTGTGTTGGGGCTAATGGTCTGTGATCAAGCCTGATCACAACACTGCACATAAGATGATGGCATTTGTGTAACAGAAGTTTAGAGCACCTGTTCATCTCAACATCGTGTGAATAACTGGTTCCTCTCGTAGGTCTGAATCTGCTGCTGTGGGGAGATCTGCCAGAACTGGAGGGCAGTGAGGATGAGAACCTGGACAGCCTTTCGGAGGAGGAGTACCTCAGATAGACTGAGCAGAGCTAGAGGCCCCCTCTAATGAACTACTTCTAATGAGCCACCTAAGCTCCCAAGAATCTTCGATTCAAGCACATTATAAGGGGGGGGCGGAAAGAATCTCTATTATAGGGCAAAAACATTGCTTGATGAGTTTGCTGGTTTATTTCCACCCTAAAAAGCAGTTCAGTAGCATTACGGTTTGGATCCGAGTGTGTTTTCATTGCAGCATTTCTTGATGATTTATCGGTTTATTTCAGATTTGGTTTATTCCAGTTTATTTCAGACTTGGTTTATTCCAGTTTATTTCAGACTTGTCTGCTTCATGCATTTGCGGTAATTTTGTTGCTGTTTCCCATTGACCCCCATGATTTGTTTACGATTTGCAGTGGATACGTGGCGTCATTTCAGGCCACCCTGTACAGATGGTTACATTTCACAGATGCTCTTATATAGAGCAACTTGCATATTTATCAGTATGATGATCCCTGTGCTCCCTGGGAATCAAGCCCACGCCCACTGATGCCCACTGATGCCCACTGGTCACAGTGGGTGAGGACGGACTATTTTACACCAAGAAAGAAAATAATGGCAAAAGAAACAAGTGGTAGAGTTTGGTAGAGTTTCCATACACTTAAACCACTATAATGTTTAATATGGTTATTTATGGGCATTACTTGGGTGTTTAATGTTTTAATATTTATGTAATTTTATTTAGAAAATAAGACACCAAAACACTTGAAGTAGGACATATAAACGACATTTACTATGAAGTACTGGCAGCAAAAGCACTGAAGTGCTCCACTTACTACCTAACTTTGTTTTCTCCATGTGACACACTGGCCAGAGGACAGCAGGCTGAGTTTGTGTGATCTGATACAAGGTGTGTTTTTGTTTGTTGGATTTAGCCACCCCCCCCCCCCCCCAAAAAAAAAATATTATTCAGAATAATGTTTCATTGTTTGAACAGCTCAACTGGCAAATCTTGTTTTGCTTCCTTCCGTTAGAGTAGTACAGGCTACAGTACCTCAGACACACTCTACGGTTCACACTCTACGGTTCACTCTCCAGTCAACAGAGCCTTGCTTTTAACGGGTGCTAGTGATGTCGCTTCCTTGCAGGTTTACTGTCATCAGTCTTTGCGTGTAGATTCGATTATAGATTGTTTATAACAATAATTGCTACTCAGATCAGCCAATCAAGATGGTTTGTTTAAAAGCACTCAAACGCATTTGCATTTGAAGGCTTGTTTTTGAAGCCTCAGCTTTTCTTATTAGTTTTCTAAGAGCATCATGGATCAGAAGTGATAACTGCATCATGCATCATGGATCAGAAGTGATAACTGCGATCAAAGAGATCAGCAGACATACTTGGTTTCTGCCTTTAGTGTCTGTCTCTCACCACATGTACTTTCTGGTTTAACTGTACATGCCAATACATTTTAAATTGTCCCCCTCCCCGTCTGCTGTTATGAGGACAATCATACTGACAAAAGTAGAGGAAAGGTTGTACACTGTAGTACTTTATGTGAAACTGCAGCTAATGTCCATTCAGAACGCGCCGGTTCCCTGGCCTATCAACCCTGAACACTGATCTTTCATTTTGCAAGACATGGTTTTGCACAATTGTTTGTTAGCAGTTTTGCGTCTGTGTTGTTCCCATTTCACTGTGTGGTAAATTTTCCAAAATCGTTGTCAAGATATTTTTTAGAATGGTTTTGTTTTAGTTGGTACAAGTTACCGCACGTTCTGATGATGTGGATGTATTGGCTTCTTGGCTGGTAATAAAGTTGCTGTCATAAACTGTTTGTTATGAAGATATGACCAAAATGAAATGAGATCATATATTTTAATTTATTATATTAAAAAAAGTTTTATTTGCTGTAATTTATCAACATTTGAAATGTATGTATTTAACAAATGTGTATTTATACTTAGGGATAACTTGCACCATCAGAAGACTGAAAAATGTAATTTGTAATTCTTTACATTTGCACTGAACATGTGATGGTTTGAACTTTTGCTTGTTTTGTATGTTCACTGTCTGAACATTAAATTTTTCTCTTTGTTTACGTGAGCAAGACCCACATCGTTGCTCGGTCACACACGAGTACTGGGCCAGTGGATCCAGTTTGAGGATGCAGCAGACAGGCTGGTTTTGGGTGCTCAACCAAGGGAGGCTTCCCACCAGCACAAAGGATGCCAACTCTGAACCCTCCACTCTTCACTGTCTACATACATCAGTGAAAGCTGTGTGTTTGGCCAACACTTTATTGTTAAGTAAAAATGACAACAGAGATTAGAGTGTTTCACTAACAAATCTTGGGTAGGTTGTGGGGTTTGTTTTTAGCTGTAATTTGAGCTGTTTCCTCTGATGTACAGTGCGATCAGATCAGGGGTGTAAAGAACAGGCAGTGTTGCGGCTGTACAGAACACTGGTATGGTATACAACTGTGTGGATGTTCAGTCCAATTTCTACCCTGCTACACACCGTTGCATGAAGAATATGTAAATATGTTCAGCAGAAACACTGATTTAAAGCCATCCACATGAGTGCCTTCTCCCTTATTCACTGGAAACAAAATCTCATTCGTAGCTGCACCTTTACTGAGTGAGTTGAAAGAACAATGCTACCATCGTGTTATTAGCTGTGAGGCTGTACAGTAGTAGCATACAGGGCAAACAGAAGAGGTGGGCGGGGCAGGTCCCACATGGGCAGGTAGGCCTTGGCTACTTCTCCCTTCAGCGTGTCGTATCCTGTTCACCTTGAGGCCTGGAGATGCTCGGGGTGACAGAGTCAGTATTTGCTCTTTAAATGGATGGCCTACTCGAGGGGTTCAGCATACTGACTCAGTCCCTTGGAGCTGTCCGACTTTGCAGTAGACACTTCAGCTGAGTCACCTTGGAGGAAGAAAGCAGAAAAGCTTTGTCTGTGCTCACCATTAACGTGCGCAGTTGAACAGAATGGAATCCGGCTCAAGACCAAGGCCGTGTGTTAAGGGTCAGGTCGGGATGATTGATGTACAACTGGAACGAGTACACAGGGTCTGATAGACTGTAAACCCTCTGGCACGAGCTGAGGGTGCTCACTGTAAACCAAACGAAACTGGCTGCTGGTCAGAACTACTCGAATATCCATTACTGACATGTTTAAGATGTCTTGATATTGATACTGGCTCAGTATTTATGCTTATGAAGAATGTTATATGACCACTGTAAAATCCAATTAAAGTGTATAAGTGCTCATAATCAAAGACTGCATTAGATAAGTCAGTTTGGAAGCAGCAACATATTGATTGCTGTTGTCAGCCTGAGTTAAAGCTCTTTAGAGATCTTTTCTCTTTAATTAAAACAAACGGCCTTTTTCAAGATTAAAAGATTTCAAGAAGAGCAAGCTAACAGGCACATCAGGAAAGGAACAGCGATGCAGTCCTTCACAGGAGCTGACTGGCTTTTTACAGGCACAAGTGTTTAACACCAGCTGGGTTCCAAACTAGGTCTCCCTTATTATTATTTAAAATGATCATTTTGTTGGATGTAGTCACGGGATACTTAAACCATGGGCTTGGCACTATGAACACTGAGTTGTTGGGTTTTTTTTTAATATAATTTACAGTTGTATTCATAAACTATTAGCGTGTTTCACCAATTTATTATTATGTTGCTTTTTTTGGTATGCCTGTTTTCTGTTTTACTTTTGTGTTATGAGTATTTATTTTTCAGCACTTTGGTCAGCATCTGTTGTTTTAAAAGTGCTTTGTAAATAAAGATTGTATTGTATTTATTTTAGACTTTTGTGCAGGACCACACCAATATAGGCATTATTTAAAACACACAGATTTAATGTAAAGTACCATAATCCCCAGGTACCAGATTATTATACCATAATCCACAGGTACCACTATTTAAAACACACAGATTTAATGTATTATACCATAATCCCCAGCTACCGGAGAAAGAAATGTACAAGCAGCAGGCGAAATAGTCTCTTTCCAGTTCTGTTGTTAGCTTTGTCGCCATCTACTGGACATATCCAGGTAGGTCATAAAAAAAGAACCTGGCACCCCCAGGACTTTTATTCAATCTGATCTTTTGGATATATAGTTATTTTAACACAGTGACCCACAGGAAATAATGACGTTTTACACTAATATACGGTTCAAGAAATCCTCCAAGCAAAGACAATATAAATCTCATGTCCATGATCCCTTTCTACAGTGATTTTCAGAGACTATAAACATATGATTTTAGGAAACAATTAGTGGCCTGATTGTAAAGAGATGTGCAATAATAATAATAAAAAACACTTCAATAATGCAGCAACAACACTGTGGTTGAAGAGGAGCATGTGAGGTAGTGGTGTGGCCCAAAATAAAGCCTGGTGACACCTAATTATTTCTTAGGGCTGCATTTAAAGAATATATGATTTTCTTTATCTGTAAAATTAATATAATGACATTACTATAATGGCTTCATTTTTGCTTGATAGTTCCTAATACTCAAAGGATTTGCGTAAAATACCCACAGTGCTACAATGATTATTTAAATCAACGTCACGATTCTCATCCAATAACACTGCAAGATCGAACCTGTGGAATGATTCTCACTGAGGCAATCAGAGGAATGTAGAGAAACGCCACATCAGCGCACATTCGTTTAAAATGCACACGTGTAATGTTTTTTTTAATTCTGAAAAACCTCTAATGTCATCACAAAATTATGACAAATACAACTGTTTCATCGAACAAATGAATAAATGTTATTTAATTTTAGGACCTGGATTGTGTGTTTAACTGTTGGCAGCTGGATGGCAGCCTAAAGCCCAGCTGCTCCCCTGAGCCACAACCCTGCTAAGAAGCAGATCTTTCCCAGACTCTGGAACTGTTTTACTCTTCATATATATATTTCTGAATTTTTGCGAGTAAAAAAAAAAAAACTGAAATAAAATTACAGTCATTTTTAAACTGTATGGCTGCTTTTGTGGTAACGGATATTCCAGTATTTTGTATTCCAAAGATGTTGTATTTTAGAGATAAAAAACCCCCCGAAAATGACATATGGAACATGAAAATAAGATCTTTTTTTTATAATGAGAAAAAAGGCACTTTCAAATAGTTTTTTTAAGAACCCATTTAAAGCTTTACAGGTGTTTATTTCTTTTTTGATTCACTCGTCTTGTTTATCTCAAAATCTCAAAGTACTATTAGCAATGACAATTACAACATGACCCCAATATTACTGGTTTTACATATTGTTATTATTACTATTATTAGTGTTGTTTTGTTGTTATTATTTTATAGTGCTGTAAAATAACTAGTCCTTAAAAAGCAATAGACAGTACATGTCCTGTTCATTTGACAACGTGTTTGTAGAAGAGAGCCTCTCTTTTTTGGGTTTTGCTAGTGATTGGAGCATTTTCTCCATTCTCTGGCTTTGCATTGCATTTAAAAAGAGAAGGATGAAGCAAGGCTAGAAAGGGCAGACATGAGCATGAGTGACCTGGACAGTCTCTAAAGCGTAGAACAGGGCAAAAAAAAAGACTGGAAGACCTATGAAGACGATAAGGGTGAGGTAGGTCTGTAATACTAGACTCAGTAATAAACGCAAAGTGAAAATGGGTGTGAAATGCTACCTACAGTTCCATACACACAGCGTTATTGGACTTTACATAATAACTTTACATAAACTACTGCATGAATAAATGCATGGTTCATCTCCTAGCCAGAGCCTGCGTGAACGTGTGTCTAGTACAGGATGGACACTCTCAAGACGCTTCCCACCGACATATAATAATAATGACCTTAATATTTATTGCTCCTTATTATTTTGAGCAACAAAATCTCAAAGTGCTTTACAAAGATCAATAAAGATGAATTCGTTTTAAATAAGTTCACATTATGTAATGAAATAACATTACTATATAGGGAATCCAGCACTACTCGACATGGACCCCCGTCTGAAGACAAACATCAAGGTTCTTCAGTGTCCAGGTGATGTAAATTACAGCTGAGACATTGCCTGTCTTCACACAGGCCTGAATTCTCACCAAGACTCACTGAGTGCTTTAAACATGGATTACAACCCCCCCTCCCACCCCCCCGGGCCTGTATG
>JAOXYF010000019.1:1915778-1926758 GCA_028565775.1 Sternarchorhynchus goeldii
AGACTCACTGAGTGCTTTAAACATGGATTACACCCCCCCCTCCCACCCCCCCAAACTTCTGTTCTCATTTTTCTCTCTTTAGACTTTAAGTGCTTTAACTTGCTAGTGTTCACGACGCCTGTAAAGCATAAGGACACATAGTTATAAGGACACATAGTTGATAGAGGCTTTCAAAGCACTTCTGTATGTCACTCTGAACAAGAGCGTCTGCCAAATGCTGAAAATTATGCGTAAATGAGCATAATTTAGCGCTTCCTCTAAATGTTACCATAACAACCTGTTACTGAGTGAGTCGGCACCTGACTCCATGACAGCACCCCATAAATGACTCAGTGCTGCTTCCTGGTTTCTTAAGCCATCACAGGAGGTCTCTCACAAACATTGTCATGTTCCGTTCCTGATCTGAAAGTGTTTTTTCTCACTTCCTTCTGTCTATTAAATGACCAGTGGTAGGGTTGTCAGTGGAAACTTCATTAAAGTCCACTGTCACATCCTTGGCTTTATTTGTTTGTTTTCTTTGACGACAATTGAAAGAGGCATTGTATAGATGTAGAAGAATGTCGCGGTGTCTTTTCTACAAAGAAGGACCCAATAGAAGCGAGAGATGGCCATAACCACCCAGAGTAGTGAAAGAAAACATCTGAACACTAGAGGGCGTACTAGCACAAATAATTGTGGACCTCTAAGCATAATCCTAAACCAAAATTCAAGTGGCGCGGATCCTTTACCAAAATTTAAAGTAAAGCGTGCTCCATTGGCTAGTGGTAGTCTGCCGACAAAACTGAAACAATCTAAATGCGCTTTCTTATTAGAAATTTGCATACATATTTTTTTTTACTCGGTAAGATAAAAAACGCATTTTATCATTTTGATATTGAAAGTAAAAAATCCGAAATATGTCTAAAAATGTGAGCCAAAATGCGCAAGTGTTTTGGACTTTATCCTGAAGTGTGCTTAAAGCGCACAATGGACCACTCAAAATAACTGAACGCACGAGCACGAAGAAGTCGTGTAAAACGAACATTCGGTCGATTTCAACGGGTTCATTTGCTCTCACAAACTGACTTCACACGGAAGGGTTCAAAGTGCCATTTTTAAAAATGGTCTTTTACATTGCCCTTGATGCAGATTAAATATATATATATATATATTTTTTGTAAAACGCGGGAATTGAGCGAGCCAAAACCTCGCAGATTTATTGTAATTACGCCATCACGAGGCAGAATAATTTCTACACTTGTAAATCGATAGGAATTAGACATCAGACATGGAAAAATGCCAAAACACACTTTGACTGAAACCTTTTTTTCTTTTCCCCTTTTCTGGCAAACTATCCAGACGGAACGTTGCCTACGTTATCACGAAAAAGAGGGGAAGTTCACACCATATTTTGTGCATTGCTTTATTCCCAAAACGATTTTTTTGAGGTCCTAAATTTTAACCTTATACGGAAAGATGCCATTTAATGACATCTAATTCCGATTCTACTGGGACCACACGTTAAAACTCTACCAACCAGTCCAGCGTTTTTTCATGCTTGATAATCTTCCAAATATACCTAAGCGTTTTTAAAGGCATAAATAAATTACACTTAATTTTGTTTGTAACTGCGCATCACATTAGTTCTCAGTCGAAAGTGTCTCCCGATCGCATTCCTGCACGTTTCAGTGTTTCCTATATTTGTCCTAAACGAAGTTAGGTTGGCTACGTCAACGCTTTAAAGGAGATGTCCAACTTTCCGGCAACTCCAAGATCTTCTGCCTCACAAAGATAATATATAGGACATATAGGCAAATACTGCATAAAACAGGGAAAAGACAATTCTGTCTCTCCAGTCTGATATGATCTTCTATAATTTTACTCAGTGTATATATGTATATATATATATATATATATATTCAGTGTATATATACACATAATATATACTAATATATATATATATATTCAGTGTATATATACATATATACATTTAATATACACTAATATATTAGTGGAATATACATATATACATATATATATTATATGCACTGAATATCTATATTTTTCTTTTATACTGCTCTCGTGCGCATCTCACACGTCTTCTTTCATGTAAATAAAAAGTAAAAAGTAATCAGAAGAGCAATAGGCAGCCGAGGGGGTTGGGTCTGTCGGTCATGTCTATGCATTTGAATACACATATCATGAATATGCATCTCTTAACCTAGAGTATTAAAGCTGTGGTTGGTCAGCGGGTTTGTCTGATTAAAACAAGCTCTGTCTCATATGCATACAATCATCCTCACAGTCTGTTTTTTTGTCTGCTCTAACACCCTGATTTCTAATTCTGGGACTACTACACCGAACCTCTTTCCATAATCCACATTTGACAAGGCGTTTGATTTTTTTGTACATCCTTTAGGGGGAAAAAAATCTTAATTTGCATCCATAAAAGTTTCTTAGACAAATTACATAGTTATATCAAATATATATATATTTTATATAACTATATATAACTATATATATATATATCATGACATTATAACTATATATATATATATATATATATAGAGAGAGAGAGAGAGAGAGAGAGAGAGGTGTGTGTATATGTGTGTTTTTACCAGAACAAATTAAAACAAATTCCCCTTGTTTAAATGAGTTATGAAATAAACTGATTTTTACTATTAAAAGTAACTAGCCTCAGTCCTAGCCTTTCTTATTTCCAGTCCCTGAGAGCATTAATAAATATTTGGTCATATATTCTTGTGATTTCTATAGTTCACACTGCCACTGACAATATGTTTTGGAGAGCATCTTTTTGGAACCATTAGTCAGAAGCTTAAGTACCTTTAATTTCTCCTGTTAGTAGGATGTTACATTTACTAACAGAAAACACATCTGTCATACATTATTAGCAAGTGTTGACATATAGTGTACGCTATGCCTAAGGTCAGTTTATGTTTAAATCATGACATTATAACTACATATATGCATTATAGCATTGGGTTATTGTACTATGATTTGCATTACTGTTTTATCTATGATTAGGATCAGTTCTTTTGACAAATTACTTTCAGCAATCAATCAGTGTACCTTTGCTTTTTAAAATATTTTGAAGCATAGGAGAGTTTTGTCACATGGGAAGCCATCTTTACTTCTTGCATTTGTTTAGTCGTAAAGAAAAATATAGTGGCAAAAACAAACAAACAAACAAATAAAAATACAAATGTTCCAAAGTATTATGTTATAACTCCAAAAGTGGTGAACATTTCCAGTGAACACTGGACTAGAGACTAGCCATTTGAATGTTGTCCTGTTTGGTTGGGAGGTTCTTGCGTGTTTCCCCTTTAAGACGGGGTGCTCTGTGCAGCTGAAGAATTTGCTCTCCTGTCGCTGTGAATGAGGCCCCGGCAGGAGCTTAGTGAGGGGCCCACTGTTTTGTTCTGTTACACATCAATGGGACGTCAAGCAGGGGTTGGGCTTGACAGCCGGGGGATTAAACCCTCTTACCAGAATCTCTTAGCCCCTCCCCTTCGACCCGCACACTCCAACAATAGTCTGAAAGAAACACATTCTTAACTCTTCAAGTACTAAGTTGTAATTTGCAGGTGGTTACAGACCCTGCTGGAGCTGCTAGCTCTGACCAGAAGGCTCATGGAAAAGAAACAAAAATTTGGAAGGGTGTAAATTGTACACCACTGCAGGTCTAAGCCCCCACCACCACCACCACCACCACCCAATACATCCTCCCACCCTAGTCCCACGTACACTACCTACGTCATTAAGTTACATATCAGTCTAACAGGTCACTGATATGAAAACAATGCTAGTGAGTCTTTCGAGTCTCTGAGAAGGTAATGTGTGCTGGTGTGTGTAGTGAAAGCAAAAGGAAAGCAGAGGACTCTTATTTGGAATTGTGAGTTGCATCCTATCAGGGTGTGTAATCCCCCATAATAACTTTCCAAGCCATAAAAGATAGATTGCATGTCGACCGCTTGGGTTTAGCAAAGCTGTGCCTGTGGTTAACAATAGCCAGATGCTCGTGGAGTGCAAGAAGTAATGGTCCTGAGTACTGTAGCGACAACAAACTGTTGTTATTGTCTTCATCCCCTCCTGTCTCACACATCCCCCACACCCCTCTCCACCCCCTCCCATGGCTCTTCAGGAACACTGGTACACAGCCAGGAGGAACAGCGCTGCTGTATGAACCATTTTGCGCACACATGCTCAATCCTGAAAACAAACAACAACAACAACAAAAACAAAGAGAACACAAAAGGGAAGGCAAAAAGTATAAAGTCCGTCCACTGTTCGTAAGAAGCTCTTGCCTGACTCAGGACAGTCTGGATTTGCAGCGACTTGGTCTGTTTGGCGGATTGAGAGTGGCGTGGCCACCAGGTGGCGCTGTATGTAAATTACTAAAGTTGCTATGATGAGGCTGACGACACTTTCTATTTTGGAGGGATTCTTTGCACAGGTGAAGCATTCACTAAGATAGGATTACTGTTTGAGTAAGAGCTATTATTTAGGTTTTCAGGGTTGCAGTGCGGTTTTTAGGAGAACTGTTTAATCTAAATGTTTACTCTGCCTTGTCGGTCTGATGCGCGGTGCGGATGTCGCAAGATTAAAGCATTACAGCACTCATTCATCATTGGAGATGGAGATGTCGAGTAAGGCGTCATAATCCTGGCACTAAAAATCACTTGAGACTGAGACAAAAAAAAAAAAACGAAAAAAACCCAGGCCATGTTAAAAAATATCTACTGAAGAAGCGATGTACGTTTGGAGCTGGAAAGGAGATGTCAAAGAGGGGGCACTTCTCCGTCATGCTGAAATAAAGCTCCCAAGAGGACTGGAGTTCAGAAACTCCATCCTGGTCACGCGGAGAAGAGGTGCAGATGGGTCAGGCCTAAGTCCTCCATTCTAGACCCAGACGGCCGTGCAACCCCAGAATACATCTGGGAAAAGATTCAACAATCTCACCTTGCACGCTTTACACTCATGTACGCTAGACCCTCAGGTTCTTGACTAGGGGTCAGGAAACATGTGCTTCATCCTCTCACAGCTTCATCGCTCTCTCTCACCCAGGTTCGAAACCACCTCGCGTGATATCTGGATTGCATTAGTCAGTGGACAAAGCGCGTTCCTACACATCCAAAACTGGATGCGCCTCAGCGTGCCGCGTTCAGCTTGTGGGTTTCCCTTGTTCTAGAAAAGTTCACTCTAGAAAACAGAACAGTGCAGGAAAACTGGGAATTCCGCTGTTGTCTCTAATTGTGCGCCTGGTCAATAGTGTTTTTGAGAAAGCCTTTGTAAAGTGGCAGCCCTTCAAATGCAGCCAGTTTGCCCCGCCTGTCTCTCTGTCACCAGTAACGGAATACAGATGTGTCATGGGGTAGCAGTTCCAACTCTATTTGTTTTAGCACTGATCGAGTTATTTAAACTGTCTTCAGTGCCCGTGCAGGATCGGGAAGAGACGAGAGGGGCCCGGGAGGGATCGTCTGCGGGTGGCGAGCAAGAGAGAGAGAGAGAGAGAGAGAGAGAGAGAGAGAGAGAGAGAGTGGGCGTGAGTGCAGACACGCGTGTGCTGGTCTGTAGTACCGGACTCTGGCGGTACTGGTAGAGCTGGTGACGGACCTGTGAAAACAGCTCAGAAAAAGGAGGAAACGCACTGTGGAAATAAAGCCAAGCGGGCCAATTTTATACGCCTGCTGTTTGGTTTGGGATGTTTCCCAAAAACAGCTGGGCTTGCTGCTTTTCTAGAGCAAGCCCTGAGCTCTTAACATCTGGACGCTCTGACGGGGAAGTGAGATGCTGCACTGGAATTGTTGTTAAAGGTTCATTTAAACTGGCTATTAGTGCTCAGTGTTGTCAAAGAAAAGCCTTGGTCCTACACTTTTATTATTAAAGCTCAAATGAAGGTGTAATTCCTTCTGAAATGTTTATTTAGCATCCATACTCATCTGAGGTGGAAAAATGCAAAAGCTGCTGGGGTTTGTGAATTCTAGAAACTGTCTAAATGAAAAGGGGGTATTTACCATGGTTTTTATCCCCTCTGCAACATTATACAGAATCTTCGAGGTGCCACTGGGCCGTTTCTGTGAAACATCGTACACAGGGATCAAGGCACCTCTCGGAGGGATTTCACAAACAGCCAACTGTAACCTTCAGAGAATGAAAGAGGAAGGCCGAGGTTCCACTGAAACCGGAGACCAGAGCCTTAGCTGCAGCTGCCAAATGCTCTGCCCTTCTGCTGAACCCTGACCCATGACCTTGTCTGGGTCACCGAACCTTGCATGTGTTACAGACAGCACACGTCTTGACTCTTTCTAGATCATTCCTGATTCCCCCCCCCCTCTCTCGCTCCCTCCTCATCTCTTTGCCAGTTCTATCAAGATATACGAGAGAGAGGGAGGGAGGGAGGGAGGGAGGGAAAGGATCGGGACCTGGCTGGCGTGCGGCAGAAATGTCAGCGAGACATTAAACAGTGAAGGGCTGGGTGTGCTTTCAGCCCAACCTGTTCTCCCTTGCCTTCCTCGCCTGCCAGCCTCTCCCGTGCGCCGCTGTTCGCCGCGTGGCATCCGCCGCTCCTCCATGCCGCTCCTCCACGCCCCGCTGACTTTGCTTACGTATGATTAGGAATTTGTCGGATCGCTTGTTTTTAGACAGAAATCCACATGCTGGCGCCCAACAGGTGGCCCTGGTGCGGGGCGGGCATTGGCGCAACATGGGCGGCCGTCGTGCCAGGAAGTGCAGGTTAGGAAGTTCTTCTCAGAACCTCCAGCGCCCCATTCTCCAGGGATCAGAAGAAATAACTACATGCAAACAGCACAGCAGCGCACGATGTACCAGCAGAGCTGCTCCTATCACACTGTGCTTCTCTTTCTTATACGCTCTCCTCAACAGAGTGCGATTTTCATTCTGCTGCTCACCCTCACTTGAAGTGCTTTTGTATGCATCCTTTAGTACCTGGGCCAAAAGGGCCTTCAGTGCCCTTCAGGCATTTCTTATTAGTGCTGCAGTGTAACATCATAGCTTTCTGTACTGTGTGTATGTGTGTGTGTGTGTGTGCACATGCATGTGCATGTGTGTGTGTATGTGTGTGTGTGTCCATTGTACAACTACTTTGAAACCCATCCAGGACCAGTCTGTCCAGCAGCACTCAAGAGAGGAGGAGACTGGGTGGTGGGGTGCTGGGGTTTTCTGCAATGACCCCCAGAGTAAATGAGACATGAGCAACCCTTATCCCCCCCCCGCAAGGTAAAGCCTCTTTGTCACCGGGCCGTACACAAGCAGCCTGTGTTTATTTTATCCAACGTCTATTTCATTTTTTAACATGCCACTCAAGGCTCCGAGAAGGCGTGTGTGTACCTTCCCTCCCCCCATGTAAACACAGAATATTTCGCCGCCCATTTCTGCCCAGTAAAAAGTTTATATCTGTAATCTGTTAAGTCAGATATTTTAAACAACATCTCGCTGTGTTTATAAATACTGCCGGAGCCCTGTAATGAATTTATGGCAATGTATTTTTTTCCCCACAAGCCGGTATCACTTCAAACATCTCACAAACTACCCAGGAGTGAATCTGGTAAGAATGTTTAGATTTTCCAGAAAAAAATAAAGGACAAAACGAAGAACGTCTATACGGTAACCGTAATCATAGAGTGAAAACTGTCTTTATTAAAATAACATTAAATAAGGGAGCGGTTAGCCTAAACACTTCTGTTCGGAGAATAACGACAGGCTAGTGGTCAGATTCATCATTTCTCTAGCTGTGAGATGAATGCATGTGAACTGTAAGTGATAACTGATGGCAGTGATAAAAACTGACCACACCATTAAACATTAGAATCACAAGACACTCACTCAGTTTTCACACCATGTATCCTACAGATGTCTGACATGACACATAGTTTTCCTAACAAACTTAGTATCTAAATTTCACCTCCTGAGATAATGCACTTATTCACAGTTTAGTTAGTATGAAAACAATTCTGGCTTGTTATTCACCACTACAAATGAATTGTGTCATACATACATACTGTACATATACACAAATATTTGTCATTTCGATATTTCATCAGTAAAAACAACAACACAAGCCAGCACATGTTTGGCTGCAGAAGGGAAGCAGTGGCCTCTCGTATTCCTTCGATAAGAGAGAGCGGTGTGAGACAGTCAAATTGTAGTGTAGAGTGACCGGGGGGGGGTACTTGCTCATAAGAGTGGAAGGCCTGCACACATGGAAAGGCTGCAATTAAGCTGGATTCACCCGAGAACGTGTCTCCGTTGTATCTAAATCAGGCGTGAGTGATGACCGTCAATCTGAGGGTATGTATGGCAGAAGCTTATAAATTTATATGCATTTCTTCAGGCAGACAAGACAGAGAGAGAGAGACAGAGAGAGAGAGAGAGAGACAAAGAGAGAGAGACAGTCCAGGTAAACCCTTTAGAACAGTGTGACATGAACTTATAAGCACAAACTTGTATTTTACAAACTTCCTCATTGTACTGGACCTTCTTAGGTACATCGGTTGGACAGAATTTCATTCATGTCAAAAAAATATAGTCTTTTGCTGCATGCGAAAGTGCGCGAGCGTTTGTGTGCATTCAGCCGTCGAGAAGGACAAAGGTGAACCGATTGATTTGCTGCAGTTGCAGGAATAATGGAGCAATTTCTTTCTTAAATGTTCACGGCCACGTCATTGGAGAACAGTTTGTTCATTTCAATTGCTCTCAGGACTAAAGATGGCTGAAGTGCTGAGGTTCCTCACATAAATCTCTTACTGATGAAATATTATCTTCCCTGTCACTCAGGCACGGAGGCTTACTTGAATCTGACATTAAGTGCCCTTTTTTTGTCAGAGGGAGCAGAAGACAGATAGTGGAAAAGAAGTAACATTTCCAGAGCAACAGATATTGACCATTCCTGGCCAGGCCTTAAACAAGCCGTTTGAACAGTCTACTATCTCTGCTTCGTCCATCCAGGAGAGCCATAAAGTAAACGTAACTGACACAGAGGCAGTAAATTTCCCCCCATTATTTGTTGGCCATAGAAGAAAATTACATATCACACTGTATGTGTGGACACTAGAGAAATAGAGAGAGAGAGAGAGAGAGAGAGAGATACCAAGAAAGAAAGTGATGACCCAAAGGACGAGAAGGATAGACGGAGAGAGGAAGATTGGTATCTCTTTGGCTACCACAGTACATTTGCCGTGTTAGGTTACTGCTGAAACACTGGTCTTTTTTGTTGTTTGGCTCTTTGTGGGTAGCGAGAAACTCGGCGGCTGGAGCAGTTAGTGTGCCCACCCTCCGCCCCTCTCCAACCTCTCTCCTCTCCCACTAATCTCTCCATATTACCTTCCAGGATGGCTGTGCTGTTTTAATATCTGTCACAGCCTTCCTGGATTTTATGACCATGCTTCCTCCCCTTTCATTTGTCGTCTTTTTGTTTGACTAGCCTGTCTCGCTCTTTTGTATAATTCTTTGTCTTTGTTTGATAGGAGAAATAAGAGTGATTTTAGACCTGTGGTGTGTCTCTGCTCTCTCCCTCCCTCCCACCGCCCCCCCCCCCTCTCTCTTCCTCTCTCTCCCTCTCCTTCTCCACCAATCCTGTGTGTGTGCGTCCTCTCTGCTTGGTGAGTGCGCCGGTTCTCCGCCGACAGCTGATGTAAACACTCTGATTACAGCCCGAGCGGGTGTTGCTGTGCTGTGCTCTTGCCGGGACGCACCTGTGTTTCATTGGTAACGGCATAGCAACCGGTCCATCAACAGAAAGGAGGAGATCTATTAGGTCTAATGAGGCCTTGCTGGGGGACCCATTGATTTTCTCTGCAGTGGTATGACGGCTTGTGATTACATTTTCAAGTCAGTGAAACGAACTCTAACATCTCGAACAATACCACAAACTCCTCGCTGTTAAGTTGCCACTGTGATGCTACCTCAGAAGAATTCTCCCAGCATATATGTTGATTCTTAAGAGTTCTGACACTCAGTCTTGCCTCAGTGTTTGTGTATCAGACTGAGTGAAGGTGCGGTATAGCTCAACTTTGACCTAAAGCCATTCTTATTTAAATGTAACTCATGTGGTTTTAGTGCACTTCTTTCCTTAGAAACTTTCAGAAACATTCACCACTACATTTATTAATTCTTTGATTATGAATATCCTACAAGACTTACCAGACTACCATGTCTGTCTTTCAGCCAGTCTTACTGTTCGGTTTCACTGCCCAGAAACATTTCAGAGTAGGACATGGTGTTTTTTTGTGACTCGGTTATTTTACAAACCCTCCCTCCCCCCTCACTTGTTTTTAGCATTGTATGCGCTAGCATAGTTCAAAAAAATCACATCTTGTTGAGATTCAAAGCTTTGCCTTGTTATTGTTGAAAAAGCTGAAAGGCCAAAGCAGAACTAATTCGATATGCCCTTGTTAGCGAAGGCCTTCTGACAGAGTGTTTGTACCTTGGAAAAGCTCCATGGAATTGTGTTCCACCATTTAAGCGTAGCTCTTGTCATTTTGATGCTTGCTTTTATGTCCTGGACATATTATTTTGTTATTATCAACCAAAAATAGCGAAAGCTCCTGTTTCAAGCCGCTCACAAATTGAATATTGTATTTAAAAGTCAATTTCATTGAGGAGATTACGCAAATCAGCCACTCTCTGTTTCCACCGGGCACCCTCCACCTTGATGTGTCTCTTAATTTACTGTGGTTTACTCTATTCATTTGCCAGTGCCCCTCCAGAGATCTTTTCATGCTTCAGCGCTTGCTTATGCACTTTCCTGCGCATGGTTACGGTATTTGTGTTCATTCTTTTTGCGCCCGCCGCAGTCAAAATCCAACCCTAAAAGCAATTATCCCCTCGACGTTTAATGTGCTCAACCAAGGTGAATTTTATTTCAGCATGACAAGCTGAAAACCTCAAACATGGCCATCGCTTAGAGTGCAGTTCAACTGTAACGAGGACCCGCAAGTATCGCCCCCCCCCCCCACAAACCCT
>JAOXYF010000019.1:1965990-2001544 GCA_028565775.1 Sternarchorhynchus goeldii
ATAGAGAGAGAGAGAGAGAGAGAGAGAGAGAGAGAGAGAGAGAGAGAGAGAGAGAGAGAGAGAGAGAGAGAGAGTGATCTTTTCATTGTAATCTCTTTACAGACACACCCAGAAGGTGGTAAAGACCTTTTGCCTGTTCCTCGCATGTCAACTGAGACCTTGATAAGAAACACACACACACACACACACACACACACACACACACACACACACACACACACACACAGAAGTCGGAGGGAAGTGGGGTGACAGCAGGGCTCGGAAATGGGGAGGACTCATCGGCCGGTGTGCTTCTGCAAGCATGCCTTCCTCCACACACCCCATTCAGGAGACAGAGATATGAAGGTACAGAAGAAAAAGTCTGTGTGTCATGTCAAACCCCCCCCCCAACAATGGTGTGTGGTGAGCGTGTGTGGGGGGGGGTTGGGGTTACGGGACAGTCTGTGAAAGGAAGGCGAATGTCAACTGTCAGTCTCTCTCTGATGTCAAAATCAGTGGAAACCATCAAACTCCTGTGTCCTGAGAGAGAGAGAGAGAGACAGACAGACAGAGAGACAGAGAGAGAGAGAGAAATGGAGACGGAGAGAGCCGGAGAACAATGGGAGAAAAGTCTTGATACATGTCTGAGATGTGCTGGAGTGTTTGATATTTGGCGAGAACTGTCACGGGCTCTTTCTGTCTCTGACCCCTTTGTGAAGTCTTTCTCAGTCAACATCCAACATGTCCTGAAAAAGTGTGATATATGTTCCTTTATTATTTAAAACAGAATCACTGAAAAATAAACCAAAATAAACAAATCAATTAATTTAAAACAGCATTTAAAATCAAAGCCCTGTTTTTTCACCATTACTGGATCTGTTACTAGCATTGGTCATAAAAATGCTGTTGAGATGAACAGATTTATTTAATGTATCATTGAGAATAAATAAATCTCATCCTGGATCTCTGCCTCTCTATGCTCATCTGTCTCTATGCTCATCTCTGTCTCTACATTCATCTCTGTCTCTCTTCGCTCATCTCTATCTCTCTACACTTATCTGTCTCTATGCTTATCTCTGTCTATGCTCATCTCTGTCTCTCTTTGCTCATCTTTATCTCTCTATGCTCATCTCTGTCTCTCTACGCTCATCTCTGTCTCTCTGTGCTCCAGGCAAAGAGCTCTTCTCTGCTGGAACGTGGCCTCTGTAGTTTGATGGATCACCAGTGTTCAGGTGGGCACATGCGCTGGCTACATACCTGGAGGAGGTGAGGAAACAGCACCCTCTGTCCTGAGCCCATGTGACCCGTGAAGCAGGGATATCCTGCCTGCGCTGGCCCGTCTCAGTTGGCTCCGCCTCTCTGTCCCATCTGCAGCTTTTCTATTCCTTCCTCCTCTTTTCTGACATTTCTCTCACTCTTTTTGGTTCCTTCTATTTCTCTTTCTTTCCCTTTTTTCCTCTCTCTGTCTCTATTCCTATCTCTCTATTTCTCTCTCTAACTCTCTTTATATATCCAACACACACACACACACACACACACACACACACACACTTTTCTTTCAGTCTTTTAGTTTCTCCACTTATGGCCCCTCTTTCCTCCCTCTTTCATTCTAGACTCTCTCTCACACGTACTTGACCACCCCCTCCCCCCACAGCCCCCTGGCCCAAGGTCGGCACGGTCGAGACCTCCAGCCAGCAGGTGGCCTCTCCTCCCCCAGGCAGTGAGTCACTGTTTGTTCCACTAGCACCCCTCACCCAACATTGCTACCCAGAGGCCTGTCCTACCCCCACCCACACCCCCACAGGCAATCTCCTCCCGACCCTCCACTCCACCCTCTGTCCGACCCCTTCACATTTGTACTGTAAATCTCACTTTGCTTACACATGTCTCGGTGCTCAGGAGAAGGAAATGTTAGCATCCAGACACAAGCAGAAGCTTTTATTTCATTCGTTTGATCAGAGAATATTTTACTAAGTCAAATGACTGTGTTTCATTAAAAATACCTTATTACTAAAAACAAGTTATTATATGGATAATACAAGCAAAATTAATTACAGTTTGTAATAGATTCTCATGGAATATAGAAACAGTTTAATGCCTACCCATGCATATAACTTGAATACAATGGAAATTTAATTATGTAATCGTCCAGATTGTATGGATATGCCCTGGGTGTTTAACATTCATCTAAACAAAAAGCAAGTTGAAGCTTTAAAACAATCACAAGCAAGGATACCGATTAGTGCATATCCATCCACGCCCCTCTATACCCCTCCATACCCCTCTATACCCCTCTATACCCCTCCATACCCCTCTATACCCCTCTATACCACTCATCAGCTCAGACAGGACCCATCCTCTTCCTCAGGAGGAGCTGGGGAGAGAAAGCTTGCTTCCTCTCAGGCCTGTAGCATCCACTTTACCACTCTTATCTGGAAGACATGAGAACAATCACAACTCTAGTTTTAGTTACCCTCTTTCTCCTCCCCACAGGCGGGCAAGTAGCAAGCTGAGTACACGAAAAATAAATAAATAATTGCAGTATATATCATAACGCCGGAGGTTGTCAAAGTTGAAAGATAAACCTGTTAATTTCTCATGGACATTCTTCCTAATCTGTGTCCACAGTCCTTTGGCATTAGAGCAGGAGAATGATGGGAATTAATTAAAAAGGCCTTGACGATTTCTCTGCACTGTTGTAAAAGTGGAAGAATTAAATATTGCACAGGCATATTAGGATATGATATCACTTCAAATTATGAACCGGGCTGCGTTCATAAGCTTGTGTGATTCAGATCATCAAGCTGGTATTTACTCATATGTCTGACTTTAATGTAGCAGTTGAAAGTCAACATTTGGCTTTTTTTAAAGCATGACACCAAAATGTCCCTGAAACTTTTCCTGTCCTGAATTTATAGTTGGTTGGCTTGCATGTAGCCCACACCTCATTAGTTTGAGCACAGCCCCTGGAAGTCCCTATAGTGCTTGTAAGAGTGTGAGCGTGTAAGAGTGAGACAGTGTAAGAGTGTGACAGTGTAAGAGTGAGACAGTGTAAGTGTGAGAGCTTGAGAGTGTGAGAATGTAACAGTGTGACAACTTGAGAGTGTGACAGTAAGAATGTGAGTGTGAGAGTGTAAGCATGAAAGAGTGAGCATGTGAGTGTGAGAATGTGAGAATGTAAGAATGTGAGTGTGCGGCATGGTAGCAGGACACAGCACTTTAGAAACCTGCACATTGCTTAACTGTGGAGAGCAACAAAAACTCCTGAATACTGTTTATACCACCTTTCATCTTAAAAGAAAGAGCACTAACTGTCAACAAACTGGGACTAAGAAGCTCCACGCCACCATACCACAAAGCAAGTACACACACACACACACATGCACACACACACACACACACACACACACACATACACACGCACACACACACACACACACATGCACACACACACACACACACACGCACGCACACACACCTGTCTGCAAAGGTTAATAATGATAGTAATTAGCCGTATCTATTTACCCCATACATAACGCACAGAGGAGCAGGGCGCCACTTGTCCATGTAAGGTGAAAACTTGTCCTTGTTTACATTGATTTTCTGAACCGCTGGGGAGCGTGAGTGAGCAGATATAGTTTTCCCTTTATTAAGTCAGAAATATAACTAAAGAAAGAGTGAGGTGAAAGTGCCCAATCTGGAGTGACTCAGTAAATGCTTTTGCCATAACACCCCCACGAACATGATTTTTGTAAACTTGTACTGGGCAATCATGCTGTGGCTTCGAGAAGAGCAGGCTACAAGTACTCGTTCTGCGCTCCACTAGCGAATGGCTCCAAGCTCAACATTTTTGTTCTGTGAACGCTTGACAGAACGCTATCTCAAGGCAAAGAGCTTTTTATGCAAAAAATTCTTGTCTGGGTCCGCTGGTGTCGCGTCAGTTATGGGGAACACGACACTTGTGTGTCTAGAGCACTTGCCTTTTGCTTATTTGGGTTTGGTGTAAGTTACTATGGAAAAATGTGGGGGAGAAAAACAACATTTGCTCTGCAAACAGCCTATAAACATCTGCTCTGCCTTTTATGGGATTGTTTAGATAGACGCTCAGAGAAAATAAACATTCTCGAGGAGCTTGTGTCTCGTTCACTGTTTTTTTTTTTTAATAGAACCAATGCTACTACTGGCTATCATTGCAAATTGCAAGTCTTCAGTCTGAAGCGTGAAGCGGCCTTTTTTGGGCACTTCTCTTTTATGCCCCGCCCCAATCTAATGACCCCTCCCCCTTTCTTATTTACTCTTAAAAACACCGAATTCACCTTTTCTCCCTCTGCTCACTGTCAAAGGTATGACTGAGTATATTTCAGTCGTTCATGAAGTCATATATGTTGACCATAATCGTACACACAGCCAACGACACGTGCACGGCGGTACCTTCAAGGAAACACACCGCGTACACAAATATGATTTAGCGCAGTGGGGTAAGATAAATCATAGGGGAGGTCGTCTGTTCATTTGAACCGGGAGCCATTATTTGAATCCATCAGCCATATTTATATCGGTGGCGACCGGACCTTTGGCCATGCGATCACAGCTGCACAAGAGAGCTAATTATTGGCACAGAGTTGTTCATAAATACTCAACACGCGGAAAACAAACAACGATTATTGGAGGGAGGGGGGGGTGTTAGTCCCCCTCCCTCTGTCCTTTGGTCGTCCCACTCTGGTGTGCTTTTAAGTGCATCACGCGAGAGGACCAGATGGAACAGCAAGCTGTCGCTAAGACATGACGCCGTATCCGTGCTCTGCCAGCGAGTCCCCCGGTGTCATTACAGAGGGTTACCGCTGCTTGTAAAAGCCTTGTTAACACAAAGCCCCGTTCAGATGTTAATTGTCTAATTGACTAATTAATTTTTCTATAAAGGCAAGTGGAGGGAAAAAAGTGCACGCTAATTGAAACTGACTACTGGTTTAATTACGAACCAAAAAATGGGGGGGGGGGACTCTGGCCAATATTGCAGAGTAACGGCTAAGGTTGAAATTATAGAAACACTGAACATATTTTTTTTATTTATCCACATTAGTTTTTTAATTTTTTTTAATTGCTTAATTATTTATTAAAAAAAACAATCTGTTTTGACCATTTAGACATACAGTATATGCTTACAGCATACACATGTTACAGCACCCATGTCACAGCACTAATGTTACAGCACTAATGTTACAGCACTAATGTTACAGTGCTAATGTTACAGCACTAATGTTACAGCACTAATGTTACAGTGCTAATGTTACAGCGCTAATGTTACAGCACATTGCAATTCTGCAATACTTTGTTTTGGACATTTTGTGCATGAATTACTATGTTTAAGGGGAGGGAGAGAGAAAGAGAAAGGTGGAGAGAGAAGAAGTGAGAGCAAGAGAGAGAAAAGTGGAAGAGGGAGATGGAGAGAGAGTGCAATAAAGACAAGTAGACAGAGAGAGAGAGAGAGAGAGAGGGTAAGGGAGAGATGGACGGTGCCCTATTTAATTACCTACCTTTAACTCTGTTTGTAATATCTGTTGATTTATTGAGCAAGACACAAAAAAGACGAGGAAAAAAATGAAATGTAAGGAGGTTGACAACACAGGCGATGTTGTGTGGAGAGACGTCTGCAGATTCAATTTGGTTCGCCACCGCGCTAAAAGACCACCACAAATTAAATCCTCCATCTAGGAAGAGCCTAATGAACGGAATTAACAATGATGCAAGCTTTATATTGAGGTATATGTATTCTTGGCATGCTTTCGCCATGCGCCCATGTTCTATGTGCCCCCGAGCTTGAAGAGAAGGGAAAAAGGGCCATTTTTAATCAAGAAATCCATTCCGCTTTTCACCGAGAGCCCACCCCCTCCCCAGCTCCCTCCTGTCTCTGGGTTCAGAGGGAAGAACTCACCCAGCAGCAGTCAAACAAAAACATCTTGTTCTGCTCTAAATTGCTTCGTATGCATGTTAATTGCGGAGAAATCCCTGCAGTATATCCCCAGCCCCAGACACACACTGAGCCCAATCTAAAGGCGATTACCACAGCCGAGAGTGTGGGAAGATTCGGAGGTTATCGGTTTTTGTTAGTTAATTGTAAAACTGATAATATCGCCATAGGCTCGTCAAACGTGAGTGGGCATTTCGGGCAAATTAGACACATAATCGCGGATCTTCAAGACCCTGAGCTAAAGAAAGATCTTAAGCCACGGAAGTTTTGGAGTTAACAAGGCTGATTTTGTTTTAGGTTACGCGGCTTATCCCATTATTGAGACAAGCTTAATTTCAGCCATTATTGGATTGTAGGTTAGATTTCAGCAGAATTATATTTGTCTCCAATTTATTTGTTTTTAATTATTGCTGTATTAAGAATCGTCTAATGAGCGCAAAGGAGGAACATTATCAGAAGAAATCCTGATGACAACCGTTTAACTAACTGTAACAGTGAAATGACTTGCAATGTGAACATGAAGGCAGAAATTTCTTTCTCGGTGCAGTTTTAAGATCTAGAAACAAATCGGTTTTTTAGATCCTGAGATTTTTTACATTTTATTTAGGCAGCGTAGGGTCCTCTAGAGCACCTCGGCAGCGCCGGTTGGCGATGTAAATGCGCCTTTAAAACCTGGCAGCCCGGGCGAACGTAAATGGGATGACCTGAACGTGCGGCGTGCGGAACAAGTTCAGGTGTGGAGAATCCAGCAAGCTGTCAACCAGTATCCTCCTGTCTACTTTCCTTACTGTACGTGCAAAAATTCCTGTCATCAAGCAAAGCTTCACTTTTGACGTTCGTCATTCTAAAGCTGCATTTCCAGAAACATCCTGAATGGTAGGCTTAGATTAATTCTAGCTTTTTTTTTCCAGCGCTAACAGCTCCTTGCAGTACGTCTGGCCTCAGTGTGTAGTTCTTGTGCGTCTTTTATTTGTCTTTTTTTTGTATGAGCAAAACAATTGCTTATTTACAGCGGCGTTCCTTATCACCCCCAATACCCACACCACCCTCCCGAGGGAAAAACGTACCTCGCTAACACGCAAAACATGTGGCAAATTAAAACGGCGGCCTTATCTGATCAGCCTCACCCGCTCCCCCTTAACAATCACATTAAAGATACCCACTCGTCTCGACGGGCGAAATTACGAGCTAAACAGCGACATCACTCATCCAAAGTGAGAAACGAGGAATCTTTAAAGAGGAAAATCTGCATTTTTCTTATACTGCCCCCCATGCTTTTGCATTCCTCTTCAATTAGAGATATTTATGGCCCTGCTCAGGAACATGGACGATGCCGGATGCCTCCGGTTTGGCTGGAGAAACACTCACGTTTGGTTGGCATGGCGACGCATGACAACTGTGGATTTATGGTGGCCCCAGAGGACAATTTGGGAGGCCTTGATTCGCAGCTTTCTTCAATGTGAATGAAGTCCCCTCTCACCACTCGTATACATTCTCTTCCCTTCCAACCCACCCACCACACACACACACACACACACACACACATACACACTTATGTGTTGCCCCCACTCATTTAGACAAGGGTCAGCCCCAAAACATCACTACTTACGTATTATTAGTCAGAATCCTCAGGCAAAACACACTATGAACACTACAAAACACACACACACACACACACACACACACACACACACGGGGCACAGTTCAGAGAGCCTCGAGCCATCATTTCCCATGAGCACCACTATGCTGCATGCGTGTGTGTTTTCAGATGTGAAGGAAATGCATATCCTGACGCACCGTAATGAGGTCACTGTCTAAGGATGTCTGGTCTTAGTGTTCTTCCTGCCTCTTTCAGAGAACAGGTCATCTCCGTGGCAACGCTGGGATTCCCCTGTCTCTTCCTCTGTCCTTCTCTCAAACACAGAGAGGGATTCAGAGACTCGCAGACCCTGACGCTTTTCCATCAGCCAGATGCCAGTCCTTTCTGAGGCGGGGGTGGGGTGGGAGTGGGGGGTTGGTGCTGGAGCTATTGCTTCTTTTGGCCCCATGTTTCTTTCCACTTGTTTGTCTTGTCTTGTTTTGGTGACCTCCCTCCATAAATCCGTCCCTTCACCCCTCTCAGCGTTCTGGTCACTTCACTCATGTTTTGCTCATGGCTGCCCTCTCTCGCTCTCGGCCCCCCCGGCGAACGTCGTGGTCGACATGACATCTGAGAGGATGTGGCTTCACACGCTGCGGCCGTGGGGTGAGGATGAGGAGGGGCTGGGGGTGTCTTCAGTCCGCCAGCACAGACTCCGCCTTGTGCTCCTGAACCACAGGCCTGGAGGCCCTGCAACCTACTGAACACCCTCAGAGTGTGATGGAATGAGGGAGAGAAGCGGTGAGGAGGGGGGGGGTGGGGTGAAGGGGGTGAGGGAGAATAGAAAACAAGGAGAGAACGAGGGAATGACAGAGATGGTGCATTTGTAACTGTGAAATGTGTAAAAATGAAAACCTGCCCCATATCATTCAGATTTCCTTGCTCTGAAATTGGCTTATCATCGCCATTATCACACATCAAAAACAATAAAGCCGGTAATAATCAGCTCACAACAGTTTCTGTGGGATTCCTTATGTTTTGTGTTTAGTGCATTCATACTCCTGATCCACTGGAATTCTATTTTCAATTGTTGCGAAACGAATACATTTAAAGGCCCGTATTACACAGGAACATAAAGGAGAGCATGGACTCCTTGAGACATGTAACCCCAAAGAGATTGGACAGCAAAGATAACATATCATGTACTGCTTTGGGGAAAGAACACAGTAATCCAATAAAGTCACGTGGCTCACTATTACAACGCAACATTTTAAAAAACATCTTCCTTTTATCGTCTCTTTCCACACCTTGCTGGGTTTCAAACATACCCAAAATGAGCTTACATGCATTCTGTTAATATCACATCATGTGTTTGCGTATTCATGTAACATATATGTGCAGTTTAATTTGAGCAGACAGCCAGGGTGAGCATAGTGATGTGATGGGCTGGCAGTGAATACCAATCTAGGGGTCTGTTCCTGCACGAACATTAATTCCAGCCCATATTTTCATCTTATTAGTGTCCAGTTATACCCAGGACTAATTGAACATTAAATATAAAGAAAGTTGATGAAAATGTCCTTTATCCCTGTTAAACTGTGCCTGAGACTGCATGTATTAAAGGGAATTAATCAGCGGTTGTACTCAACTCTGAGGGAGAGAGACGAATGCATGCATCTCTCTTCTTCTTTTAAGGCAAAAAATTACAGAATTCTTCTTTTTCTTCTTCTTTTTCCATGGCTGGGTGAATAACAGAGCCCTCATTGTCCTGCTGTTCCCTGAATCCCAGCAATCTCAAAAGGGAAAAAAAAAGTTTCTCAAGTTCTTGTCAAGCCTCCTTCTGTATCAAGTTTAGTTGATGTCAGGCCTGATGATTCCAGGTCAAGTGCTGGATCCTGAGTTCTGAATCTTCAACTGGAAGCTCCCTGTCTTCAGTGGCTACCTGTGTGATCACAATCCACAACCATCTTGCTTTTCTGACTAGTATTATTTTTAAAATGCTACGTTCTGGACGAATCGATCATTTGTGTGAGTTGTGCTCTGTATATTCTGTTGTTTTAATTCTTTATTCCATTACATACATTAAAATTCTGTAAAAACTAATTTGGCAACGGCAAATAATAAATTACATGCTGAAGAAAGTTTGTTCCAAACACAGCAGGTGTCTTTCTTCTGTCTCGAGATTATGGGCGATCTGGAATCTCTTTAGTATGGTCACAAAAGCCTTAGTCAGACGTTACCGCCACATTTGGCCTTCAGAGAACCACAGCCACAAGAGCCTGGGGTTATGATAATAGTAGCAAAGGCCAGAAAGGAAACAATGGTCAAGCAATTTCATTGAGATGAAAGGATGAGGAGGAAGAATTAAAAAAGAGGATCAGAATATTATATCCTTCTTAGGCCTCTGAAGGCTTCTCTCCTCCACGGTTGCTCATTAAAGCCCCAGGATTGAGTCTGTATAAGTGGTGTTTAAAAAAAACATTTAAGAAGAACCCAAAGAAACAATATGTGGCCAAAAAGACAATAAATAAGATTTCAGCTGCATATTTGTAATTTAACATCAAAAGACCCTCCAATATAGACCTCTAGCTGCTGTACTTTAATGAACAGCCCTCCCCCTCCCCCCTTAATCACATTCAAATTGGTTAGTGTTCAGAAAATAGAAATATGTATTAGATAGCAATAAATTTTCATCATTGGCTAAGCCTGCTGCTTAATTGTCCTGTCCCAGGGCTTTGAAATTTCATTGTTCGTTAGGTGCTTAAGTCCCCCATCTCATTTTGTCTCTGTGACATTAGAGCTGTGGGCTCTAATACTCTAATAATTTGAATGGGGATTTGCATGATAGAGCGGGGAGCATTAAAATATAGGGGGGGAATGGGGAGAAAAGAGGGAAACAGCTCCCTTCACTTCAAAAGTCACTTTGTTCAAAGTCAAATCGCAATATTTAAAAAATGCATCGTTTTTTTCCTCTCGGGTTTTGGACATCAGAGCTTTTGGTCTCTTCCTCTTTTCCACTGTCTTGTCTTTGTTTTTCTGCAGGCACGTCAGCGTCCAGTGGTGAACTGTAGACAGAACTTTTACCAATGAGCACAGAGCCCAGCTGTTCTGATTCGGGCATCTCCTGCCCTCTCTAAAGGCTGATTTTTTCCAATTTGAGTTTATTGTTTTCCCAGAAAGCCAATTTGCCCCCACCCCCCCCCCGTCCATTTTTGTTTTGGGCAGATCTGCTGTATGTATAAAGCATTGTGACTGACGTGTGCTGCGCCCTGACCAATAAAACTGCGTAACTGTGAAAGCATTCAATTGGGTCATCAGCGCCAAAGAAAAGGCCATTAGAGGGAAAAATGTGAGGAATTGTGTTGTGTTTTTGCTTGGTTTTTTTTGCTTTTTTTTTCTCTTGGCGGTTTTTTGCTTCCTGTGTGTTTTTTGGAGGGCGAGCCAGCAACATGAGGCAGGAACAACAATAGAGAGGAACAAAACAGCAAGCAGTTGTTAGTTCAATGGGCAAAGTGCCATCGGCATGCTTTGGGTCTTCCACACTGCCTGAGCTGAGATACAGGCAAACAGTGAGAGGGAGCAAGAACCGGAAGAAGAACACTGTACCGATCACAGCAGGAGGCAGGCTTCTCTCTTCCTGCCTCTCTCTCTCTCTCTCTCTTCTTTCACCAATTCAATAATTTTTCATAATTAGACAGTCTAAGAGCACCCTGGCTTGTCTTAGTATTTTCCAGTGGGTTGGATTCATTTTAGTGGAGAATCAGCATCTGGATAAAAAATAGCAGTAACATCCAATTGCTAAATGAATGATTAAAATGATAATTAAAAGAGAAATTATTAATTAAGGAAAAGAAACGAACATTACCCAACTTAAGACAAAAGCACGACCTGTCTCAAGCCAGCCAAGCAAAGATGGCAGGCTTTTGTGAGATTTACTAAATTAATGTATTATCTTTTAGTGCCCTTCAACTGCAAATTAAACAGCAGTCCTGGCTATTGTGTGAGTGAAAAGTCATTCCTTGAGGCACTTCTGAAGCTGTCACTCAGCAGTAATAAAGAAAGAGAGAGATATAGTGTGAGAGAGAGAGAGAGAGAGAGAGAGAGAAGGAAAAAGACAAGAACACACGCTAGAAGTTCTCAAAGGAGGGTTGTCTTGCTTTCAGTGTGTGATCATCTGATAAAAGGATACATAGCAAGAGAAATAGCCATACTCCATTAGCTTTCATTAGCTACTAAGTGATCACAAGTAGCTCCTTTAGAATGTGTTACATACAGTTTGTTTAATACATTTGTGACTTTACAAAACAAAATCCCCTGCAGTTTAGATGAATCATGTTCTAAATGACAATCTACTGGAACACTGGATTATAACCAGGATTTAAAAACTGATGCTGTACAAACTGTACATCTGTCAAAATACAATTATACCGAAGTAGAAATTAGTTTCTTCGGGGTTTGTGGTTTTCTTACATCCCATCTTCCTACCAGAGTGGCACAAACTGTTATTTGGGAATGACGTTCCAGTAAATTGGCTGACTTATTGACTAGGGCCACTCCAGGAGCATGATTCCTGCACAGTGTTCCTACCCATTAGATGCTGTCAGTTTTACCTTTCCCACTGTGAGTGAGCCCTGCAGGTAGAATGATTTTCTTTAGTTTTCTTTATCTCAATTCTTTCCTGCCCATCAGGAAATAAATCACACACACACACACACACACACACACACACACACACACACACACACACACACACACACTTTTTTTCTGTTTCTTCCTTTTCAACAAACATTTCTCATCTACACCTTTTGAAATACCAAGGAAGTTTTTGCTGTCCCCTTTTCATTAAAACAACTAAGTGAGAGGAGGCAGTTGGTGCAGAGACACACTGTTTCTACATTTGCTGACAAACACAAAATCCCCTTTAATGTATTAGAGTTATGCTCTAAATCTATAGTAACACTGGGTTATGGCTAGAATTTGAACATCTGTCATAAAGCAATTATACAGAAGCCGACATTTGTTTCTTCCTTGGTTTCGAAGCAACAAAATGATTGTAGTCACTGAAATACTGTTTAACTGGTATACTATTTAAGAGGCTGTGGTATTTCTTTAATCTGTGGGAGCCTGTTGTAAGAATTCCTGCGATTTCAGGTTGCTCTGGGATCTGAGCTGTTTCAAAGAGTTCCTTGTGTAACTGGCACGGGCATCCTGACTGCCTCTCCACGCTGGCATCTGTTCTAATTCCCAACAGTGGCCCATTCATTTTACACCGACATTGTATTCATTTTAGCAACAACCTCCTTCGCACACGGTAACACCTTCCCATACACCAGTCATCCGTCCCCCATTGCCCAGTGCTTAATATGACTATTTCCGGTAGGGCACCAAAGTCATTCTCTCGGCATCGTTTACTGTGGCGCGTGCAAGCACTGCTTGATCTCGTTTTTCATCTCTTTAAAAATCCGCCGTCAGCGCGTGCTCTGAAGAACCACAGCCGTGTCTCTGTGCTCTGAAGAACCACAGCTTTTGTAACGGATCAGTCGCGCATGTGTTCCGCTAGCACTCGAGTCTCATTTATAAATTTCGGGAGTTATTATTTGTTTTGCAGCTCTCTTCCTTATTAGTCCATTTTGCAGAACCAAATGTCATATCCTGGCAAATAAAATCCCGATTCTGTTTTTTTTTCCCCGCTTTGAGGTCGCGCTTGCTTTATTGCCGGGGTCTGCGATAATGAGCTTGCGCCGAATGACCCTGCTGGGTGCACGCGTAAGAGGAGGGCACGGCAGAACGGCCAAAACACGGGAAAAACAACAACAAGCGCTCCCCTTCGGCACAGTGTGTGCCGCGGCTTCACGCGGTCGCTTTATGAGATAAACACCTCTCTGTTAGATGGCGTGAATAAGCACGTAATTAAAAGCAGTTTGGGAGGCAGTGGTAATTGCGCCTTGTTAAATCGCACTTTTATGGCTCATGCGGAGGAGGCGATTGGAACGGTCTGATGAGAAAACGTGGCCGTGCGGTTTGCGTGCGCGCAGGATATCCTCTGAACTGAGGAATCTCATATAGCCGAGATTTTTTGCCTCTTTTCATTCTCCATGTACTTCCCTTAATGTTTAGGATTTCTGTATTTAAAAGGCAAAAGGCTTTTCTTTTACACAACGGTCTGAATGCCAACATGTCTCAACCAGGCCTGCAGGCCTGCTTATCCCAGAGAACGCCATCCTTCCGAACCCTAGCCATCTCCCAAACGCTAACCCCTCCCAATATATTTAAATTTCCAGTGCCCGTCATTAATATGCATAAGGCATAATGTATCTAAATAATGCTGAAACATGGTGATAAGACAGAATAAGAAAATGTCTTGAAATGTCAGATTGGAAGATGAGAATTGTGATCTTGTCATTTAGGAACAGATTAATGTGCAGTCGTAATTAATGCAGTACGAACATGTGACCCGCACATGCATTCGCCAATCAAATGAAAGTTAACAGAGAGAGTGGAGATGGACAGGGTCAGGGGTAAATTTACTTAGGTAGCGTTGCTACATCACTTTTCTCCGTCTCTCTTATTTGAAATGGGAGATGAAAACTGATTTCTGGCACCAGATACACTTGCTTTAGCTTAGAGAAATAAATAATTCAGCGCCCACTTTACAAGCGGTGTGCGAGCGAGCGCAGGACCTCGCCGGGGTGTACAAACGGCCTGTTTGCGGTTCTCTGTCTTGTCCGTTTGGGTAACAGCAGTTAGAACCGCTTTACCACACAAGTTTAAAGCACTGAAATTAATTATGCCTGTTTCAGTCTCATTAAAAACCCTATTCTGTGATTCGTGCATAATTTTACTGTAAACAAAATTGTGTCGCAACCCCATATTTCAAATGAAGCTTAATGAGCATAACTGGGACCAGTAATACTCTTGAATATGCAACAGCATGCATCTGAATTTTACTATAGCAGGCGACCAGTTATTAGCATGCTAATGGGTCACGTAAGACAGAGGCCTTAAATCTCATCTGCGTGATCGCTGATTTAGAAGCAGAAAGGTTTAAATACATCGTGGCATGTCAATGCGCAATAAAAACGTTCTTGCACTGTGCCACTTCTGCATTATAAACAGGTATACAATAAACAATTTTACAAACCATTGGGCTTTAATATTTCATAGAAGGTACTTTGTCAAGAAGTCATGTCAAATCTCTCTCTCTCTCTCTCTCTCTCTCATGGGGAACGCAGAAATGCATCTGCAGAGTTTCTAGGTCTATGTATGTATCAGGCAATTGAGACAGGCATCACTTAAATGTTATGGTTAATTTTTGTTTGTGTGTTTGTTTACCACTATTATACTGTAAGACACAGCGGAGCCTCTAAAAACCCACACTGGTCTACCCATCTCCATCCAGCTGGGTTATACAGGACCATGAAGAAGGCCTGCTTCTGTAGATTTATACTCACCGTATGTGGGAGACATCAGAAAATATTTGCTGTCTTGCAATTTTGTATTGGCAATATATGCAAGCGTTTAAACTGCATTAGACATCAGGCATTAAAAGAAACCAAATGTAAGCCGTCCTGCCAGGTATCATAACATATCTGAGTACCTAATTACTCCTCCCATGCTGTCTTAATACCATCTATAGATGTGATACTGACAGTCTGCACTTTATCATACAACAGGATATGACATTGCTCTAGTTTACATTCCTTTTCAAACATTCATATACACTGACAGACCTTGAGCTGTCATAGTTGGGGAGATATAGTCTTACATTTGAATTGGAGGTCTCTAAGGAAATGAGTTCTTGAGAGGCCACATTTGTTTTGTACCACTGTGGAAAAGACAAAAAAAAAAAAAAAAAAATTCACGGCCTCTCTCCAAAATAAAAGCCCTACCCAGACATCAGGGAGCAAATGGTATGTTATCTGCAACAGGCAATGAAATGTTTGAGTTTGAAATGTGTTTAGTTTGCTTCCAAATAAAATAGGACTGTAGATTACGGGATTATGACTTTACTGTGACTTTCACAGTATTTCTTACTGAGTGAGACAGACAAAAGAATGAGTGGGGAAGATAAAATAATGATTAATCCACGATGCAGAGTTGTGCTTTAATTACATTCAGCCAGGCAGTAATGAAGTGTAATCCAGCCATTTTATGACCAATCTTTTTGTACTATGACCAGTAGTCCAATCTGCAGTTATCTTAAACTAACCTTCCAGTGATTTTACCGTTTTATGACGAGACTTATGACTTATTAGAGTTGTGTAGACAGAGTGAGCTGTAATACTTGATGTGTTTTGAAGTTTAAGAATGGTTGGAATCTGGGTAGGTTGTGAAAAAAATAGGTTGTTCTATTAAAATAAGCAGAGAGAGATATATATGTAGAGAGACATAGGGGGAGAATGAGAGAGAGAGAGGCTGCTTTTGTACTTGGTCTGGCATTGGTCACTGCAATGATGAGTACTGTTTTATCACTATATCATTGTATCAATGTATCATGGTGTCAATCTATCGATATATCCACATATGAATGTATCCATCACATATCCTAAGGATTTGGGAAAGCTGATTTATTTCTATCATGCATGGTTGAATTCTGAATGTCACCCTAAGCCCCATAGCAAAGCCTTGGATGAGGATGAGGTTTCTTGCCTTTTCATTGTTGTACCATATCTGAAACTCCAGATCCTCTGGGCCTGAAATGTACTGGTTCTCTGCAGGTTTTTGTAGGACAGGACTGCAGCCGAAAGCCTTTCCTCCGTGTCAGAGGTCATCCACTGGACGACCCCGGAGAGGTCAGGTATAAAACCTCTATAAAACCTCCAGTTTTGTTGTTTCCTTTCTATATGTTTTAATCTTTTTAAACATTTTGCGCGTTTCTGAAAGAGTTTGTCATATTTGAAATGTTTTATGATGTAATATGTAAGGTCCAAGTTTTTTTTTACACTATTAATTTTGTAATAATAGTTGTTTTTGCATTACGGCAGAGTTGATCCTGAAACATTGTTAGAAAGATGCAAATGTGGTGTGAAATCATTTGATTTTGATGGAATGGACGCACACGGGTCTCATCTAACAGAAAATATTAGAAACATGTATTATTGAAGAGAGAAAATGTTTTGAATTTGGATTTCTTTTCAATGGCTCTTCGATCCAGTAGCACTCTGCTACAATTGCTCTGTGTGTCCACATTCGGCAAGATTAATGACAAATACTGTTTGTGTGACCTTTTCTCTAAGAGATGGAGGTGAAGTGAGTCATTAAAGCTTCTTATGTGGTAATTAACGACCTTACTCCACCCCCCCCACCCTCCCACCCCACTGTCACACCTCCTCTCACACATCCACTACCTACATCTCCTCCGTCCAGCACTTTCTGTCCATCTACAGCATGCAATAGGATGTTAAAAAAAAGCTTCCTGCTGGACTGATGTGATCATTTAATTAGGCTTATGCATTAGTCTGGTTATAGCCAAAGAAAGGTGTCAGATTTTAACTGTGCCAGCAAATTACGAGGCCCGTTGCCCGGGAATTCTCCGAATGGCACAAGCTTTGCTTGATTATGCGTGGGATACCGTGTTAGAAACAATTAGACAGCCAGCAGGAAGGCACGCTCCATGTGGAGGATTCACACGGAAGATCTGGAGAAGGTCATCTTTGTCCAGAGCTTTGAAAAGATGCTAATCTGCTATGACGGGAGTAATCTACTATGCTGGGGGGTAATCTGCTATGTTGGGGATAATTTGGAAAATGACAAAACTCGACAAGCAAACATTTCTGTTGCGCACGATGATCCTGTTTAGGTCTGTCCTCGGGCATGATCACAAGAGCGACCCGTGTCGTGCATGTGGTTGGAAATCAGCGTTTTTGGCTAAGACCACCCTAACACCACCCGAACATCAGCGCGACGCAGAGAGTCTTCAGGCCGCGGTCGTGGGTGAGCGTGCCTGCACGTGCTGACACTGTGACACCGCATGGAGTAAAGGTGCTGCTTTGTTTGCTCAGGTTCCTCTTCTTGATGCCTCCCAACGTGCTGCAGCACCCCCACCCCCACCCCCACCCCCACTCCCTCGTCACCACACACACACCCTTGTTTCGGTGGCACCCGTGCTGCTGATTGATGCTACTCAAGTTGCGGTCCAAACTTCATTAGCGCAAATGTCACCCCTGGCACCACAGCAGACGCCTCTCCCATGGCCGTGTTTTCCCATTCTCGCCCTAATCGAGTTTAGTGTTAAAAATGTATGAGCGCATATTAATTGTTCCCTGGCATTAAGGAGGGAGGGGCTGCCTGGGTGACAAAGGGGAACCTCTGAGGTTGAGCGGGGAGGACAGGAGTCAGGGCTGCATGTCCTTCTGCCTCCGCACAGCAGTCTGCCTCCGGGGAGAGCAGAAAAGGACCCTTCTACAGAACTGCGGCGTTAAAGGGCAATTTAGGTCTGATGGACGGTAAATGGTAGAGACAACCCCTTTAAGAAGCACTTCAGCAAGTCACAAGACGTCACTGGGGGCCTATAAATCCATGTTTCAAAATGCATGCTTTCACATGAAAATGAATAGAAAACACATTTATTTACTTATATAGTGTTTAATTAATTGTATATTATATATTTGATATAATGATTTGACACTAAATGCCTATTATGAAGATACTAGATGAAGTGGTGGATGCAATTGTAATTTCATAAGAATGCACGCAGACTCACAGTCATTTGCCGTGCACACACGTGCACGCACACAAACACACACACAAAAATATGGACACTGTGTTTTCCATTACATCCACCACTTCGTCTGGCCTGTTTGGTCTTCACGCTCAGGCCGGGTCTCCACACTCCCTGCCCTCCTCCCTGTCTACAAGACCTCCCCACCCATTGTGTTTGTTTTTGTGTGCAGCCTGTATATTTGCATGTCCACACATGCTCCTCTTCATGTAGTAGACCACTGTAATGCTCTATAACTTCACCCTTCCCTTCAGTGAAGTCAGGAGCTCATTTTCCCTCAGTGTACGTGTGGTTATGTGTGTGTGTGTGTGTGTGTGTGTGTGTGTAGGCATGGCCTCACTCCCTACCCCGTCCTGTAACCCTTTCACTGTTTCACTCCTTCGTCAGTTACCCCCTCCCAACCTCTCACAGCTTTCTCTCTTCATCCTTTCTCTCATTCTCTTTTGGCTTCCATTTTCTGTTCCACTCGATTCAGCCCAGATGTGAAAACGTCTCCACCAGTGTCTGCAGTGTCTGACGGCTCTGGGCTCTGTGGTAGGTGAACTGGATGCTCTGTGGTAGGTGAACTGGATGCTCTGTGGTAGGTCAACTGGAGACACACCTCTGTCACACACCCCTCTGTGGTCTCTGAGGTAGCTGACCCAGACACTTGTCTCCCAGGAAGGTGAACTGGAGACTCGTGTCTCTGAGGAATGTGAGCTGGAGACTCTTGTCTCTGAGGAAGGTGAACTGGAAGCTTAGGCAAGATGACACGGCAGGACATGCTATTCCTAATACTCTCCATGTTGTACTGCACATGCAGGCAACTAGCACTCGCATGGCATCAGCACATGCAGGCCAGGTTACCTCTCTGGCTCCAAGTCACCACCTGTACAGTTGGACAAACCCCCAATACGCACCACCACTACAGTCGTCAACACCCCCAAACTGTTTACTTTGGCATTGTTTTACCGCACAGGACAATATTTAATATTTCCATCACATATTAATCTTTGTCTTCATCTTTAAACATATTCAGCCTGTCAGAGTCCTGGATGATGTCACCTGGGTGATGTCACCTGGCTGATGTCACCTGGTTCATTCCAGGCTCTGCATGCTGTGGTGAGTTGTTGTATGAAGGCCAGCTGTTGTCTTCTCTTCTCTCCCTCCTCTTCTCCTCTCTCCCTCCTCTTCTCTTCTCTCCCTCCTCTTCTCCTCTCTCCCTCTTCCCAAAGCACCCAGGGAGCCACCGAGAAAGCCGTCACCTTCCCAACCGGCCTGCGACCTGGCTGCGGGGAGCCTGGCATTCCCTTCATCTCTCCCGGCTGCACGGGGTCTGAAGCACGGCCATGTGGGAATGATGGGGGGGGGAAAGAGAGCTTTCTGGCATCCTCTAAGGGTTCAGCACATGGGTTAATTCTAGACATCGTTACATTCCAGAAGCACAGCTAGCCAGACTTAAATGTGATGTCACAACAAGCTTGTGCTTATGGATTCAGCAGCCAAGGAACATTGTAGGTTGACATAAATGGGAAGAAGCTGCATGGATCTTTTTTGTGTTTTCCACAGAGATACAACAGACCCAGCTCATGTCCTGTGTTTATTTTCGGATGTATTAATTGTTTATAGCGAGTAGCCAGGCTTGTGGTTTACCTCCTGGTGTAGAGACCGTGCACAGGCAGAAGCTCTGGGTGAATCATCTGACAAGTTCCAATAAATACTCTCCCCCGCACACAGCCCACAGAACAGTATGTGAATCTGTGTTCTTGTAAATAATTTACGCAACTGTCTTGGGCCAGCACAAACACATGCACAGTCTGGAGCTGTGTGTGTGTGTGTGTGTGTGTGTGTGTGTGTGTAAGAGAAAAGGAAGGAGAGAACAAGAATACAAACATGTAGGGGAGAAACCAGCTCATCAGGAAAAAGTGTGTGTATGTGAGTGTATTTCTGTGTGTGTGTGTGTGTTTGGAGCAGGTGGAGTGAACTACAGTAATAAATGCAGTTTTTTTCAGGGAGGCACTCCGTGCTGTCCAGACTGACTTGTGATGTCTGTGTTAGTCGGCAACAAGTGAATTAGCTCCCGGAAAGAATCAAACAAAAGGAGGGGAATAAATCGATACGGACAAAGTAGTACTTTTTCATTAGGGCCAGGGCTATCGAATCAGCACTGGGCTGCTATCAGTTTATCGGCCCGAGGTCGCTGTGCAGTGGTCATTAACAACGCCTCTTCACACGGGAGCTACACCCGCTCCTGCCGGGGGCGTCTGTTCACGAGCGGTGGCTTCCCCTGCGTCTGAAGTGATGAAATATTGACCAGTCGCTCTGGGATCCAACTCTATTGATCTCAACTTATCCAGCTGTTTATATCTGAACTTAAGGTTTAACTTCCATTGATTTTGCTGCCACCTCTGAGTTCTCAAGGTGTTAGCCTCTGCTATAGGCTAATTGGCTTAAATGCAGGTTGTGGTGGGGTGGGGTGTTGGAGGCGGGATGTGTGTGTCAGGGGGTGTTCAGCTCTATATCCGAACCTAATGGTAACAGAGGGGGAAACCGTTCTGCAATATTCCTTCGATTTGAGGAAATTTTTCTAAGGTTTGTTTCCAGGCTCAACTGTAATGTCTTTTAGCAGCCATGCAATTCAAAACATGACTTTATTAGAAAGAGTTTGTAGGTGAAGGACCTCTTTATCATTCTCTGGTCATCCTGTTTCTGACCACAGGATGGCTTCCACCACTAAATCCATTTGTGTGGCAAAATCTGCCCTTGTGAGGAAAGGTCCAGTAGATACCTTCCTTGAATGAAGAATCTCTGCCAGTTATTCAAACCTGTTCATAACATATCGCCAGCCGGGTCAGGTGACCTCTGTCTTGTTCCATGTGGCAGGGTTAAAATTTCATTGTTACTCTGTTGCCACATTGTTTTGATACACTAAATGGATTAATGCAACTGATTGAACATACTCACCTGCACCCACATATCTGACTACCTTGAACACATTCAGAGCCATATCCAAAGATGCCAGTTTTTTTTTTAATCACAGCAACAGGAAAAAAGGACATGGAAATAAGAAATCAGCTCTCTTTCTTTCTACTGCAAAGTATACAAACGCACGGCTGTAGGTGCTTTTCCGTAGTCAGCTGTTGAGACAAAGAATTGTGTCATTAAATAAATGTTTTCATGAAATATTGCACTGTGGGTAAACAAATCTGTGAGTCCTTGACTTGCTTGCAGATTGAACTGTTGTGAACCATAGCATCTTTGAAAAAGAGTGAGAGTGTGTGTGAGAGAGAAACAGATGGTGAGTGTGTGAGAGAGAAACAGACAGAATGTGTGAGAGAGTGAAAGGTGCACAATAATTTAGTTTATAATTGAATGTCCTTTTTTATTCACTCTTATCATTGCTTCATATTTTATTTTTGCTCATGCCAAAGTTTTATCTAATTTTAAAATGCATTTTTTCCCTCCATAAGCTCATTTTATTCATTTATATAGTAATGACAAACCTTCGGGTTTTTTTATATTTTACTGTCATGCCAATAAAGCACATTTGATTTGATTTTAGAGACATAGAAAGAGAGAGAGAGAGAGAGAGAGAGAGAGAGAGAGAGAGAGAGAGAGAGAGAGAAACATTTTTGAGGTAAATAAAGACAAGTCCAGATTTTCATAATATTAAGTGTGTCAAGTGTGTTTCATAATGTTACGTGTGTCAAGCAGTGTGTTTCCACCTTCGGTAGGGATATGCTCTAAAACAAAGTGATGACTTACAGTGACAACTGGTTACATGCATTTTTCAGTTCTAAATATTTTTCAAAATTGTTCACACAGTGGACATTAGTCTAAGTGGACTTTTAAGAGGGCTAAGTAGACTAAACTGTGGCTCACGTAACATTGTTTTCGCAGAAAATACATTCAATATCTACTTTCCTCACTCAAACAGAACTCAGTTTAATTACAGTATATATCAGTATATTTACAGCCACATTTTGCACATGCTTAAAAAATAGTTTCACAACTGTTCAACTTAGTTTTTCTAAAGTGCTAAACTAAACTCAAGCCATGTTGTCATGCCAACAGTGCATGTTGTTAATTCCAAGTACATATGAGCAAAACAGCAAACATTTTTGCTCAGCAATGAACACTATTCCTTGTGGTGCCCCTTCTTTTTTGCAAAACAGTAGAGGCACAGCGATCATTTGGTAACACAAAAATCACATGAAAGCGTCTGAAACCACAACACAACGGCTGCAGCTGCTAATTAACGATCCCAAAACACTTCCTTAACTTGGGCCGCACTTGAAATTGCTTAACCACTGCCTGCAAATCTAACTCTAAACCAATCAACAGATGCTAACACAATATCAAAGGGTTTGGTGGTTAAGTGGTTTTACTCTAAACACACAGTGGAACAAGACAGACAGGACCAAGGCCAGAGAGAATGAGTGAAACAAGACGGATCAGCAGCCGGCGTTATGCAGTCATACGGGACGATGTTACATCCCATCACACAGCTGCAGTGAGGGACTGGTTTAGGGCTCATCCACGCATGTCTATTGGATTTCCACCTACAAATTCCTCATTCCTCGGTCCTACTGGTCACTGGAGATAGAAAGTATTTGATCCGTATGACCAAATGCAACTATTAGCCACTAAAGATAATACGTGCAATATTCACGGCACACGCTGTGCAATAAATGAATGAAAACACGTACAAATTTCTATCTGTCTTATCTTAATTAAATGTACATGCCATTGACTGCACAGAAAACAAAACAGTGCTGTTCTTTCGTTTTAAAGCTAAGAAATTAGCATTTAACCAGCTAGTGCTAACTAGCTAGATAATTGTTAGGATTATCCATTCCATCAATCAGTCTAGCAGTCTAATTAGCTTACTTAGATAACTAACTTTATTAAGAAAAGATAGGCTACTTTTCATATGTAGTTATCTAATTAACGTAAGTTCGCGGGCGATTAAAAAGACATAAAAATACATTTGAACGGACTTCCTTCTAACACTGAGGTCATTTCACTGAGGTCATTTCATGCTCAATTGTTCGCTAGTCAAACTAGCTAGCCAGAAAGCTAAGTCAACGTTAGCTGGTTACTAAGATTAGTCCCTAGGCTTTGTGTGCCACTGAGTGCTTAATATAGTAATATTAAGTATATAATAGTAATATATAAGTATAGTAATATAATATAGTCATACAGCTTGCACATATAACAGCCTCCTTCCACAGCAGGTTCTTCACCTGAAGAAGAGGAAGAGGAAGCCTGGCAAAGCGAAATGGAGCAGCTAAACCCTGGCATTGGTGCCTGTGGCCCCAGTCTTCATCACTGCTCATGTGTGTACACAGAAGAAATTAAGGTTGCCAACTCGCACAATTTCCTCTCATAAATCCTAGTTGCTTGCTTTATTATAAATTATGTGCGTTCATATTTACTGAACAAATTATTTTTGTGTTAACTTTGGCTGGAATGTCTGTAGCACACACATACACGCGCACACACACACACACACACACACACACTCAGACAAGGACTTTACCTCCCCCACCCAAAGAAAGGTGAGCAGAGTTCAATATCACACTCACAAGACCAACATTCCTCATCGACTGTGTATGTTATGTGTTTGTCTATGTGTGTGTGTGTGTGAGTGTGTGTATGTGCGTGTGTGTTTCTGACACACACACACACACACAGAGAGGAGGTCTGTCTTTTCTCCACTGCCTGTTTGTTTCCTCTGTGGGCCTTTATGTGTCTGCTGATAAGGTTCTGGTCTGGGAGGTGACTGAAGGCAGCGCCCCATTCGTTAGTGTACAAGCTGCTCTGAGGAAGACTGAGGGCCCACACAAAAATAAACAGAGCATGGCTCAGTTTAGCCCAGTCTGTACATCAGTGTGCTAGGCTTAATGCACGCACACACAAACACACACACACACAAGAAAACACAAATGTAAAATTGCACAAATGTGTATTTGCATGTGTGTGTGTGTGTGAGATAAAGATCATCACTGTTAATTTCATCAGCTTCACTAATCTCTTTAAAGGCAGAAAAAGGTTTAGTTGCCATTATCTCTTGCATATTTAAGAGGTTTAATTTGAGCTGTTTGTAAGGCAGCGACAGACAATAATGTGGGCCTTTGTTTTTGCAGTGGTTTGCGCGCGCGTGTGTGTGTGTGTGTGTGT
Source organism: Sternarchorhynchus goeldii (assembly GCA_028565775.1). Taxonomy (NCBI): domain Eukaryota; kingdom Metazoa; phylum Chordata; class Actinopteri; order Gymnotiformes; family Apteronotidae; genus Sternarchorhynchus; species Sternarchorhynchus goeldii. The sequence continues at coordinate 1,990,399 of JAOXYF010000019.1, forward strand.
GTGTGTGTGTGCACGTGTCACGTGTGGCAACTCTGCAGACTAGCAGGTGAGGGGGGTGAGCATGAATAGCATATGATAAACCCCCTTCTCTTTTCTGGTCAGATGGACTCTCATTACATAGCTCTGGCACTCATTAACACAAGCCCAAATTAGCATTTGGGTCTTAATGCCTGTTATTCTCCCATTCTTTCTCTTCCTCTTATTTTCCCCTCTCTGTTTTCCAGCCCTGCCTCCTCCACCCTTCAGCAAATCCCTTCTTCTTTCTTTCTTTATTCTCTCTCTCTCTCTCTCTCTCTCTGTCTCTCTCTCTGTCTCTCTCTCTCTCTCTCTCTCTGTCTCTCTCTCTCTCTGTCTCTCTTTCTCTCAGGTCAGTCTTGTAGCACTCTTTAAAACTACTGAAGACAGGATGCAGTAGGGAATGAGAGAGAGAAATGGAGAGAAAGAGGGAGAGAAAGAGAGAGAGAGAGCGAGAGAGGGGAGAGAGAAAGAAAAGCAGAGAAGGAGGTAGGGAGAAAGCAGGAGGGAAGGCATTTCCATCTATTTTTTTCCATCTCTCTCTCTCTTTCACCCCCGGTTTCTTCCCATGTGCTAGAGATTTATAAAGCCATCCATTCAAATCAGTCACTTTTATTATTACTACTCAGAGGAGGGCCTCTCAAACATGCTTTTTAATGAGTCATAGGGGAAAGGTGCTATGAATTATTAATGCTCAATCACCATGTTCTAAATGAATTAACAATGGCCATGTTATTGTCATCTGATAATTTCTAAACATTCTGTCCATCTTGCAAAAATACGCATATATGCACCGTTCATTTACCTACTTCATGACTTTTACCAAAAAATGAAAAATAAAATCCTTAGAGCCAACAAAGTACTTTCACAAATATGCAGCAGCTTTCTCACTTAAGTTCAGTTTGAGAAAGACTCACTGACAGGCACAGCAAGAGATGATAAACATTATGTCCAAAGCACAGAAATTTCCCGAATCTGTTTAGAAGCCTTGCCTGAAACCCCCTGTACCACCCGTGCACCTCTTCTGTGAGCGTATTTCCAGCGTGAGAGACACAGCCTGCCCTTTGCCTTGTGGGGCGCTGGGCTAAAGGCGTTACACAAGACATAATGCCGTAGCTTGGCCTCTCTGTGTCAGACTCCAGCTAAGCACCCCTTGGCCAAACAGCTGGTTTACTGAGCAAATTGCTTCTGTTCTCTGAGATGTGTCTATTGAGTGGCCCAGGAGATGGGTCAAGAATCTTCTGTGACTTAGTCCAGTGTTTCTGACAGAATGCGTCTCCTGCCGTATACAGACACACACTCACACATCGTCTCAAAGGATTCCAAACGTTGCTTTCACACTTGGCTCATATTACAATGTAACAGTTTGTGTTTGTGGATGTGTATTACTTGTATTACTTGCCTTTACAGCCTCTGACTGTTCCCTGCATTGGTGGACCGACTATGTGGACATGTGTGGGGATGGGGGCGGGGCTGTGGGGGGGGCGGGGCTTTGGCCAGTTGCAGGCAAATGAAGTGGCCCTGTGGAATAGAAAAAGAAGGACAGCAGGGCAGTAACAGCAGGTTTCTCTTCCGGACCCTCCTGATCCCTCTGTTCCTTAATCACTCTCCACTCCTCTCCCTCCTCCACCTCTTCCTGTTCGTTCTGTCTTTTCTTCTTCTTCCCTGATAACGGCGAGCGATTGCGATTAATCTCTGGCAAATTGCCGAATTAGCGAATCAGCCGCCATTCTCCGGGTCTCTGGATTAAACGGCCCGTGTTCCCCCGCAGTAGAACAGCGCTGACTGTCCCCAGAAACACACAAAGGCCAACACTTGTTCACATGACACTACGGGAAACGAACAGTACAGAGGCAACGACTCACCCAAAACGCAGGCCGCCACATGCTCTATACATCAATGTCAGGAGACTGCAGTTATGCTCTGGATGAAATTGGATTCAAGATTTGTCACATGCTTTTTTATGACCTCTTTACCATTTCAGAAAAGTTCTATTTTATTATCTTACATGCGGTATCTACACAATAGCACCCGTTTCCTCTTGTTAAATTATTAATGCGGCTCACCCAAAACACGAAGCTCTGTAATCTTATTTCCGTGGTTTTTTTTTTATGTGGAAATCGGTAAATGTTCTGTTGTTTGTTTTCGCAGGTCCAGAGGAGATCTCGGCAGTGACATCACGGCCCGTGCCCCAGGAGAGACGCTCTGCGTGGGCCGGATGTTCCTCGAGGGTTCGGTCGGGACGGGATGGGGTGGGGCGGAGCTGTGAGTCCCTGTGAGGATGCCTTCAAATGCGACTGTGTGGCTCATTTTGTCCAGCTGGGAGTGCAACAGGTGTGCTGGAGTACACGTTTATCCATTCATGGAAAAGTCCATTTATCTATTCATTCTCTCTCCCTTTCTTTCTCTCTCTATCTTTCTTTCTCTCTCTATTGCTCTCTGTGAGGGAAACCATCGGCGCTTTTAGTGTCCGGCGGAGTGCTGACATCAGCAGCTCATAAACACTCACCCATGGAAAAAAGATGAGATGAAATGGCTGTTTATGAGAAAAACAAGCAGAACACTCAATAAATAACATGAGCTGCTGTATGATTAAGTGGGAGAGAGAGAGGGAGGGAGAGGGAGAGGTGGAGAGAGACAGAGGGAGAGAGAGAGGGAGAGAGAGAGGGAGGGAGTGTAGCTTTGACCTGTTGGGGGAACGCAGGGTGGAGCACAAGGAGAGTGAGGGGTAAGGTGACCTAGTAAACAGTTCCTAGCTTTCACTCTGAAAAACAAATCAACCCAACCGGAAAACAACTTGCTCTCAGCTGCAAGTTTTAACAGAGGTGTGTGGGCCCCGGGGATTTTCGTCATGCGAGCAACAGTTTGTTAGGGCCAGCGTTGTTCTGTGTCACATGATTAGGTAATGGACCCAGGTTTAAGCCAATGGGAAGCCAAGTTGAGGGCCGTGTAAATCAGATGTGTTACTGTACATCTTAGGCCTGTGCTTATGCATGATTACAGAGCGCTGACTCCCAGGGCTGCCTGTCATACAGCTGACAGCCACGTAGATGCACAACAACTGATTTGTTTGCTGTTTGTTTGTAGCTCTGTAGCTTTACACACTGCATTATTCATTCCTGACTATGGCACCCAAGACTTCTTAGTAACTCAAAGCAGAAAAGGTGAATATTATGTAAAAGCATGTGTGTGTGTGTGTGTGTGTGTGTGTGTGTAAGAGCACGAGACGAAAAGATTTGATAGGTGTTAAATATGTTTTATTCAGAAGCTCAACACCCTAGTTGTCGGCTGGCATTATGCAGTGGGTGTGTTTGTGTGCAGTGTATGTGTGAGCTGTATTGATATTCAGATGCTTATCGCAGGGGTAGGGGGAGCTTCTACAGCTGACGTTAATGTGTCACTCTGATAAGATGCATGGTGAAGCCTGTAAGGCGTGTAAACGCCTGTCACCTGAGCCTCATCTCCGACCCAGCCTGACAGGCTACAATTGAGTTAGCATGCCACACTTATCTGCTAATCTGATACATTCTCGGCACAGGATTGTTGTACCAAGACCTTAACTTCACCACCAGACTTCAGGTGGACAATTTCTGTGCTTGTCTCGTTATACACACACATACACACACACTCTTGTTTTGTCTTTACCATTTTATGTGACGATGACTGCTTTGAAAACTTTGCTATGATACTAGCATCCCACCCCAATGATGCTGGAGTTACATGGATGTAGGTAGCGTAAAGGGCTTCCCTGTGTGCGTTAGTGTGATAAGTGCCTATCAGGCATCTCTGTCTGACACCTGTCCACTCTTGACAGTTCTATCAGTGTATGCCTTGCAGGCAGTGATAGGCAATGCATCAGAGCCTGTATCTTCCACGCAGGGGGAATGCAAACACACAGTGGGAAACAGCCTGGCCTTGTCTCCCTCTGGTTCTCCCATTCTCTCAGTCTTTCTCTTGCTCCCTCTCTTTCACAATCTCTGACTCGTTCTCTCCCTCACACTGTTTGTCTCTCTCCCTCACACTCTCTCTCTCTCTCTCTTTCTCTCCCTCCCTATCTCTCTCTGTCTCTTTCACAATCAAATCGATTGGCATGATTATACAATATTGCCACAGTTTTTTCACATTTTGAACTTCAGATAATAATGAGAATAACATTATGAATAACACAAGCACTGCCACCACTATCAATAATAATAATAATAATAATAATAATAATAATAATAATAACATTGGTGGCAATGTTAGAGACTTACCGTTAAAACTTGCCATTAAGACATTAACAAGAAATTAAAAATAGAAAAAAAACATGTAAACATATTAAGCAGTCTGTCTGTCTCTCCCCCTGTCTGTCTGTCTGTCTCTCCCCCAGCTGTCACTGAGTAATGCATCTGTGGTTTTCTGCTTTATTCAGTGGAAGATTGTGAAAGCATGTTGTGTGTACATTCACAAGTGAAGCCATCATATGTAGGGGCATCAGTGCAAGGACATCCTCAGGAAGGCACTTTAATGAATTGTACTCAAATTTTGTCCCTCTCTTCTAATGAGATTCACTCTTCCATTTAATGAAATATTTTTTTTTTCACATCTATTTGATTCAGCTAGAGCTCGCTAAATATTCCTCCAATGTGTGGAGGAACTCGATGTTTGTATAAAGATGTATAATTAGTATTTCCAAATGCACTTTCCCCCTGCTGAAATGTCTAATGTAACCACGTGGACGTAAATCGGCAGAGGCGCACGTGAACAGCTCAGCGAAGCACTGACTGCTTCCCATTTAGTGCTGGTGATGTCCAGCAGTCGGCCAAACCACACCGTTACGGACACCTTGCACGTGCCTCTCGCGCCTGGAACGGTCGGCTGTCTGGGTCCGCCCAGCCGCTTCATTAAGGGACTAAACATTTCCGTGCAGGCTTTGCCAAGGCGTTGGAAGCCGGCCAGTCGGCTACGAGAGCGGGGCCCGAGCCCGCAACTTAAACAGCCATTACCTTTCGCCACCCTGCCAAAAACCGACCGGGCCGCTCGGCCAACGGCAAACTCTCTGAAGTGGATGTTGGAGCGCTGGTGGGGCAGGTACGCAGGCTGGCGCGGGTGCGAGGAGAGGAGGGCAACACAGGAGGCTCTGTGAGCCTTAGACAATGCAGGACGGGACCGCCAAGAGCCTCTCATCCCCACCGCGGGGAAAGCGGCCGAAAGGTGAGTGCCGTCTGGATCGGCCAGCTGCCCGAGCCCAGTGGGGGGAGAGCAGCCTCGGTCGCGCACGCTTGGAAAATGCTGCTTTCGCCTTTGATTAAATAGGAGTTTTGTTCAGCCTCTGTCCAGATGTTGAGTCTACATATTTTTACATTCTTGGCCCTGGGCCTGTATATATTTTGGATATGGCAAGGAGTATATAATATCAGTGGAAAATGATGCGGTCTGGTACCTTTTAAATAACATTTCCGCCTTTTTTGGGGGGCTGCTTTCTTGTTTTTCTTTCCGTGTTTTATTTTATTTCAGAATAGACTTTTCAAGGCGCTATTTGGAAATGTGCTCGAGGAGTCCACGGCTGAAGGTACTTGCACACCCCCCCCCCCCCGCCTGCCCGAGGGCACCCGTGGGGGGAGGGGGTGGTCCAAATTTCCCTGAAGTGCAGAGACTCCCTTTTTAACCCTCTCCTCTATAAATAGGGGAGATGTGGAGGAAGCAAGGGACCCTAAATGGATGAGGTCAAACAGTCAGTCTGAGTGTTGGTAGCTAATATCTAGCTAATGTCTCCAGGCATTTGGCATGTCAGGCTTGAAGCTTTAGTACCTGATTCACTGGTCTTGGCAGAGCAGGGTCTATGGGCGGAAAGGACTCTTCAGCTCTGTTCCTGTTTTTACACTTCGTTCTCTCCCTCTTCGTTTTTGATTTATTTTTGAGCAAGTTTGAGGAGAGGGCGAGTGAACTGGGTTTGGGGGAAGTTAATTGAGTTGTTTCAGTGCTGGAGGCCTGAGGGATGTGGAGCAAAGCCCCAGGCTGTTCCAGTCGGGGTCGTGTCCTGCTCCCGGGACTCTCCCAGGCCCAGATTTGATGAGTGGTGGCGTGAGGAAGGTGTAGAGGAAGGGCGAAGATGAGGGCCTTTCGGCCACTTCCCCCTGCTCTTCCTGACTCCATGGTCGAGGGAAGGTTCCAGTGCTTCAGATCCCAGGAGGCTGCTGGCCGCTGCCCCGGAAGTCCCGCTTGCCCTGAGGTCGCGGGGGCAGGTCCACGACGGGGCCGAGGTCAGGGGAGCCGGCCTTGACCTCCGCAGGTGGCCACGGCTCTCCGTCCAGCATGAGAATGAAACAAGGCGAAGTCGCGGAAAGACCCGGAGCATCGGATTACACCAGCTAATAAAAGCAAACAGCTCGGCACCACCCGCAGCTCACTGTGTATGGGCCGGTCCTCCGAGTGAGTGGAGCTGTACAAACGACGTGTTGGAGATTAATGTTGGCTTGTGCAGGGGCAACAAAGAAAATGGGAAAATGGGAGAAATTTACAATAAAATCAAATAACTTCAACTGTCCAAAACAGCTCTTATCAAATCCCCCACTGGTGACAAAGTACACACTTACATTTTTTCTTCCCTTATTTATTTATTTTTTCGAAGCAGATCGAGGCAGACAGAAGTGAAGTGGGGTTGGGGGTGGGGTGTGTGTGTGTGTGTGTGTGTGTTTGGGGGGGACAGCTGTCTAAAGCTGAGTTAGCAATAAACACCTGAAACACTGGTCTCGGTTTTCTTTTATTTGGAGAGTTAATGGATAGCAGGAGTTGGGAGTCAGGAGCTCCCCACGCACTGAGCTTGTTGAAAGAGTGTCTGGGCCTGCGATTCCAATTAGAAAAAAGAAAAAAAAAAACTGAAACCATTGAGAGAGAGAGAGAGAGAGAGAGAGAGAGAGAGAGAGAGAGAGAGAGAGAGAGAGAGAGAGAGAGAGTGAGCACCAGAAAGAGGGGAGTTCCAGAGGAGTAGCATCTGTCTGGGCCCAAATCTTATTCCCAGACCAGTCACAACTGTTTAGTCTAACATGAGTGTAGTGTGCTGGGTGGGGGTTTGTGGTTAGGACAAGTTAGAAGCAAAATGGGGGGGTGTGTTGTGTATCTGTGTGTAGGTTATAGAGCTGCATTGGAGATAAGTTTGAAATATGCATTTACAGAATCTGATGTCTCATTTAATTTGGAACTTGGAGATATGAATACTGGTACGTAATGCCAAATTGAACATCTGTTGAAGGCTGAGTTAACACCCCCTTTTTCTCTAGATCTCTCTTTCACACACTACAAACACTGTGCTAACAGTTTACATCAACACACAGCAAACGGCTACATTAGCTCACCGCAGAGAGCAAATTGCTGCTCTTACACAGAACACCATACTAACCTGTTCAGCGGTAACACGGAGTCTCAGGTAATGATGCAGTGTGAGTGTGGCCATCTTAAAGCTGTTAAATACAGCTGGGCACATGAAAATAACTTACACCACCGTAATAATTCAGCACAATTGTTATGACAAGTGCTATTTTGTAAAACCTTTGGTGCAATAACTCTAAATGTTTTAGTTTTTTGTCGCATAAAATAATTTATTATGCATTTCATTGCACTTAATTAAACAAGTGTGTTTAGTTTTTAGATGTTATCATGGCTCTTCCCTAAAAATGTCTTTCTGATATTATAGTACTGAGATTGACTGAATATGTGTGTGTGTGTGTGTGTGTTGAGTGACACGACATGTTTGGAGCAGATATAAGCCTGGTTTCTGACCCTGGGTGCCTATGTGGAAGGTCGAATCCTCGTCACCCCTACATTCCACAGGCCTGGTCCAGCGCTTCATGCAGTGGCTGTGAAATGCCTCCCAGGCAAACGCACGCATTTACACACACACATACACTCAGGCACACACACATATACACAGAGTCATTTGTTATAGACTCTGTAACCGAGAGAATGTATAGGTCTGTTTACTTGTATGTTTGTGTGTGTGTGTGTGTGTGTGTGTGTGTGTGTGTGTGGTGTAGTAAGTGGATGGATATGTGTGTGAAAATGCATGTGTGTCTGTGTATATATAGGTTTGTGTGTGTGTGTGTGTGTGTGTGTGCTTTAATTGCTGCTAGCATTCCCATGCCCCTTGGTAACAGAGCAGATAAATGCATGCTTTGTGGATGCACTGTGCAATCTTTGTGTGGGGGATGAGAAGCGATGGTTGAAAAAACGCTGGCAGGTATAAAGAATAAAGTGGCTCACGGTACGATCTGCATGAAGAGTGAGCTGACCGCATTACACACTGGAGTGGTATGTGGACATATTAATGCCATGGAAATGAGAAATGCCACGCTTTGAAAAAGAGCTCCAGCTCGTTCCTGAAACTCAGTTTTTCGTTGAGTCCTCCTCCTCTTCCTCCGCTGGCTCTCCACCTTTCTCCACCTTTTGGCTTGGGTTGGTGTGCATTGCAATTTTCAGCAGTTTCTTAATCCACTTTTACCCACATAGACATGCATAGCTCTGGCCCGTGAGTTAAATGTGTGAGCGTTATATTACACCGAGCCTGATTTACACTGGTTTCTCTCTCTCATCTGTTTCTCTCCCTCCTCTTCCTTCTCTCTGCCGTCCTCCCAAACCTCAGTGACCAATTCCTCATTAAATATCCTCCATTGTAAGCTTCCCTATGTCCTTACTGCCTCTCCGTCCCTATAGCCGGCATCACTCATTCATATGCCTCTCAGTGGACGTGGAGCCTCACAGGCCTGCCTGGGCCGACCCACTTAACAGCCCATGAGGAACTGCAATTAATGGCGCCGTGTAGGTGTTACTGTTTAAAAGGGATTACCCTGAACAACTGAAAGCCCTATTACAGGGAGGGCACTCAGACGCTGGCACCAATGCCCGGCAAGAACTGAGCACCAGCTTTGAGCACAGCTCCCCGCGGTGCCCAACTCCTTATTAAACTGAGAGAAACTGGTCGGGCTCTTGGAAGCTGTTCTGCGCTCTTTGGTCCTGCATTAGTACTGCTGATTTCTCTATACGGCTCACAGGAGGTGAATTAAGGCAGTATATTTCTGCCCCTTAAGTATTCAGCCGAAAGGGGTCCTTACTGGGGCGGATATTGATCAGAGAGCGGGGCTCTGGAGTGCTGGAGAAGACTCGACAAGATTAAAGTTCTCTTGCTGGACGTCAGACAGCATACATCATTTCAGTGTCCGTTCTAAATGCGTCACACAGAGGGAAAACAAATAACAGTACAGTGTGCATGAAAACTGCAAGCAAAAAAAAGTGATCTAACTAATGGATAATTAATTCATTTAACAATAAAAATTTAAATTGAAGTTTAATAATTCATTCGAAGTAATAAATGCCTCTCATGAATCTCTGAGTTAGCCATGGAGGTGTGGAGTGTAAGTATTCAACAGCTTTTAAGTACACCAACAAGATACACTTTTAGACCTGCATTCTTATTACTAGATGTAACTGAATCAGATTTTCCATGAATGAAATGCTAAGCAGAGGTGAAATTGAATGTCTGCGCTAATGCTAAAGGCTACAGCATGTTCAATTCTGCCAAATTGGGAATAGCCAGGGGAGGCTAACGTTATACAGTTAACCTTCTCACCCACGCAATGTATATGGTTAAACATGCATGCATCTATCCAGACAGCACCAGAAGAAGAAAACAGCAGCATAACAGAGTAACAGAGAACTCAAAGGGAGAGAGAGAGAGAGGTAATGGTCCCTTGATGAAATCTGATAAAAAGCAATTGAGCTGAGACATGCATGCTGCCCGGAGCCACATGTGAACTGTGCATGTGTGTGAGTATGTGCGCGTGTGTGATTGTGTGTGATTATGTGCGTGTGTGTGTGTGTGTGTGTGTGTGTGTTCATCGGCTTAACAAGAACGGTAGTCAACAGCCTCAGAAACACAGAAACAAGTAGCCTGTCTGTGTGTCTGTGTGTGTGTGTGTATGTGTGTGTGTGTGTGTGTGAGTGTGTGTGTGATGGCAGGTTGGGCTTGCGGAGGTGAGGGCTTCGGGGGGGGGGGGGGGGTTCAGGGGGGGTTACAGGGGTCTTGCTAACTAATGAAGCAGAGAAAATTAAACTGGCCTCTTTCTCCAGCTCCTGGGTTGCTGTCTGTCCTAAGCTCTCAGCTAGGGTTACACATCCACTCAGGTCTCATCAAAGCACACACTGAGGTATTTTTGGCCCAGAGGGACAGCCCTCTAAATAAGGAATAATTACAAGCAGTTTTGGACTGGTGTGTGTTTATGTGTGCGCGCAGGCAAGGGTTGCACACCTTCGTGTTTCTCATCCGAAAGCATGGCGGCCCCGAACGAGGTTTCCTGCTGCTGCCCTCTCCTTTCCAACCAGAATGTGGTCTGCTCTTCCTCTGTGGAGGGACAAATGACTGAGCCGTTCCGGGCCTGGTCCCTGGGAACACCCCCCCACACACCCCCCACCCTCCAGCACCGGACGCTGGGGAAACGACTGCTGTTTAGACAGGTGACTGACGGTGTGTTTATCAATGCAAAGCTTCTTCCAGCACCACGCTGCCCTGGAAACATGTGCGCGCGCACACACACACACACACACACACACACACACACAGACCAAGAGAAGCTTTCTGCAGATGCATCAGACGCTGTTCAGTGGACAGTGTGCCATCTTGCTGGATTCCCCGCGTTCACTCTTCGCCACTTTTAGGCCATTCCTGAGGACAAAGTGACGTTTAAAATGAAATAAAAGTACTGAAGCCATTCAGAAGACAACTGTAAAAGGTAATTCTTGCAACAATAGTTTTCTATTAGTCGCCCGACTGCTGTCAAATCTGTCGCCATTGTCCCCAGTTATGATATCAACAGGAACCGCAGCGTTTGGTGTCTGTTGGCCACCAAGCAACGTTATTTTCTGCCAAGTAACTCTATTTTGTGGACTTACATTGTGGCTCCACACTGTGTTGTCTGACCTCGTACCAGCCTCACATTTCTCTTTTGTGTGTGTGTAACTTGTGTCCACTAAAGGGGACAATTCACAGAAGAAACCTGCCTTTTTTTTATAATTGCATTCAGAGACCTTTTTGACAGAAGACATTGATTTCCCCCCTCCCTCCCCTGTTTTTTTTGAACTGAGAAGGCCTTGTGTATTTGAC